>OZ024745.1:97854977-97877477 GCA_964016885.1 Eledone cirrhosa
CAGTTTTCCTCTGCCTAGTGGCTGTGGCGAAAGAGGATGTGTGGAGGTCGCAGCTGAAAGGACTGAAGGCAGACACTTTTCTCTTCGGCCAAGCCATCATCAAATTTCTCAAGTTCTACACTTGGAAAGGAAGGTAAAGGTGAAGAGGGACGTGCTTCACTCGCCAGTACATTTTTGAAAAGGTAGGTGAATGTAGCGAAAATGGTCCGTGTGGAATGGGCCTACTCTGACAATGCACCTGTAGGCTGGCTAGATTTAGAGAGAGGGGTACCCTCCTTGAGTGCTCTTGGAGAGTAGGTTTGTTTACGACTGGTAGGGTCCTTGAGTCACTCCTGGGTGGCACTCTCCCTATTGGGGAATTTGCATTGTTATATTTTTTCTTGTTATATCGTTTTTTTACTTGATTTTTTTGTAAACCTCTACTATCCTTGTTTTTGTATTGTCCCCTATATGTCGGCCCTTGTGGCCAATACATGAAATCATTATTATTACTACTACTAGTAGTAGTAGTAGTAGTAGTAGTAGTAGTAGTAGTAGTAGTAGTAGTTTTAGCAGCAGCAGCAGTAGTAGTAGTAGTAGTAGTAGTAGTAGTAGTAGTAGTAGTAGTAGTAGTAGTAGTAGTAGTAGTAGTAGTTTTAGCAGCAGCAGCAGCAGCAGCAGCAGTAGTAGTAGTAGCAGCAGTAGTAGTAGTAGTAGCAGCAGCAGCAGCAGCAGCAGTAGTAGTAGCAGCAGTAGTAGTAGTAGTAGCATTTTTAGCAGCAGCAGTAATAGTAGTAGTAGTAGTAGTTTTAGCAGTAGCAGCAGTAGTAGTAGTAGCAGCAGCAGCAGCAGCAGCAGCAGCAGCAGTAGTAGTAGTAGTAGTAGTAGTAGTAGTAGTAGTAGCAGTTTTAGCAGCAGCAGCAGCAGTAGTAGTAGTAGGAGCAGCAGCAGCAGTAGTAGTAGTAGTAGTAGTAGTAGTAGTAGTAGTATTTTGTGTGTATATTTGCCATTTGTCACTTATCTCAGATGAATGAATGTTGTAAATGTTTGAAGTGTTTTTAATTATTCCTTAGCAACTGAAAATGGATTTTTTCCATTCTTTTCCAGTATTGCCGCAATGTGGCTTTTTAGGTTTCGTCTTAAATATGTCTTTTTTTTTTTTTTTGTCAATGATTTAATGGTTGTCATTGACGAAGCGATTGCTATTTTGAGATATTTCCTCACACACCCACACACGTACACCTCAAACACGTACACACTCACAGACATATACATACACAGTAAAACACGTATATTCACACATAACATATACTAATTCACGCGAATATAAAACATTCATGAATATACAAATATTCGTTTCTAATTTTGTTTACAAGGCCAGCAATGTTGGTTGGAGACATAAGGCGATTAAATCTACCGCAGTACTTTATTGGTACGTTATTTTATTAATCCATTAATCCAAATTGAGAAGAGCCTTATCAAATACTGTAAAGCACTATCCGATGCTCCAACGATTTCTGCAAATCCACACTACTAGACATATCCAGTTCATTCTCCTTTGGCGACACACACACACACACACACACACACACACACACACACACACACACACGCACACACACACACACACACTCAGAGCTTTGTGCAAAAGTTGAAACGGTGTTTCTTTTTTTCGCCGTAGAATTTTCACCCTCCTTCTTTCTTCGTTTTACCTCATTCAACTCACGAGCGGACTGACACACGGATGGACAAGATTCGAATTTCATTTATATAGACAACCCAAACCTTGGCAAAAGATAATCGAAGATCGCAAAAACTAGATGCAAATATGTAAAGAGCCGTTGGTTAGATCTTGAATGACATCGACAAACTTAAGTAAGGCGAAGCAGAAGAAAGGGAAATCTTTAACTTCCAGAACAGGAACCAATTTTGCAATTTGGTCGTCGATTATGCGCATAAACGATTTAGCTCACCGGAAGGTAAAGTGATGAAAAATGGGAACATCAACAGCATCGGTGATGAAAGTTGGGAAATAAATTCGACAACTAGAATTTTTCCAAAATTTCTTGGTTGATCTATATATAAATTTCAGCGACTTCCGTCCGTTACACAACGTGTGTCTGTGTGTGTATGTTTGTGTGAATGTATGTGTATGTAAAAGGAAGGAAGGGGATGGTGAAAAAATTATAGCAAAAGAGCTGTTGGCGTTCCATTTGCCACGCTGTGTGGGAGTGTATGTCTATGTGTGTATTTGTGTAAATGTGTGTTTCTGTGAATGTATGTGTGTGTTTGTGTGAATGTATATGTGTTTGTGTGAATATATGTGTGTTTCTGTGAACGTATGTGTATTTGTGTGAATGTATGTGTGTTTGTGTGAATGTATGTCTGCGGGTGTGTATTTTTGTATGTGTGTCTGTGTTCGCGCGTTTATAATTATATACTCATACATATAAATGTATGCATATGCACATGCACACACGAACACACATACACACATACACGTCAGCGCATTGAAAAATTCCTAGTAGTGTATATTTCCTCTTTTTATAGATTCAATGAACCTTTTCATTACCATATTTCTAATGAAAGACACAACCTATTCTTTTCAAACAATTTTGAAAATAAAGATTTTGAAGAGATTTGCTAAAATACCTAACTTTTTTGTTATTCAGTTGGTGTTTGAAACATAAAATATTAAACACGTTAAAATAAACAGTTCTGTGTAACAGAACCAGAAGTGATTCCAGGCAGTTAAACTGTTTATTTTAATAGTTATTTATTTTAATCTATTGTTTTTGCTTATTTTTTCCTAATATTTTCCTTTTTTTATTTTGTACTGGTTTTGCTCTGGCGGAGGAGCTTCGCCGATGTCCTTTGATAGGATTCCAGATTAGTAATATCGATGAAGTTAAAGCCTGTCAGGAATAGCAACATTTTCAACAGATTAATCAAAAGTTCACTGATTTTCCAATCCCTTCGGAACAAATACAAGAAGATATTTTCGTTCGAAATCATCGATGTATGAATTTTCTCATCTTTCATTACATCTTTTTACGATAAATAGTAGCGAAATATATACACATACATTCACACATATGTATACAAAATACGGTAGACTTCCGCACACTCTCCGCTCATCAAGGTGCCGCGTAATTAGATAAGAGGTAGAATAACCTGGCTGCAAAGTTTAACTTGTTAACCACACAGCCATACCTGTGGCAAAATGTGTTGCAAACATAAAATGGATCTCCGTCAGCTTCGATGATGAGTCTTTCAGTTGTTTCATTTAAACAGCCTGATCATGAAATTAGCGTGTAAGATGTTGATCATTCCTTAGACACGTGTATCCTTAATGTAATTCTCAGGGAGAGTCAACGTGACAGAATATGTGACAAGGCTGTCCTTTTGAATTACGGGTACAGTGTATCTGTCGGGTTTTCAAACTGCACGTCTAGCTAGTTTCACGCACGAGGAATGGGTCGATGTACCGCTATAGTAAATTACACTTGCCTTAGATGACATTCATTGGGATTGAACTCGGGACCTAATGATTGCCAAACAACTTCTGCAACCATTCGATACCACTTTATTGCCGCCATGTTGGTTTGGTAAGAAGATAAACATCTTGGCACACAATGAATTTCTCAATTTCTGTTTCTAACAAATCATCTCTATTTCAGTTAAACTCTGGTGTGATGTCAGTTAAAATATATTGTAAGAGCTTTCACTGTAATTAACTGAAGACACCGATATAATTAACAGACGTTATTAGGCGTGCTCCATCACCATCATCGTTATAATCATCACCAGTATCATTATCATCAACACCATCATCATCATCATCATCATCATCATCATCGTTATAATCATCATTATCATCATCCTCATCCTCGTTATGATGGTGATGATGATGATGATGATAATGATGTGGATGGTGATGATGGTGATGATGAGAATGATGGTGATGATGGTGATGATGATGGTGATGATGATGATGAGGATGATGATGATAATGATGATGATGATGATCATCATCATCACCACCATCACCATCATCACCATCATCACCATCATTCTCATTATCACCATCATCACCATCCACATCATTATCATCATCAGCAACATCAGCAGGGACAGCAACAGAAGCGATAACAACAGCAGCAGCAACAGAAGGGAAAAAAACAACAGCAACAGAAGTGACAACAACAACAACAGCATCAACAACAACACCAACAACAGCAACAACAACAGCAACAGCAACAACAACAGCAGAAGCGACAGCAATAACAACAACAACAACAACAACAGCAGCAAAACAAAAACAGCAAAACAACAACAGCAACAGAAGTGACAACAACAACAACAACAACAACAACAACAACAACAACACCAACAACAACAACAACAGATATTGCTAAGTGATACTAAGTGATATTGCTAAGTATACATTTGTCAAGAATGATAGAACACAGGAGTCTTGTAACATGTATGTATGTATGTATGTATGTATGTATGTATGTATGTATGTATGTATGTATGTATGTATGTATGTATGTATGTATGCATGTATGCATGTATGTATGTATGTATGCATGTATGCATGTATGCATGTATGCATGTATGCATGTAATGTATGTATGTATGTATGTATGTATGTATGTATGTATGTATGTATGTCACAAGTGTAGTGTTTGTACCAGAGTTTTCAAGTCGCTGGCTGGACTAGAAAGTCACACTCGTTCAGCGCATGGATATAAAGTAGTGGCCGTACTCGAAAACGAGTTGGCAGCCACCATGTATGTATGTATGTATGTATGTATGTATGTATGTATGTATGTATGTATGTAATGTATGTATGTATGTAATGTATGTATGTATGTTCTTCTGGTTTTAAAATTTCACAAAGTTTTACCAATGGAGAGAGAGTCGGTTTCTAACATAAACACAAGACTCTCTCATTGGAATTTACACAACATCAACTAGGTAGATATGTATGTATGCATGGGTAGATATGGATGTTATTGTATGTATGGATGTGTATGTTTTGAGTTGTATGTGTGCATGTGTATACGCTTTGTATCTGTACATGTGTATATGCAGTTATTAGATGCAAATGTTTTGGAATGTTCTACATATTTTTACTGTTCCATTAATGGATTGTACTTGGCAGTTACTAACATACCCCAGTGCCCCAATAATCACAGGCATAAATCTGAAGGTGTAATCAGGGTGAAGTATCTCCAGATTTCTCATCAGTTCTGCATAAATGTTCTCCTTTTCACTAAGCTTTGATATTATATTGGCATCTGCTGGGCAGCTAATTTCCCCTACTGTGCATGCTTTCTTCTCCCTGTCCCATATCATAATATCTGGTCTGTTATGCCTGCATTTTATTGGGGTTTTTACTGGAACATTCCACCAGTACTTTTTCATATTATGTACATGGATTTCTTCCACATTGCTGTAGCTTTTAATGTGTTTATTATCGGGGCTATCTTTTTTACGAACTGTATTGTACAGTGTTTTGGCCACTACATCATGCCTCATAGGTAGATAGTACCGCGATGACATCTTTGGACAGCTGCTGATGACATGGGTGATATCCTCGATGTTAGTTCTGCAGAGTCTGCACATGTTATCACATCTAGGGGTTTTGGCTGCATCCCTATCTCTTTTGTGAATCATGTATTTCGTGCTAATCTCCTGTTCCTGGATTGCAAAAGCGTATCCTTCAAAATGGGAGCCAATATAGCGGTTGTTGGTCCAAGATAGACTACTTTCTTTATCTATATTACTCTCACTCTGGAGCTTCCTGGCAACATATCCATGCATGATTTTTTGCTGATAGCATGCAGTTTTTCATCCATGGATTCACTGCGATACTGCTGAGCGACATCCCTGGCTGTGAGTTTTTGATTATCATACAGGGAATATCTCTCGAGGAGTTCCTTCCCAACTCTCATGATCTTATCTGTTTCATGCAGATAGACTTTCTCGAGAAACGGGCTCCTACGCTTCGAGGTTCGTAGATGTTGTCGGAGAGATATGATGCGACATTCAAATGTTGTCTGGACTGATGTTAGGCCTCTTCCTCCCTGCTTGCGTTTCAAGTAAAGGCGGTCTATGTCATTGTTGATGTGGAAGTTTCCGGTGTTGTTCAGTATTTTTCGAGTTCCAACATCAACTGCTTGGATTTCGTCTATCGTCCAATTGAGTATTCCAAACGTTGGTGTTAGGACAGACACAGCAAACACATTGTGAGCCACTGTTTTGTTTTGCGTAGAGAGTTCCGATGACCAGATCTTTCTTAATCGGGTGTAGTATTCCCTGGTTACGCGTTCTTTATTACAGATACCATTATAGGATATGTTCTCATCTATCCCCAGGTATCTGTAGCAGTCCTCATCAGATATCGGTGAAATCGTTAGGCCATTGATGACAATGTTGCTAGATTGGGTTGTTGTTTTTCCCCGCTTTACAGTCATGTATGAGCATTTATCTTGGCCAAACTCCATTCCTATATCCTTTGAGAACGTTGTAACCAGGTCAAGATTTTTCTTCATCCCATCCATGTTCTTGGCATAGAGTTTCAGATCGTCCACAAAGAAATTATGGGTTAGGTTCGTATTTCTGTCCTCCTGTGAGCCAATGATGTATCCCTCACATTTCTTGAGCAGAAAGGACAAGGGGTTTAATGACAATATGAATAATATCACAGAGAGACTGTCCCCTTGAAATATACCCCTGCAATATTTTATTTTATCAGTGAAAATAGAGTCCTCCCTCTCTGTCTTTAACCATAGGATAGTAGCCCAAGAAGAAGACAGCCTCTCTATGGCTCTGACAATAATGTCTGGGACTTTAGAAAGTTGGAGGGGCTCTATCATCCAAGAGTGGGGAACAGAATCGAAAGCTTTCCTGTAGTCCAGCCAGACTGTAGTCATATTCCTCCTAAGTTGTCTCACCTCCGGCATCGCAGTTTTGTTGATTAGGAGTTGTTCAGCACACACCCAAACGCCTTTCTTTCCAGCTGCTTGTTCATCTGTGATGATGTTATTATTTTCACAGTGATCTTGGAGGAATAGGTTCAGGCAGGCTGTATACATCTTATACATCAGGTTCTGGCATGCAATGGGTCGGTAGTTTTTTGCTAAGTGGGTGTCTTTGTTCTTTGGGACCAGTAATGTTTGTGCTAATGTCAACCATTCTGGTATAAGTGTATCTCCCTTAAGAACTTGTTGGTAGAGGTCAGTAAGATACCTCCGATAGAATATCAGTTTTTGTACCAGTAGCCGACAATCATGTCTCTTCCTGGTGTTTTCTTATCTTGGAGTTTTCCTATCACAGTCTCAAGGGTACCCTCACTTATTTCGTATGTTTTTGTTGTAGTGTAGGAGCAATAGTTCTTTTGGATTTCTTTTAGCCACACTGCATCTTGGTTGAAATTCTTCTGTTCACCCCATATTTTGCTCCAAAAGGAATCTATGTCTTTCTGGGATGGGGCCTCAGTGACACTTATTATTTTGCCCTTCATATCTCTTTAGACTGATGTTTGGTTTCGTCTGAATCTTTTATTAAGCACTTTTCTCTCATCTACCTTCTTCAGGTATCGGCGTTTTTCGCTAACAGCTCTCAATTCTTGTTTGAGGGTGATCAGCTTATATTGGAGAGTTCTGGTTTTACTGTTACCAAACATCGACTCTATTTTACTTTTCACTCTTTGTTGGTGAGGAGTGAGGTTTTTTTGTGTTTGTTTGCATGTAAGGAGCATTGTCACATATCCTATGTTTTTTCGTAGGTCAGCAATCTTTTTTTCTATTTTAGTTATATATGATGGGATTTTTGGTGGTGTTTTGTTCTTGTTAATATCTCTGCTATCACTAAGATAATGTCGTTGCTAAGGCATATAAACAGGCGTTGATTTGCCAAAATGTTGGGGTTTTTATCCGTCGTAAATATTCATCCCCTATTTCGTCAATAACACGTAATATTTCATTATTTTGTTTTTTATTCAACATTGTCGTTTTAAAACGTTCAACAAGAGAGATATTTATACATGAGTTAATTTCTCTCTGGAAGATTTCGTTGAGGGAAATTTTCAATTGTTTATACTTTTGATTATTATCATTATCAATAATATTTTCCACAACAGTCGAGGTACACTCGGATGGTACATGTGGTGTCAAATTTCTTCGATTATTATTATTATCGATAGTGTTTTCCCCAGCATTCGAGGTAGACTTAGATGGTACAGGTGGTGTCAAGTTTCTTACAGGCATAGTTGTTTCACGACGCTGTTCGACCTGGCTGCCAGGAAGTCTAGTAGCATGGCGACCTGTAGCACGTGTTGTTGATAACATGTTTGTTGTGGGGGGGACTTACAATTAATAATATTTATCTTATTTTTACGTTCAACAAACGTCGCTTGTTGGCGTAATTGTTTCGCTGTGAAATAATTTAGCTCTGGGTGCATTTCGTCCCAGTGTAGCTTCATTCTGTTCATATAGCCAATGGAGAGATTGTTTTTTTGCCATTTTATAACAATTAAATAAATCATTATTAAGTTCGCAACTCCAAGAGAAATGCGATTTATAATTTCGGTTTCTTCTGTAGCTACAACTGAATAAATTTTGATTACCTTCCTTGTTATTTGTCTCCGGAACTTCGTTAATTTTTTTGTTCAGCCATGTTGTTTGTAGCAAATCCTTGTAAAATGAATTATGTATTTAGTCGGATATCTCTACGAATTCGAATAAAAGGTGTCTTCAGAAGGGATAGTTAGAAGAATAACCAGTTATTCAACAGTTATGTATGTATGTATGTATGTATGTATGTATGTATGTATGTATGTATGTATGTATGTATGTATGTATGTATGTATGTTATATCTCTTTCTCTTAATTTCGAGTATGTATGTATGTATGTATGTATGTATGTATGTATGTATGTATGTATGTATGTATGTATGTATGTATGTACGTATATACGTATGTATGTATGTATGTATGTATGTATGTATGTATGTACGTATGTATGTCAGGTCACCAGTTGGTGCTACTGGTAACATGTATCCCAGTACAACCTGTCTCATGGTCGGGTCGTTGGCGACTAAACTGGCAACCCCACCAAGGTTTCTTGGTGAGGAGGGTGACTTTGGACATCCTGCAGGACTAAAAACAAAACCTGTCAAAGGGCAAGGGAGCTCTTAAGAATAAATAGCCATCCAAAATCACCGGGAGAGATGACCCCTTAGCCTTTGTCAAGGCAGAATTCTAGGAGAAGAAAAACTCTGATATAACACCTTCAACCCTGATGGTATCCAATGATGTTGACTTGTTCTTCTTTTTGGTAAATATCATCTTGGTTAAGAGAGTGGGACTGGCTTTGTGCAGTGCCTTTGCTCACTATAAAAGCTTCACGGCACAGGAATTGCTTTATATCTGGAGATCTCTCTGCACTTGTCGTCATATGGTACCATGAGCCCAGTACTATGTGTCAATAATTGTCACAAGTGTAGTGTTTGTACCAGAGTTTTCAAGTCGCTGGCTGGACTACAAAGTCACACTCGTTCAGCGTATCGGTAGGGGTTCTCCTACGTGGATATAAAGTAGTGGCCGTACTCGAAAACGAGTTGGCAGCCACCATGTATGTATGTATGTATGTATGTATGTATGTATGTATGTATGTACGTATAAATGTGTCGCATGGTCGGGTCGTGGGCGACTAAACCGGCAACCCCACCAAGTTTACTTGGTGAGGAGAGGGATCTTAGACACCCTGCAGGACAAAAAACAAAACCTGACAAAGGGCGGAAGAACTCATAAGAGTCAACGGCCATCCAAAAATGTGTAAATATGTATATACACATGTACATATGTATGCATATGTGTATATACATGGGTGCATGTGTATGTATATGCGCGGGGACATAGAAAAAGTCGGGCTGGACACCCTATCGCGCGGTTAAACCACTGGAGAAGGCAACTCAGGAAACTGGGATAACTCCGATATAAAACCCGCGGCTCAGTAGTTACCGATGATGTTGATCTTTTCTTCTTTTCGGGTTATAGCTACTGTTGCTCAGAGAGTGGGATTGGCTCAGTGCCCAGTCTTTCCTCACTTTAAAAAATATCTTCACGCACAGGCATTGCACGATAGAATTAATTAATAATTATTAATAATAGTATAACGTGCAATGGCCATACTCGATAACGAGGGGGCAGCCATCATGTATGTATGTATGTATGTATGTATGTATGTATGTATGTATGTATGTATGTATGTATGTATGTATGTATGTATGCATGCATGTATATATGTATGTATGTATTCATGTATGTATGTACATATATATGTGTGTATGTATGTATGCATGTATGCATGTACGTATGTATATATGTATCTATGCATGTATATATGTATGTACGTATGTATCTGTGTATGTATGTATGCATGTATATATGTATGTATGTATGTATGTACGCGTTTGTGTATCTACCTATGTATATATGCATTTACGCACGTATGTATATATGTAGGTACGTATGTATGTACGTATGTATGTATGTACGTATGTATGTATATATATACGCATGTATGTATGTATTTACGCATATATGTTATCTCTTTCTCTTAATTTCGAGTATATTTTTTGACCGGCCACCTTCCTGGTGGCAAGATTGTAACAGAAAAGAAATTGTCATTCCTTGAATCGCAAGAATGTTTTGCAAATTTTGAAGGTGCCAGCTATCGCAGCCATTTGTAGACTATGAATCAGGGAGCTGCGCTCTTTGTCCGCAAATCCAAGTTCAGTTATACGTTGGTCCAAGCGAGTTGGTATGTAACCCGTAGCTCCAATAATGATGGGTATGAAGCTAAAGGTGTATCTTGGATACTGGATTTGTAAATTCCTCATCAATGGTCCGTAGATGTCCTCCTTCTCCTGTATTTTTCTGACAACGTTTACAGCAAGTGGGCAGCTGATCTCCACAACAGAACACGTTTTCAATGTGTGTTCCCAAACAACAATATCAGGCCGGTTGTGCTTTAATTTGGTGGCAGTTTTTATTTTCAGGTTCCACCAGTATTCCTTAGTGCCATCTGACTCAATATATTCTTCCTCGTTTGCTGTTAATTTTGTTTTCCGAAGTGCGTTCCAGATGGTTCTAGCTATCCCATCGTATGTATGTATGTACGTATGTATCTACGTATGTCCCATGGTCGGGTCGTTGGCGAATAAACTGGCAACCCCACCAAGATTTCTTGGTGAGGAGGGTGACTTTGGACATCCTGCAAGACTAAAAACAAAACCTGTCAAAGGGCAAAGGAGCTCTTAAGAGTCAATGGCCATTCAAAATCACCGGGAGAGATGACCCCTTAGCCTTTGTCAAGGCAGAATTCTAGGAGAAGGAAAACTCTGATATAACACCTTCAACCCTGATGGTATCCAATGATGTTGACTTGTTCTTCTTTTTGGTAAATATCATCTTGGTTAAGAGAGTGGGACTGGCTTTGTGTAGTGCTTTTGCTCACCATAAAAGCTTCACGGCACAGGCATTGCTTTATATCTGGAGATCTCTCTGCACTTGTCGTCACATGGTACCATGGGCTCAGCACTATGTGTCAATAATTGTCAGAAGTGTAGTGTTTGTACCAGAGTTTTCAAGTCGCTGGCTGGACTAAAAAGTCACACTTGTTCAGCGCATCGGTAGGGGTTCTCCTACATGGATATAAAGTAGTGGCCGTACTCGAAAACGAGTTGGCAGCCACCATGTACGTATGTATTTATGTCGAGTCACTCTTGTAACATGTAACCCAGTTACATGTTACACTCTGATAACATGCAACCCAGTACAACCTGTCGCATGGTCGGGTCGTCGGCGACTAAACCGGCAACCCCACCAAGTTTACTTGGTGAGGAGGGGGATTTTGGACACCCTGCAGACAAATAACAAAACCTGACAAAGGTCAGAAGAACTCATAAGAGTCAACGGCCATCCAAAAGTGTGTAAATATGTATATACACATGTACATATGTATGTATATGTGTATATACATGGGTGCATGTGTATGTATATGCGCGGGGACATAGAAAAAGTCGGGCTGGACACCCGATCGCGCGGTTAAACCACTGGGAGTGAAGGACCCCTAGCCTTTGTCAGGGCGTTCTTCTAGGAGAAGGCAATTCAGGAAACAGGGATAACTCCGATATAAAACCCGCGGCTCAATAGTTACCGATGATGTTGATCTTTTCTACTTTTCGGGTTATAGCTACTGTTGCTCAGAGAGTGGGATTGGTTCAGTGCACAGTCTTTCCTCACTTAAAAAAATATCTTCACGCAGAGGCATTGCACGATAGAATTAATTAATAATTATTAATAAGGTTATATCGTAAAATGGCCATACTCGATAACGAGGGGACAGCCATCATGTATGTGTGTATGTATGTATGTATGTATGTATGTATGTATGTATGTATGTATGTATGTATGTATGTATGTATGCATGTATATACGCATGTATGTATGTACGTTTGTATGTATTTACGTAGGTATGTATGTATGAACCTACGTATGTATGTATGTATGTATGTATGTATGTATGTATGTATGTATGTATGTATGTGTGTGTGTATGTATGTATGTATGTATGTACGCATGTATGTATGTACGCATGTATGTATGTACGTAGGTATGTATTTACGTAGGTATGTATGTATGTA
This sequence comes from Eledone cirrhosa, assembly GCA_964016885.1. Classification (NCBI taxonomy): domain Eukaryota; kingdom Metazoa; phylum Mollusca; class Cephalopoda; order Octopoda; family Eledonidae; genus Eledone; species Eledone cirrhosa. The sequence goes on from OZ024745.1 coordinate 97,867,678, forward strand.
TGAACCTACGTATGTATGTATGTATGTATGTATGTATGTATGTATGTATGTATGTATGTATGTATGTATGTATGTATGTATGTATGTATGTATGTATGTATGTATGTATGTATGCATGTATATACGCATGTATGTATGTATGTATGTATGTATGTATGTATGTATGTATGTATGTATGTATGTATGTATGTATGTATGTATGTATGTATGTATGTATGTATGTATGTGTGTGTGTATGTATGTATGTATGTATGTACGCATGTATGTATGTACGCATGTATGTATGTACGTAGGTATGTATTTACGTAGGTATGTATGTATGTATGAACCTACGTATGTATGTATGTATGTATGTATGTATGTATGTATGTATGTATGTATGTATGTATGTATGTATGTATGTATGTATGTATGTGTGTGTGTATGTATGTATGTATGTATGTACGCATGTATGTATGTACGTATGTATGTATGTATGTATGTATGTATGTATGTACGCATGTATGTATGTATGTATGTATGTATGTATGTATGTATGTACGTTTGTATGTATTTACGTAGGTATGTATGTATGTATGAACCTACGTATGTATGTATGTATGTATGTATGTATGTATGTATGTATGTATGTATGTATGTATGTATGTATGTATGTATGTATGTACGCATGTATGTATGTATGTATGTATGTATGTATGTATGTATGTATGTATGTATGTATGTATGTATGTATGTATGTATGTATGTATGTATGTATGTATGTATGTATGGACCTGTAACTCCTGATGCAGTTGTGTGGGATGAGCTGTAGTGACATATGACGTGTCTTGGTCACTTAAAACCTGATGGAGTCCAACCGACTTCCTGTATAGGAGGAGAGAGCTTGTGAAAGAGAGGGAGTAATAGAGGGTTATAGAGGGAGGGAGACTGTGAGAGAGGGGGAGTAAGAACGATATATAGAGGGGGAGAGATTGTGAGAGAAAGTGATAAAGGGATATATATATATATATATATATATATATATATATATATAAAGAATAGTGTGTGTGTGTGAGAGAGAGAGAGAGAGAGAGAGACAAAGAAAGAAATTGAGAAAGAGATATAGGAGGGAGGGAGAATGTGAGAGAGAGGAAGTGAGAACGGTATATAGAAAGAAAGAGAATGTGAGAGAGGGGGAGTGAGAAGGGATATAGAGGAAGAGAGAATGTGAGAGAGAGAGAGGAAGTGAGAAAGAATATAGAGGGAGAGAGAATGTGAGAGAGAGAGAGAGAGAGAGAGAGAGAGAGAGAGAGAGAGAGAGAGAGAGAGAGAGAGAGAGAGAGAGATATAAAGGAAGAATCCGCCTCAGTACTGAACTTGTACTTTTTTATCAACCTCTAAATCAGTGATTCTCAACCAGTGTGCCGCGGCACACTGGTGTGCTGCGAGATCTTCCTAAGTGCGCCGCGAAATTTTGAACAGCACACTAAGAAAATGCGAAAAACCATGTGATCCCAAATTAGTATTCAGTCTGTGGTGTAACATGTTGCACCACAGAGCTTTGTTCATTTAGGGATGAGCGAAATGTTTCCAAATGTCGCAATGCTAAAAATTCTATATCTTTTATTGTCTCGTTCGTCATTAGTATTGAACATATGAGTGGATATTGGTCATTACTTGTCTTAAGGTGGGACTCCCCCGGAAGAAAAATAAATTATTATATCATGCATCTTTTTTTCACTTTTATGGTAGAATCTACCTTTAAAACAAATGATATATTTCTTTTTCCCCTAGTCCTAATTTTTGCTGAGATATGACCAAAAATGGTTGAACAATAGCGTAATTATCAGAGTTCTTTTAAGAAAATCCAAATAAGCTATGAAGATGATTTTTACATTTTTAGAATCAGAAAACCAGTCATTGTATGGTAACAGAAGCTTTTTTTTGTTGATATTTTGCAAAAGAAAATATCGTCATTAGTGTGCTGGGCAGTAAAAAAACTGAAAAAAAAATCACATTTGTTTTTATAAAAGTGACTATAACATTTTTTCAAGGCAGAATAGGCTTCTGTCACGATGAAGCTACTATTATAAGCAAGGTCTCCTCAAAATTTCAAGCAAATCTATCGAGTAGATTTTCTGGAAAGAGCTTTGAAATTTTGAGAAGTACCCATTTTGAGAAAATTGCCTGTAAAAATTAGAAGTTATCAATGTTAAGTTATTAATGCACACTGAGGTTCGCTCGCTGTCGAAAGGCAAAGTACTAAATGTGTTCACGAACTGCACAAGGAATTACTATCATTTTTTCTCCAGGAAAAGCAGAAGAAATTCTGTGAATACCTTAGTTGCGAATTTTGAATGTCTAAAATGGAATACCTAACAGAAATATTTAGTGAACTAAATAAAACAAACAGTGGTATGCAAGGTAAACACGAAAATATTCTCAATTCAACAGACAAGTTAGTTGCTCTCAAAAACAGCAAGCGTGAGAGATTACGTACGACGGAAGAAGAAATGAGGGTGTGTCTGTCTCATATTCGACCAAACATTGAGGAAATTATGAATAAAAGCCAGGCACAAATTTCTCACTAAAGAAGCCAGCTATTTGACTGATGAAATTCGAAACACTGTAATAAAGTAAGTTCATAGCTGTGTTTTTCTTTATTTAGTTTGAGTCATTCTATGTGTCTATGACTAGTTTGTGTCTACGGTTGTATACTGTCTATCACTTGCCATGTTTTTATTCTGTAAAATTCAAATATTTTTCATATATATTTAGCCAGGTGTGCCGCTAATATATATATATATATATATATATATATATATATACAAAAGGAAGTACAGTATAATCGAAGCTCTGGCTGCAGCTAAGCTAACGAATGCAATCGGAATGTGCAGCTAAGCACTCAATAAGGTATTTTACCTATATATGCTTTATTCCTTTACTATTCTGAGTATATATTTGTCAAGTCTGGAATATTCCAGTCTAGTAATTCTTTATAGTCTTCATAAAAGAGTTATTTCTTACTTCATATATATTTCAGTATCTCCTTCAGTTGAATCTCATCATTTAACATCTCTCTAGGTTTGATAATTCCATGTCACAGCCCTGAAAAAGGATCTCAGAAGTAGTCAATAATTTGTTTGTAACACCTCACAGATGTACTACGTCTTGTTGATTCACTGTGGCTGACTTCGCAATTATTTGGTCCCAGGTTCGATCTCACTACGTGGCAACTTGAGCAAGTGTCATTTACCTCAGCTTCAGATCAAACGTTGCCTTGTGGAGGAAATTGTGTGGACGGAAACTGTTTAGATGCCCGTCGGGTGGACTGTATCTGTAATTCAACGGACCGGCATTGTTACATACTGTGTTATGTTGAATCTCTCTGAGAATTACGTTAATGGTAAACATGAATGCGGAATGCTCAGCCATTTAAACACTAATTACATTAGTAACATGCTTTTCTGTTAACTCGAAACAGCGGTCCATTCCGTGTTACATCTATGGGCTTTTGTTACTCTATTCCAGCAGCAGGGCCTCCAAGAGAAATTTTGCAAGGCGGTACAAGACCTCTATGGGGCCCGAAGCAGGCAAATAATTTTCTAAAAATGAATGTTGAATGGTTGCTATGGGCCCCGGAACAAAGTACTAGCTAGACCTCCTTCTCATAGGCCCTGCCAGCGGATAGGAACTATACCATGTTATTAATTTGTTCATAACTGTTTTAACTATACCACCACGCCTTATACTTGGCATTTCATTTCTCTCTACAACTTGTATACATTTCACCTTATAGCCGAACAATCTATGAAATGGACATATGTGGTCCTGTGTTACACTTAAAAACATCATGGCCGTCACCTTTGTAAATTAAATTTGAATGAAGGCAGAACACCCTTTGTTTACTTGACTATCACAAAGTTCCATGAAATTTTAAATTTACAGACCCCACCACCACCACCGTTAAGTGTTCCACGTCGTAAATAGTTTTTCTTTATCTCATTTATTCCTTTCAGTAATATTAAATTGTTCAATTATTTCAAAATAAACACCACCTCACACATAATAATGCCTCAAATGCAGAAGATAAGGGTGTTTGTTACTATGTCCCCCTCCTCCTCCTCCTCCTCCTCATCATCATCATCATCATCATCATCATCATCACCAACATCATCACCACCACCATCATCATCATCATCACATCACCACCACCACCACCACCACCGTTATCAATATCATCATTGTCATCAAGTTCCCGCAACTGGTGTAACTAGTTGGTATATCATTCAAGATGTTTTCTCAGTGAGCATGCGCCACAGGTTTCAATCTTCTGCCATGCAGAGAAGAGACGAGGTGTGGTAATCTATCCAGTCTTTGTTGTCGGACAAGGACTTTCTTTGTCTGTTTATTCTTTGGGTCTTGAAGGATAGTTTTAAACCGAGTGTCCTGGCTGAACACGTGACCATCCTAAGTGAACTTCCGATTTTTACCATGTACGTTGGCTTTAATAGATTTCATTCAGATTAATCAATTTTCTTGCTTTCTCCATAGCATCTTCTGTTTTTCCTGTGCCTGAAAATTAATGTAGTCTATTATTTCCTCCAAATCGCTTGAAAAGCAGTCTATTTTACGTCCACCGATATTTTAGCATTGCGGGTGGTACGCTTGTAAATAAAACTATAAATTAATGTCTTCTCTCTGTAGTCAAAACACGCTGGATTGAAAATGCTTGTAGTTTTGTTGCTACAATTTCGTAGCATGTTTTTATATTTCTGCATCCAATCCAATCAAATAGTTTCTTTCTTTTCTTTTTCTTTCTGCTTTCTCAACTCCCAAACATATCCTTCGTTATTGATACATCATAATAGCTTTAAATGACCTTCTGCTCTTGAACGATCGGCTGTTTTTCTTGGCATTGAGTGGACGCCATCTTTTAAACAGCACGATAGCTGTAAACAGCCATCAAAATATTCGTCTATCCTGATTTATATATAAACTTGTGTTTTATTGTTTACAAATATAAATTGTCGAGGTGAATTACTCTGTAGGTTCCATTTTCGTAGTGACTGTGTTTTGTAGACTTATAAAATTGCTATGTATTTATTAACTCAAGAGACTTACTGCCGCACGTATAATTAAAATAAAGGCGTACATGAGTCTAAATACAATATGTTTATGTATAATAGATATATATTTAGTCTTTCTGTGAGTGTTCTAAACTGTTAACATATCATAACATATATGGCTTTGTTTCTCCACGACCATTTAAATAATTCTTCCAGCAGAGAATTCTCTTCAAAGTTCACTTCTGTTTCTTTATAATAGTAGTTGCCATAATGAAAGAGATATTGCAGAAGTTCGTGTATCGAGAGTCCATATTTTATTACATTCAAGCTAGACAGCTAACTCAATATTATCTTAGTTAGCCCAGTTGTCAGGAATAGTAACCAGGCATTCTCAGAAACGCTATTTGTTATAGAGTAAATAGCATCCTAACCAGGAGTATATCGATATCACATCAGTTTAATTACAAAAAAAAAATATCCGAGTTCAGAGACAAGTATATGGATCGCCATGATTGTTGAACTAATTAACTGTATCTAGGCGTGTATAATATAAAGAACTGAATCATCGATATTGTGCCAAAAATAAAAGAAAGAGAAAGAAATAGAAAGGAGGGAAAGAAAGAGAAGAAGAAAAGACACTAAAAAAAAAAAAGATAGGAAAATAGAGCGTGCGAAATTCTTTGAAAATAAAACTTAACAGAAATCTTCAAAAATAGCTCAGCGCATAAATGATACATACATACGTGCATACATACATACTACATACATACATATATACAATTACATACATAATATATATATATATATATATATATATATATATATTATGTATGTAATTGTATATATGTATGTATATATATGTATATATATATGTATATATATATATATATATATATGTATATATATATATATATATATATATATATATGTATATATATATATGTATATATATATATATATATATATATATATATATGTATATATATATATATATATGTATATATATATATATATATATATATATATATATGTATATATATATATATATATGTATATATATATATATATATATATATATATATATGTATATATATATGTATATATATATATATATATATGTATATATATATATATATATATATATATATATATATATATATATATATATATAAATATATATATATATATATATATATAAATATATATATATAAATATATATATATATATATAAATATATATATATAAATATATATATATAAATATATATATATATATATATATATATAAATATTTATATATATATATATATATATATATATATATATATATAAATATATATATATATATATATATATATATATATATATATATATGTATGTATATATATATATATATATATATATATATATATATATATATATATATACATATATATATTCTTTCTTTTCTTAATATATATAGAAGTTCAAAAGACATAAATTTTAAAGAATATCTACTCGAAAATATATAAAGGAAGAAAAGAAATTTCTGAAGTAATTTATGAAGCTTCAACTGAAAAAAAAGAGAAAAATAAAACATTTGAAAAAGTAAATGTATTCTGAATATACACTATTTTTTTCTTCTTAATATGTAATATATTGAACCGCGCAATATCAGGAGAAGTTTAATATATCAAACCAATATTATAAGGATGGTAAACAATTTAAAGCTAAAAGCACATAATACTCATTGTGAAGCTTCACATGAAACTCTTTAAAGTAATGATTTGTACATCAAACATTATAAATTTAGATTTTCTGTTTTTCAATAAATATCAAACACTGATATATAGTACATACTCTGCACAATGTTGCACCCTAATAACAAGTTGTTGTTATTGTATTGTTATTGTTATTAATATTATAATCCTTTCGAGGACAGGAGTATTACAGAAGCCATACAACCGTATCTCACAATTGAGTATGACTTGGTAGAATGTACCATGCTTTCGGTAAGGGTTTTAGGTGCCCGTACAGTCATGGATAGATACAGGCACAGACACATTCTCGACTCTCTCTCTCTCACTGTCTCTCTCTCTCTCTCTCTCTCTCTCTCTCTCTCTCTCTCTCTCTCTCTCTCTCTCTCTCTCTCTCTCTCTCTCTCTCTCTCGCTCTCTTCCTATATATATATATATATATATAATTGAGATGAGCGGAACAAGCAAACATTAAACAATCTTTTAAATAAATTTAAATACGATTTAAATATTCACCTGTCCAAAATGTGATTACCGACGGTTTCGCTTCACAAAAGATTGGAAATCCAGAGAATTTCCAACGGAAAGATCAACTCTTCAGAGAGCTATTTCCATTCTATAGGACGTAAAGTCTCACAGTTTGTAAATATATCGCTTACTGCCAGATAGTATGAAGTCAGGCCGTTAAAGTGACCCACACATAAACTGCCCGTTAGTAAAAGCGGGAATATTATAGACGTGTTGTTTGCCACGCCACTAAAAAATAGCAGCAAGTTACAACGTTTTTTTCTCTACGCATGGGAGAATATACATAAAATGAGATTAATATCCCCACAGCTACTAAGTACCTACGGAAATATATAGGGTGTCTATAATACATTTGTTGTTCAATGGTATATATATATATTTTTTTCTCTCTCTCTCTGTCTAGATCCGGTGAAACATCTAGGATTTGGCAGCTGGAAGAAAAGGGAGTTATCCCGAAAAGATGAATGGCAAAGTGGACCCCGCAGGATTTGAACTCGGAATGCAGAGACCCTGAACAAACCTCCAACGCTCTAGCAACTGTGCTAAATTGACGGCCCAGCAGAAACCTGCAACGTTGTTCTAAATGTATCTATTACAATACATAGTTGTGCCATTTCACGTTCTAGCATTAAGGGCCACCGAAATCGACTTCAGGAATCGATAAAATATGCAAATATTAGTGTCAATTTAATTTACTAACACATCACCATAAGACTCCCCTGGCTTTATATCAATATTAGAACGCATCATCCGCTGGATTGGCAGAATCGTTAGAGCGTCCCACAATAGGCTTTGTAGTGTTTACGTTCTGAGTTCAAATCCCGCTGAGGACAATTTTGCCTGACATTTTTCCGAGGTCGGTTAAATAGAGTACCAGTTAAATATTGGAGTCTATATAATCGACTCAACTCTCCCAAATAGTTGGCTTCGTACCTGAATTAGAAACCAATATTATTATTGTTTTGGTTGATGAACGAGGGAATCGATAGAGCGCTAATCAGAACGTCTTGTGTTATTTATTATTTTTCAAATGCCTTAACCAGTTGTTTATACGTATACACACACACACACACACACACACACACACACACACACACACACACACACACACATATATGGATTCGTGAGTTTTATATCGGATAATAATGATATTATAATAATATTATTAAAGTTCGATTTTATATATATTTATATATATTTTATATATATATATATATATATATATATATATATATATATAAATATATATTATTCATATGTAATCCATGTGCAACCACGCAGCACGCCATTTTTCATATATATATATATATATATATGTGTGTATATATACGTTTAAATGTGGTGGTCCACCACTGGGTAGAATTGGTCATTCTGCATGTTAATTATGCTGTAATGGTAGGAAAGCACACGACGTTACACAACTCATCCATCTTTGATGATGAACCCTGCTGAGAGACGGCGAGCTAAAATAACAACAGGCTACCACGATCGTGTCTGAGTCAAAAACAAAAACACTTTTTTTTTTTCTCTTTTTTTTTTTTTTACTTTTTTCCTTAAAGCCTCTTGCAATGTATTTACCTTCATTCCTTTGTTACACAAGTATTATGCATTATACACCTGAAGATATCACCAGGTTCTTACGCAACCTAGCCACTGAAATGTGCATAGTATTTGCAGAAATACATAATTAAGGGAATTTAACCTGCCTGGACTCCTGTCATTTTACTTTATAAAATGGCGTAGGATAGAAGAAAGGAAAGGCACAGAAACGAAGAAAGAAATCCCCAGTCACTGAAGAGGTCACAGAGTGTGTGACGAAAGAACTATGACTATATATATATAAACAACTATCTGGTTGTGGAACCAACCAACCAACCAGAAATTTATAAATTTGTAAATTTATAAATATATAATAAATTAAATTGAAGTGAACGCAACTGGTGCGTGTGTTTCTTATTGGCAACATGACCCTCCCAAAGTATAACAATATATATATATTACTTTATAATATATATATAATGAGCTGAAAACGATTCTCGCTAATTTATATTTATATATATATATATATATTCCTAGACCTACACTCATATTCACTAGTGTGTATACATACATGCAGTGTACAGCTGTACTTGACGACGAAGAAAAAAAAAATGTGTTTAAACGTTAAAGGTTTATTTTCATATTCACATAAATACATATTTACCGAAATAACTGATGCTGGAAAATAATTAGTCCAGTACACAGTCAGTAGCAGATAAGAGATTAGATTAAGACTTAGTTATATTTTTGTATTTACACAATCAGTAGGTACTGGTCACGGTAAAAATGTTACAGACAGAAATACGAAAATTGTCAATACAACATGAACATTCCTTCTAGAAAGGAAAATACACATTCATAATAAGTCAGTCATTTGGTAAAGTATCCGAGGTCACTGGGTTTATTGAAAGGTCTGTGTGAGGTTCTTCCTGGGTGATCGCACCGATTC
>OZ024745.1:97884977-97894977 GCA_964016885.1 Eledone cirrhosa
AACGTAGCAAATCTGGCGTTATATAGCTCAACGTAGCAAATCTGGCGTTACATAGCTCAACGTAGCAAATCTGGCGTTATATAGCTCAACGTAGCAAATCTGGCGTTATATAGCTCAACGTAGCAAATCTGGCGTTACATAGCTCAACGTAGCAAATCTGGCGTTATATAGCTCAACGTAGCAAATCTGGCGCTATATAGCTCAACGTAGCAAATCTGGCGTTACATAGCTCAACGTAGCAAATCTGGCGTTATATAGCTCAACGTAGCAAATCTGGCGTTACATAGCTCAACGTAGCAAATCTGGCGTTATATAGCTCAACGTAGCAAACCTGTCGTGACATAGCTCAACGTAGCAAATCTGTCGTGACATAGCTCAACGTAGCAAATCTGTCGTGACATAGCTCAACGTAGCAAACCTGTCGTAATATAGCTCAACGTAGCAAATCTGGCGTTATATAGCTCAACGTAGCAAACCTGTCGTGGCATAGCCCAACGTAGCAAACCTGTCATGACATAGCTCAACGTAGCAAACCTGTCGTGACATAGCTCAACGTAGCAAATCTGTCGTGACATAGCTTAACGTAGGAAACCTGTCGTGACATAGCTCAACGTAGCAAACCTGTCGTGACATAGTGCAACGTAGCAAACCTGTCGTTACAGATCTCAACGTCGCAAATCTGTCGTTATATAGCCCAACGTAGCAAATCTGTCGTGACATAGCTCAACGTAGCAAATCTGGCGTTACAGAGCTCAACGTAGCAAACCTGTCGTTACAGATCTCAACGTCGCAAATCTGTCGTTATATAGCTCAACGTCGCAAATCTGTCGTGACATAGCCCAACGTAGCAAATCTGTCGTGTCATAGCTCAACGTAGCAAATCTGGCGTTACAGAGCTCAACGTAGCAAATCTGGCGTTACATAGCTCAACGTAGCAAATCTAGCGTTACATAGCTCAACGTCGCAAATCTGTCGTTACATAGCTCAACGTCGCAAATCTGTCGTGACATAGCTCAACGTAGGAAACCTGTCGTGACATAGCTCAACGTAGCAAACCTGTCGTGACATAGTGCAACGTAGCAAACCTGTCGTTACAGATCTCAACGTCGCAAATCTGTCGTTATATAGCCCAACGTAGCAAATCTGTCGTGACATAGCTCAACGTAGCAAATCTGGCGTTACAGAGCTCAACGTAGCAAACCTGTCGTTACAGATCTCAACGTCGCAAATCTGTCGTTATATAGCTCAACGTCGCAAATCTGTCGTGACATAGCCCAACGTAGCAAATCTGTCGTGTCATAGCTCAACGTAGCAAATCTGGCGTTACAGAGCTCAACTTAGCAAATCTGGCGTTACATAGCTCAACGTCGCAAATCTGTCGTTACATAGCTCAACGTCGCAAATCTGTCGTGACATAGCTCAACGTAGCAAACCTGTCGTTACAGATCTCAACGTAGCAAACCTGTCGTTACAGATCTCAACGTAGCAAATCTGGCGTTACATAGCTCAACGTCGCAAATCTGTCGTTACATAGCTCAACGTCGCAAATCTGTCGTTACATAGCTCAACGTAGCAAATCTGACGTTACATAGCTCAACGCACCTATAATAATTGTTACAAATGAAAATATCTAACCAACATAAGAGAGTTGTATGTTTCTCATGAGTTCGTCGTATTTGTTTTTTTTTCCTCCACCTTAAATCATACATTTACACTCGCTGGACATGTCTGACTTTTGTTTTTCTATTCCATAAAGCAGAGGTTCTCAAAGTGGACGTATCACCCTCCAATCGGTTTTGAGAAGGTCCAGGGGGCGCTGCGGTCTAACGGTGAGGGAGCGATGGAGATGATATAATAGTATATCAAATATCAAATGATACTTATATATTATATCAAATGATACATATTATATATTGTATCAAATGAGACATATTATATATAAATATAGGGCGGTTGATTGGCAGTATCGGTAGAGCGTCAGCCACTATACTTTGCAGCATAGTTATGGCTCTTTACGTTCTGAGTTCAAATCCTGACGAGGTTAACTCTGCCTTTAATCCTTACGGGGGTCGATAAAATAAAGCACCAGTAATGCACTGGGGTAATTGCTTGCCTTGTGCCAAAAGTAGAAACAATTATGTATAGATATAATTGTTTCTACTTTTGGCACAAGGCCAGCAATTACCCCAGTGCATTACTGGTGTAATTGATGGCCATGTATAGATATAATAAAATAAAAATATGTAATATTTATTTATGCATAGTATATATTATATTATTTATTATATATAAATTAACGAATTTATTATTATATATTATTTTTAATCTACGCGCAGGCAGGTCTCTCTGGAAATACGGTTGGGGACGCTGAGGGCATTACCTGGCCGTGGGAGGGGCAGTGCCCCGAAAAGTTTTAGAACCTCTGCCATAGAGTAATATTAAGTCTGTTGTGTTTATCACAAATTGTTATTTTTATTTGAATATTCCATCAGTGTTCTTTATTTTTAAAAGCCTGGATGTATTCTGGTTCTTGTATACTTTTGGTATGACCGTCAATATATTCCTATCTGCGGATACCATTGTAAATAATTTTCGTAACTATGTCGTGTCTCATGGAAAGTTAGTAACTGTTAGGGTCTTGAGTGATATCTACATCTGGCATGTCAAACATGCCGCCTGCGAGCCGCATGCGGCCCTTTACAAGCACACCTGCGGCCCGCACAAAGGTTTTTTACAGCGCGAGCGTAATATAAAATAAAAACTATTAGTTGTAATGTGCGCAATTAATTGTCATGTGTGGCCCTCAGACAACACATATGTGACCCATGTGGTCCTCGGGGGAACCTCAGTTTGACATGCCTGGTCTACATTATTATTTCACATGAAAAACCAACCGAGGTTAACTTTGCCTTTCATCCTTACGGGGTCGATAAAATAAAGTACCAGTAATACACTGGATTAATTGCTGGCCTTGTGCCAATAGTAGAAACAATTATTATTTCACAATCTACACTTTCTATAATGACGTAGAGGTTTGGATGTATCCTTATCTCTCTAATTGATCAGGCATTTAGCAGATACCTCTTCTTTCTAATGGTAAAGATGTATTTTTCTTCTAAGTGGGATGTGATGTAACTATCACAAATCCAGGAGAGTCTACTCTTTCTGTCAACACATTTGGTATTCTCTAGCTTATGGAATATGTAGTCATGCATGACTTTCTGCTGGCATCAAGAGTGTTTTTTTTTCCCCCAAATGTTCGGATTAAGTAGGTTAACACAGCTAACCTTGGGTCATACACGCACACATAAGTGCGCGTGCACACGCATAGACACACAGATAGACACACACTCACCCCCAGACACACATTAATAATAGAAATAAATATTTCACAAGCTTAAAGGAAATATGCGTAAAGCGTTTTAGCAGAGGGTACAATAAATATAAAAATAATTTATATTTACAAAGAAAATATATTGAAATATATAGACGGTTAAGACACATGGCGTAATAAATTAGATAGATACATATATTCGTGTTTCTAACGGAGCTACGTTTGTAATAAAACCTGTGATATTGTCATCAGCAGAAGGCAGCAAGAAGGAATTATATGAAATGTTAACCGATTATACAAGGGGCGGCTGAAAACTTCATAGGCTGACCAAATGAGGTTTCTTTTTTCAACATAGTCTCTGGAAAGAAACGAAATAATTAATTGTTTCTACTTTTGGCACAAGGCTATCAATTAACCAGTACATTACTGGTACTTTATTTTATCGACCTCGTAAGGATGAAAGGCAAAGTTGACCTCGTAAGGATGAAAGGCAAAGTTGACCTCGGCAGGATTTTAACTCGGTCCGTAAAGAGACGTAACTCTATGCTGGAAAGCATGGCGTCCGACCAACCACCAACCACCACCCTAGAAACGAAATCCACCGAAAGAAACGAAATAATTAATGATTTCTAGTATAGGTACAAGGCCAGTAATTTGGAGGGAGGGGAAAGTCGATTAAATCGACCCCAGTGCGTAACTGGTACTTTATTTTATCGGTCCGTAAGGATGAAAGGCAAGTTAACTTCGGCGGGATTTGAACTCAGATCATAAAGGGCCGTAACTCTATGTTGCAAAGCATGGCGTCCGACCCTCTACCGACACTGCCAATCCACCGCCTTCGAAACGAAATAATTAATAAGAAGAGTTGAAATTAATGCATGAAAGATTTCACAGCTCTAGCACCACTCCTTCATAGTCAGCTTATGAACTTTTCAGCCGACCTCGCATACTGGCTGGTAGCAATTTACCCCCCCCCCCCCACATATTTTCGTTAAGCTTACGAAATATGTCTTCCTATTATTAAAACAACAAGGGCGGTGGATTGGCAGTATCGGTAGAGAGTCGGACACCCTGCTTTGCAGCATAGAGTTACGGTCCTTTACGGTCTGAGTTCAAATCACGCCGAGGTTAACTTTGCCTTTCATCCTTACTGGGTAGATAAAATAAAGCACCAGTCACGCACTGGGATCGATTTAATCGACTCCCACCCCATCCACCAAAATTGCTGGCCTTGTGCCTATATAAGAAACCATTATTAAAACAACACATCTCTGTAACTAAAATTTTAAAAGCATTTTTGCATTCAATTTCTAAGATTCAGATACTCTTGCAACGTATGTTACGGACGAAAAAAGAAAAAAGATGAGTTCTCAATATTTCAACTGCATTCGTGGCTTTCATAGTTTCTTTCTCGGCGTTTCCGGTTTGTGTTTGACCAGCATGCATCTCTTAAAATATCCACTTCCTGTCTTCACACCATGATGACAAACATCATATACTTTATTCTAAATATGAAAATGCTAGAAACACGAATTAATGTCCGTAGAGAACTATATGAATATATGAAAGTATATGTTTATATATAAATAAATATATATATATATATATATATATATATATATATATATATAGGAACGAGTATGACCCCGACGGCTGAGCTCAAGCCGTTTCGACGGCTAATTCTGGACTAAATTTAGTCCAGAATTAGCCGTCGAAACGGCTTGAGCTCAGCCGTCGGGGTCCTACTCGTTTCTATTACCCACTCTACTACCCTAAGTATTGAGTACTTTGGTGCGTTATGGTCCACCGGGTTCCTTACCACATTTCCTTCGTTATATATATATATATATATATATATCAACTAGAAATAGATTGACATATATATATAAAATAAACACATGAAACAATCGCAGGGAATAATTTGTAAAGTGCACACATAGCTAGGTAGGAAACTAATTAAAGTTTAACTAGAACTTCAAATATAGATACCTTTTAAAATGATTAATCTCCTTTGTATATATTTCTTTAAATAAAAAATATATTTCATTAATTAATCCGTAAATCACAGCAGTCAAATCCTGGATGGTCACCAAAGGAGAAGATCCAACCATCTGTGTTTACACAGCAAATGCAAATCTGTGAATGACTCGAACCACGTGTTGCATTTTATAAAAAAATACAGACCTCGCACCGCGTCATCCCAGTGGCGTGAATAGGATTATGGACAGCTAGAAATAGCAGCCGAGTCCATTCAAGTGAATTAGCTCTACAATCAAGGGGCCGTATATATATCCAAAATTAAATTAAGGTAAGGTTGTCATGTCTGAGAGACAAGCGCCATATTCACTGTCGATAATCCCATTCACGCCCCTGGGATGACGCGGTGCGAGGTCTGTATTTTTTATAAAATGCAACACGTGGTTCGAGTCATTCATAGATTTGCATTTGCTTTGGGACGATCAGTGGATCTGCTAATATGCAGATCTGACTGATCAGCCAGTCTGCTAATATGCAAATCAGGCCGATCAGTCACTGTGTATTTGTGAAAATAGCATATATTTTCACTAGTTCTGACAGTTTGGCAGGTGAACAGTGAGCTGTACTGATGAAGGGTGATACCCAGAAACATTAGTGTCTGCAGTTCTGTTCGCATGCCAACACAAGAGCAAGAATGAAGTGTTCATTCTACTGACATGGCTATAAAATTGAGGCTTGTTTGCATAATTGCAAACAAATCGAATGTTATTATTAATATTCGAAAAACTCAGATTACATTTATTATATATATATATATAGCCAATATTTATATAACGAATTTATATAACGAATAAATAAATAAAGAATAAAAAAAGATTAGATTACAGGTAAAATTCCGTTATAACGAATATCATTATAACGAATTTTTCAGTAAAACGATATTTTTTCAATCCCCGGCCACATGCCCGATGTGTTAGGTCGATCTCGTTATAAAGAATTTTTGGATACAATGAATTTTTTCTATACCCCGTGAATTTCGTTATAACGGAATTTCACTCTAGTCTATTGCGTGTGTTATAATGATAGGCATTCACATATCTCAACACAAGCCTTAATACATATTGAAGCAAATGGGCTTCTGTCGGTTTCCACGATTTGTGTTACCGTTGTTTGATCAATGGAACAGCCTGCTTGTCAATTTAAGGTGTAAATGGGTCAGCATTCCACAAACACGTGTACTCATAACGTAATTCTCAGGAAGATTCAACATGACATAGTGTGCGATTGACAAAACTTGCCATTTGAATTACAGATAAAGTCCATCAGATGGGCTTTCAAACAGTTTCCGTCTACCCAATTGGTAAATGATACTTGCCCATGATACTCGAAACCTAATGATTGTGAAACGAACTTCTTAACCATTTGGCCCTGACATAGTGGTAGACATTTCTAAAACAAAAACAAACTTTTTTTTATTAACATTTGATCTCCTGTCCGACGACAACGCATTGAATCACTGTTGAACAACGATCTTTTGATGCCTTAGAAATGTGCATAATGGGATGATGAAATGGTATAAACTAATGTTGAATATGTTATACCGTCTCTTTTCATTTTCTTTATATATATTAAGGGCAGGTCAGGCTTCTGTCTGTTACTGGTACCATGTAACCCAGTGCGATCTGCTTCAACGTCTAGTGATCGGCGACCATACAGGCTCTTTCACCAGAACCTGGTCTGGTGAGGATGGTAAGTGGATCCCCAGCAGCACAAAATATAAGAGTTGTTAAAGGAGCGGATGAACTCCCCAGAGTCAACGGCCATCCACCCCAACTATGAATTAAATAGCCTTAACAACTCGCTAAGCGTGGTGAGTACGGCTACACACCTGACATGACCAAGGCCAAGGATTGGCTATGTATATGTATATATGTATATATGTATATATGTATATATGTATATATATATATTCCGATAATTTGATCAGAGACACACACTGTATTTAAGGTCGAGTGACGCAACTTCGAGTGATTAGCGGCCTTTAGACTCACCTGATCAATGGACCTCCGTTGGTTTCGACGATAAGTGTTTCAGTTGTTTTAAAAACGGAACGACAGCGCGCTTCAGGCTGTTCGTTCCACAGACACGTGTATCCTTAATGCAATTAATTCTAAGGATATTCAGTATGACAGAATACGTGCCAAAGCTGGCTCTTAGATTTATAGGTACCAGATAATTTCCTCAGCCGAGTGGACTAGAGCAATGCAAATTAAAGTTTCTTGTTTAAGGACACAATGCACCGTCGTGAATTGAACTCACATCCTTACACTCATGATCCAAACACCTTAACCGAGGCATATCAAACTGAGGGTCCCCCGAGGGTCACATGGGTCACATATGTGTTGTCTGAGGGCCACACACGACAACTAATTACGCACATTACAACTAATTTTTTAAAATTTATTTTATATTATGAAGATAAAACATGCTCACGCTGTAAAAACCTTTTTTTGCGGGTTGAAAGCGTGCTTGTAAAAGGCCGCACGCGGCCCTTAGGCCTTCGGGCCGCATATTTGACATGCCTGCCCTAACCAATAAGCCGGGCACACATTCACATACCTATGAATACTCATATACATTTAGTTGTTGAAGTATTTGTAGTTATAAATGAATTTTGAAATTCTGCTTGATGTTTATAAGGTTAAAACAGACTACATTTGTGTCTTAGGTCATAGTGTTCTCTAGCGTAACTCCTTGAAGGTGTATCAATTATATATTTCATTGCATGTATATATCATGTCATGCACACACACACACACACACACACACACTCTCTCTCTCTCTCTCTCTCTCTCTCTCTCTCTCTCTCTCTCTCTCTCTCTCTCACACACATACATATATGTACATATTTGGGGAGAGGTGTATGTATGTATGTATGTATGTATGTATGTATGTATGTATGTATCAATGTGGAGGGTGTTTATTTGCAAAATGGGAAAGAGAGAGAAAAGTGAGAGAGAGAGAGAACGAAAGAAAGATTGATAGATAGATAAATGGAGAAAGAGAGAGAGAGGGAGAGAGAGGAGGGGGGAGATGAGGAAGAAAAGAGATAGAGATAGAGAGAAAGATGAGGGAGGGAGGGAGGGAAGGAGGGAGAGAGAGAGAGAGAGATGAGAGAGGAAGAGAAAAAAATAGATAGAGGATGGAGGGAGAGAGATGAAGGAGAGAGAGAGAGAGAGAGAGAGATCGCAGAGGGAGGGAGATGGATGAGGGAGGAAGAGAGGGAAGAAAGGGATAGAGATAGATAGATAGATAGATAGAGAGAGAGAGAGAGAGAGAGAGAGAGAGAGAGAGCCTTTTAATTGTGTCTCCGCATTTTTTGCAGTTTACTGCTATCTCAAAGACTCAACTAGGCTGAATTCCCTTTCCACCGCCCAGGAAGGGAACAGCGAATAACAACAACCATTGCAATAAGAGAAACATGGTTATAATTGCTGTTGGTGGTGGAGGTGGTAGTGATGGCAGTGTTGTTGTTGGTGGAGGTGGTGTGGTGGCGGTGTTGGTGGTGGAGGTAGTAGTGTTGGCAGTGTTGTTGTTGGTGGAGGTGGTGTGGTGGCGTGTTGTTGTTGATGGAGGTGGTAGTGTTGGCAGTGTTGTTGTTGGTGGAGGTGGTAGTGATGGCAGTGTTGTTGTTGGTGGAGGTGGTGTGGTGGCGGTGTTGGTGGTGGAGGTAGTAGTGTTGGCAGTGTTGTTGTTGGTGGAGGTGGTGTGGTGGCGGTGTTGTTGGTGGTGGAGGTGGTGTGGTGGCAGCTTTGTTGGTGGTGGAGGTGGTAGTGTTGGCAGTGTTGTTGTTGGTGGTGGTGGTGTGGTGGCTGCTTTGTTGGTGGTGGAGGTGGTAGTGTTGGCAGTGTTGTTGTTGGTGGAGGTGGTGTGGTGGCAGTGTTGGAGGTGGTGTGGTGGCGACGTTGTTGATGGTGGAGGTGGCGTGGTGACGGTGTTGTTGGAGGTGGTATGGTGGCGACGTTGTTGGTGGTGGAGGTGGTAGTGTTGTTGGTGGTGGGGATGTGGTGGCGGCATTGTTGTTGGTGGAGGTGGTGTGGTGGCAGTGTTGTTGATGGTGGAGGTGGTAGTGTTGGCAGTGTTGTTGTTGGTGGTGTGGTGGCGACGTTGTTGTTGTTGGTGGAGGTGGCGTGGTGACGACGTTGTTGTTGTTGGTGGTGGTGGTGTTGTTGTTGGTGGAGGTGGTGTGGTGATGGTGTTGTTGTTGGTGGAGGTGGTGTGGTGGCGGTGTTGTTGTTGGTGGAGGTGGTGTGATGACGGTGTTGTTGTTGGTGGAGGTGGTGTGGTGGCGGAGTTGTTGTTGTTGGAGGTGATGGCGGTGTTGTTGTTGTTGGTGGTGGTGGTGTTGTTGTTGGTGGAGGTGATGGCGGTGTTGTTGTTGTTGGTGGTGGTGGTGTTGTTGTTGGTGGAGGTGGTGTGGTTACGGTGTTGTTGTTGGTGGAGGTGGTGTGATGGCGGTGTTGTTGTTGTTGGTGGTGGTGGTGTTGTTGTTGGTGGAGGTGGTGTGGTGACGGTGTTGTTGTTGGTGGAGGTGGTGTGGTGGCGGTGTTGTTGTTGGTGGAGGTGGTGTGGTGGCGGTGTTGTTGTTGTTGGTGGTGGTGGTGTTGTTGTTGGTGGAGGTGGTGTGGT
>OZ024745.1:97912477-97937477 GCA_964016885.1 Eledone cirrhosa
TAAATATAGGGAGAGAAAATATTGATTCTAAGTCGGGACCACATCATTCCTAGCTGAAGGGACAACACCACCATACTTTCACTTTGGAATTCCTCTCAAACTTTAGTTGTTATATTTTTTTTTATTGTTCTTCTTCTTATTCCTGTTGTGTTGCTGTTATTGATGTTGTGTTGTGGCTGTTGTTGTTGCTGTTATTGTGTTGGTGATGTTGTGTTGTTGCTGTTTTTGTTGTTATTTTGTTGTGTTGTAGTTGATGTTGTTGTTGATGTTGATGTTGATGTTGTAGTTGATGTTGGGGTTGACGTGTGGTTGTGTTGTTGCTGTTTTTGTAGCTGTGTTGTTGTGTTGTTGCTGTTTTTGTAGTTGTGTTGTTGCTGTTGTGTTGTTGTTGTGTTGTTGCTGTTTTCGTTGTTGTTTTCGTTGTTGTGTTGTTGACGTTGTTGCTGTTGTGTTGTGTGGTTGCTGTTATTGTTGTTTTCTTGTGCTGTAGTTGGTGTTGTGTTGTTGCTGTTTTTGTTGTGTTGTTGATGTGTTGTTGTGTTGTTGTTGCTGTTGTAGTTGATGTGTTGTTGTTGTCATTGGTGTGTTGTTGTTGTTATAGCTGTTGTATAGCTATTGTGTTGTTGTGTTCTTATTTTGTTGTTGATGTGTTGTTGTGTTGCTGCTGTTGCTGTTGTTTTTGTTGTTGCTGTTGTTGTTGTTGTTATTGTTGTTATTGTTGTGTTGTTATTTTGTTGATGATGTGTTCCTTTTCTGTTGTTATATTTGTTGTGTAACGTTGCTGCTGTTTTATCGTTGTGTTGTTATCTTTGTTTGACGTTGTTGTTATCCTTGTTTGATGTTGCGCTGTTGTTGTTGTTGAGCTGCTGCTGTTGTTATGCTGTTATTGTTATGCTGCTGTTAATGTTACGTTCCTAATGTTGATGTTATGCTGCTGTTGTTGTTATGCAGCTGTTAATGTTACGTTGCTAATGTTGTTGTTATGTTGCTGTTATTGTTATGCTGTTGTTAATATTACGTTCCTAATGTTATTGTTGTTATGTTGCTGTTGTTATGTTACGTTCTTCCTAATGTTGTTGTTATGTTTCTGTTGTTGTTTTGCAGTTGTTGTTACCTTCCTACTGCTGTCATTGTATTGAAGTTATTAATAAATGTATTAATTGTTGTGATGTTCTTCTAAATATTGTGAATTATTATAGTTGTCTTAATTCGTCACTACATTCTTAATAAAATGTCACTATTGTTGTAGTTGTTACTGTTGTTGTAGTTGTTACTGTTGTTGTAGTTGTTACTGTTGTTGTTGTTACTGTTGTTGTTGTTACTGTTGTTGTAGTTGTTACTGTTGTTGTAGTTGTTACTGTTGTTGTAGTTGTTACTGTTGTTGTAGTTGTTACTGTTGTTGTTGTTGTTACTGTTGTTGTTGTTACTGTTGTTGCTGTTACTGTTGTTGTAGTTGTTACTGTTGTTGTTGTTGTTACTGTTGTTGTAGTTGTTACTGTTGTTGTAGTTGTTACTGTTGTAGTTGTTACTGTTGTTGTTGTTACTGTTGTTGTTGTTGTTACTGTTGTTGTTGTTGTTACTGTTGTTGTAGTTGTTACTGTTGTTGTAGTTGTTACTGTTGTTGTAGTAGTTACTGTTGTTGTAGTTGTTACTGTTGTTGTAGTTGTTACTGTTGTTGTAGTTGTTACTGTTGTTGTAGTTGTTACCGTTGTTGTAGTTGTTACTGTTGTTGTAGTAGTTACTGTTGTTGTAGTTGTTACTGTTGTTGTAGTTGTTACCGTTGTTGTAGTTGTTACTGTTGTTGTAGTTGTTACTGTTGTTGTAGTTGTTACTGTTGTTGTAGTTGTTACCGTTGTTGTAGTTGTTACTGTTGTTGTAGTTGTTACTGTTGTTGTAGTTGTTACCGTTGTTGTAGTTGTTACTGTTGTTGTAGTTGTTACTGTTGTTGTAGTTGTTACTGTTGTTGTAGTAGTTACTGTTGTTGTAGTTGTTACTGTTGTTGTTGTTACTGTTGTTGTAGTTGTTACTGTTGTTGTAGTTGTTACTGTTGTTGTAGTTGTTACTGTTGTTGTAGTTGTTACTGTTGTTGTAGTAGTTACTGTTGTTGTAGTTGTTACTGTAGTTGTTACTGTTGTTGTAGTTGTTACCGTTGTTGTAGTTGTTACTGTTGTTGTAGTTGTTACTGTTGTTGTAGTTGTTACTGTTGTTGTAATTGTTACTGTTGTTGTAGTAGTTACTGTTGTTGTAGTTGTTACTGTAGTTGTTACTGTTGTTGTAGTTGTTACTGTTGTTGTAGTTGTTACTGTTGTTGTTACTGTTGTTGTAGTTGTTACTGTTGTTGTAGTTGTTACTGTTGTTGTAGTTGTTACTGTTGTTGTTACTGTTGTTGTAGTTGTTACTGTTGTTGTAGTTGTTACTGTTGTTGTAGTTGTTACTGTTGTTGTAGTTGTTACTGTTGTTGTTACTGTTGTTGTAGTTGTTACTGTTGTTGTAGTTGTTACTGTTGTTGTAGTTGTTGTAGTTGTTACTGTTGTTGTAGTTGTTACTGTTGTTGTAGTTGTTACTGTTGTTGTAGTTGTTACTGTTGTTGTAGTTGTTACTGTTGTTGTAGTTGTTACTGTTGTTGTAGTTGTTACTGTTGTTCTAGTTGTTACTGTTGTTGTAGTTGTTACTGTTGTTGTAGTTGTTACTGTTGTTGTAGTTGTTACTGTTGTTGTAGTTGTTACTGTTGTTGTTACTGTTGTTGTAGTTGTTACTGTTGTTGTAGTTGTTACTGTTGTTGTAGTTGTTACTGGTGTTGTTGTTACTGTTGTTGTAGTTGTTACTGTTGTTGTAGTAGTTACTGTTGTTGTAGTTGTTACTGTTGTTGTAGTTGTTACTGTTGTTGTAGTTGTTACTGTTGTTGTAGTTGTTACTGTTGTTGTTGTTGTTACTGTTGTTGTAGTTGTTACTGTTGTTGTAGTTGTTACTGTTGTTGTAGTTGTTACTGTTGTTGTTGTTGTTACTGTTGTTGCAGTTGTTACTGTTGTTGTAGTTGTTACTGTTGTTGTTGTTACTGTTGTTGTAGTTGTTACTGTTGTTGTAGTTGTTACTGTTGTTGTTGTTGTTACTGTTGTTGTAGTTGTTACTGTTGTTGTAGTTGTTACTGTTGTTGTAGTTGTTAATGTTGTTGTTGTTGTTACTGTTGTTGTAGTTGTTACTGTTGTTGTAGTTGTTACTGTTGTTGTAGTTGTTACTGTTGTTGTTGTTGTTACTTTTGTTGTAGTTGTTACTGTTGTTATTGTTACTGTTGTTGTAGTTGTCACTGTTGTTGTTGTTGTTAGTGTTGTTGTTGTTGTTACTGTTGTAGTTGTTGTTACTGTTGTTGTAGTTGTTACTGTTGTTGTAGTAGTTACTGTTGTTGTAGTTGTTACTGTTGTTGTAGTTGTTACTGTTGTTGTAGTTGTTACTGTTGTTGTTGTTGTTACTGTTGTTGTAGTTGTTACTGTTGTTATTGTTACTGTTGTTGTAGTTGTCACTGTTGTTGTTGTTGTTACTGTTGTTGTTGTTGTTACTGTTGTAGTTGTTGTTACTGTTGTTGTAGTTGTTACTGTTGTTGTAGTAGTTACTGTTGTTGTAGTTGTTACTGTTGTTGTAGTTGTTACTGTTGTTGTAGTTGTTACTGTTGTTGTAGTTGTTACTGTTGTTGTAGTAGTTACTGTTGTTGTAGTTGTTACTGTTGTTGTAGTTGTTACCGTTGTTGTAGTTGTTACTGTTGTTGTAGTTGTTACTGTTGTTGTTGTTGTTACTGTTGTTGTAGTTGTTACTGTTGTTGTTGTTGATACTGTTGTTGTTGTTGTTACTGTTGTTGTAGTTGTTACTGTTGTAGTTGTTGTTACTGTTGTTGTAGTTGTTACTGTTGTTGTAGTTGTCACTGTTGTTGTTGCTGTTACTGTTGTTGTTGTTGTTACTGTTGTTGTAGTTGTTACTGTTGTAGTTGTTGTTACGGTTGTTGTAGTTGTTACTGTTGTTGTTGTTGTTACTGTTGTTGTAGTTGTTACTGTTGTAGTTGTTGTTACTGTTGTTGTAGTTGTTACTGTTGTAGTTGTTGTTACTGTTGTTGTAGTTGTTACTGTTGTTGTTGTTGTTACTGTTGTTGTAGTTGTTACTGTTGTTGTAGTTGTTACTGTTGTTGTAGTTGTTACTGTTGTAGTTGTTGTTACTGTTGTTGTAGTTGTCACTGTTGTTGTTGTTCCTGTTGTTGTTGTTGTTACTGTTGTTGTTGTTGTTACTGTTGTTGTAGTTGTTACTGTTGTAGTTGTTGTTACTGTTGTTGTAGTTGTTACTGTTGTTGTTATTGTTACTGTTGTTGTAGTTGTTACTGTTGTTGTAGTTGTTACTGTTGTTGTAGTTGTTACTGTTGTTGTAGTTGTTACAGTTGTTGTTGTTGTTACTGTTGTTGTAGTTGTTACTGTTGTTATTGTTACTGTTGTTGTAGTTGTCACTGTTGTTGTTGTTGTTACTGTTGTTGTAGTTGTTACTGTTGTAGTTGTTGTTACTGTTGTTGTAGTTGTTGCTGTTGTTGTAGTAGTTACTGTCGTTGTAGTTGTTACTGTTGTTGTAGTTGTTACTGTTGTTGTTACTGTTGTTGTAGTTGTTACTGTAGTTGTTACTGTTGTTGTAGTTGTTACTGTTGTTGTAGTTGTTACTGTTGTTGTAGTTGTTACTGTTGTTGTTGTTGTTACTGTTGTTGTAGTTGTTACTGTTGTTGTAGTTGTTACTGTTGTTGTAGTTGTTACTGTTGTTGTTGTTGTTACTGTTGTTGTAGTTGTTACTGTTGTAGTTGTTACTGTTGTTGTAGTTGTTACAGTTGTTGTAGTTGTTACTGTTGTTGTAGTTGTTACTGTTGTTGTAGTTGTTACTGTTGTTGTAGTTGTTACTGTTGTTGTAGTAGTTACTGTTGTTGTAGTTGTTACTGTTGTTGTTGTTACTGTTGTTGTAGTTGTTACTGTTCTTGTAGTTGTTACTGTTGTTGTAGTTGTTACTGTTGTTGTAGTTGTTACTGTTGTTGTAGTTGTTACCGTTGTAGTTGTTACTGTTGTTGTAGTTGTTACTGTTCTTGTAGTTGTTACGGTTGTTGTAGTTGTTACTGTTGTTGTAGTTGTTACTGTTGTTGTAGTTGTTACTGTTGTTGTAGTTGTTACTGTTGTTGTTGTTACTGTTGTTGTTGTTGTTACTGTTGTTGTTGTTGTTACTGTTGTTATTGTTACTGTTGTTGTAGTTGTCACTGTTGTTGTTGTTGTTACTGTTGTTGTAGTTGTTACTGTTGTTGTAGTTGTTACTGTTGTTGTAGTTGTTACTGTTGTTGTAGTTGTTATCGTTGTTGTAGTTGTTACTGTTGTTGTAGTTGTTACTGTTGTTGTAGTTGTTACTGTCGTTGTAGTTGTTACTGTTGTTGTAGTTGTTACTGTTGTTGTAGTTGTTACTGTTGTAGTTGTTACTGTTGTTGTAGTTGTTACAGTTGTTGTAGTTGTTACTGTTGTTGTAGTTGTTACTGTTGTTGTAGTTGTTACTGTTGTTGTAGTTGTTACTGTTGTTGTAGTTGTTATCGTTGTTGTAGTTGTTACTGTTGTTGTAGTTGTTACTGTTGTTGTAGTTGTTACTGTTGTTGTAGTTGTTACTGTTGTTGTAGTTGTTACTGTTGTTGTTGTTACTGTTGTTGTAGTTGTTACTGTTGTTGTAGTTGTTACTGTTGTTGTAGTTGTTACTGTTGTTGTAGTTGTTACTGTTGTTGTAGTTGTTACTGTTGTTGTTACTGTTGTTGTAGTTGTTACTGTTGTTGTAGTAGTTACTGTTGTTGTAGTTGTTACTGGTGTTGTAGTTGTTACTGTTGTTGTAGTTGTTACTGTTGTTGTAGTTGTTACTGTTGTTGTAGTTGTTACTGTTGTTGTTACTGTTGTTGTAGTTGTTACTGTTGTTGTTACTGTTGTTGTAGTTGTTACTGTTGTTGTAGTTGTTACTGTTGTTGTTACTGTTGTTGTAGTTGTTACTGTTGTTGTAGTAGTTACTGTTGTTGTAGTTGTTACTGTTGTTGTAGTTGTTACTGTTGTTGTAGTTGTTACTGTTGTTGTTGTTACTGTTGTTGTAGTTGTTACTGTTGTTGTAGTTGTTACTGTTGTTGTAGTTGTTACTGTTGTTGTAGTTGTTACTGTTGTTGTTACTGTTGTTGTAGTTGTTACTGTTGTTGTAGTTGTTACTGTTGTTGTAGTTGTTACTGTTGTTGTAGTTGTTACTGTTGTTGTAGTTGTTACTGTTGTTGTAGTTGTTACTGTTGTTGTTACTGTTGTTGTAGTTGTTACTGTTGTTGTTACTGTTGTTGTAGTTGTTACTGTTGTTGTTACTGTTGTTGTAGTTGTTACTGTTATTGTAGTTGTTACTGTTGTTGTAGTTGTTACTGTTGTTGTAGTTGTTACTGTTGTTGTAGTTGTTACTGTTGTTGTTACTGTTGTTGTAGTTGTTACTGTTGTTGTAGTTGTTACTGTTGTTGTAGTTGTTACTGTTGTTGTAGTTGTTACTGTTGTTGTAGTTGTTACTGTTGTTGTAGTTGTTACTATTGTTGTTACTGTTGTTGTAGTTGTTACTGTTGTTGTTACTGTTGCTGTAGTTGTTACTGTTGTTGTTACTGTTGTTGTAGTTGTTACTGTTATTGTAGTTGTTACTGTTGTTGTTACTGTTGTTGTAGTTGTTACTGTTGTTGTAGTTGTTACTGTTGTTGTTACTGTTGTTGTAGTTGTTACTGTTGTTGTAGTTGTTACTGTTGTTGTAGTTGTTACTGTTGTTGTAGTTGTTACTGTTGTTGTAGTTGTTACTGTTGTTGTAGTTGTTACTGTTGTTGTTACTGTTGTTGTAGTTGTTACTGTTGTTGTAGTTGTTACTGTTGTTGTAGTTGTTACTGTTGTTGTAGTTGTTGTAGTTGTTACTGTTGTTGTAGTTGTTACTGTTGTTGTAGTTGTTACTGTTGTTGTAGTTGTTGTTGTAGTTGTTGTTGTAGTTGTTACTGTTGTTGTAGTTGTTACTGTTGTTGTAGTTGTTACTGTTGTTGTAGTTGTTACTGTTGTTGTAGTTGTTACTGTTGTTGTAGTTGTTACTGTTGTTGTTACTGTTGTTGTAGTTGTTACTGTTGTTGTAGTTGTTACTGTTGTTGTAGTTGTTACTGTTGTTGTAGTTGTTGCAGTTGTTACTGTTGTTGTAGTTGTTACTGTTGTTGTAGTTGTTACTGTTGTTGTAGTTGTTGTTGTAGTTGTTACTGTTGTTGTAGTTGTTACTGTTGTTGTAGTTGTTACTGTTGTTGTAGTTGTTACTGTTGTTGTTACTGTTGTTGTAGTTGTTACTGTTGTTGTAGTTGTTACTGTTGTTGTATTTGTTACTGTTGTTGTAGTTGTTACTGTTGTTCTAGTTGTTACTGTTGTTGTAGTTACTGTTGTTGTAGTTGTTACTGTTGTTCTAGTTGTTACTGTTGTTGTAGTTGTTACTGTTGTTGTTACTGTTGTTGTAGTTGTTACTGTTGTTGTTACTGTTGTTGTAGTTGTTACTGTTGTTGTTACTGTTGTTGTAGTTGTTACTGTTATTGTAGTTGTTACTGTTGTTGTAGTTGTTACTGTTGTTGTAGTTGTTACTGTTGTTGTAGTTGTTACTGTTGTTGTTACTGTTGTTGTAGTTGTTACTGTTGTTGTAGTTGTTACTGTTGTTGTAGTTGTTACTGTTGTTGTAGTTGTTACTGTTGTTGTAGTTGTTACTATTGTTGTTACTGTTGTTGTAATTGTTACTGTTGTTGTTACTGTTGTTGTAGTTGTTACTGTTGTTGTTACTGTTGTTGTAGTTGTTACTGTTATTGTAGTTGTTACTGTTGTTGTTACTGTTGTTGTAGTTGTTACTGTTGTTGTAGTTGTTACTGTTGTTGTTACTGTTGTTGTAGTTGTTACTGTTGTTGTAGTTGTTACTGTTGTTGTAGTTGTTACTGTTGTTGTAGTTGTTACTGTTGTTGTAGTTGTTACTGTTGTTGTTACTGTTGTTGTAGTTGTTACTGTTGTTGTAGTTGTTACTGTTGTTGTAGTTGTTACTGTTGTTGTAGTTGTTGTAGTTGTTACTGTTGTTGTAGTTGTTACTGTTGTTGTAGTTGTTACTGTTGTTGTAGTTGTTGTTGTAGTTGTTGTTGTAGTTGTTACTGTTGTTGTAGTTGTTAATGTTGTTGTAGTTGTTACTGTTGTTGTAGTTGTTACTGTTGTTGTAGTTGTTACTGTTGTTGTAGTTGTTACTGTTGTTGTTACTGTTGTTGTAGTTGTTACTGTTGTTGTAGTTGTTACTGTTGTTGTAGTTGTTACTGTTGTTGTAGTTGTTGCAGTTGTTACTGTTGTTGTAGTTGTTACTGTTGTTGTAGTTGTTACTGTTGTTGTAGTTGTTGTTGTAGTTGTTACTGTTGTTGTAGTTGTTACTGTTGTTGTAGTTGTTACTGTTGTTGTAGTTGTTACTGTTGTTGTTACTGTTGTTGTAGTTGTTACTGTTGTTGTAGTTGTTATTGTTGTTGTATTTGTTACTGTTGTTGTAGTTGTTACTGTTGTTCTAGTTGTTACTGTTGTTGTAGTTGTTACTGTTGTTGTAGTTGTTACTGTTGTTGTAGTTGTTACTGTTGTTGTTGTTACTGTTGTTGTAGTTGTTACTGTTGTTGTAGTAGTTACTGTTGTTGTAGTTGTTACTGTTGTTGTAGTTGTTACTGTTGTTGTAGTTGTTACTGTTGTTGTAGTTGTTACTCTTGTTGTTGTTGTTGTTACTGTTGTTGTAGTTGTTACTGTTGTTGTAGTTGTTACTGTTGTTGTTGTTGTTACTGTTGTTGTAGTTGTTA
Source organism: Eledone cirrhosa (assembly GCA_964016885.1). Classification (NCBI taxonomy): domain Eukaryota; kingdom Metazoa; phylum Mollusca; class Cephalopoda; order Octopoda; family Eledonidae; genus Eledone; species Eledone cirrhosa. The sequence continues at coordinate 97,921,356 of OZ024745.1, forward strand.
CTGTTGTTGTAGTTGTTACTGTTGTTGTTGTTACTGTCGTTGTAGTTGTTACTGTTGTTGTAGTTGTTACTGTTGTTGTTGTTGTTACTGTTGTTGTAGTTGTTACTGTTGTTGTAGTTGTTACTGTTCTTGTAGTTGTTAATGTTGTTGTTGTTGTTACTGTTGTTGTAGTTGTTACTGTTGTTGTAGTTGTTACTGTTGTTGTAGTTGTTACTGTTGCTGTTGTTGTTACTTTTGTTGTAGTTGTTACTGTTGTTATTGTTAATGTTGTTGTAGTTGTCACTGTTGTTGTTGTTACTGTTGTTGTTGTTGTTACTGTTGTAGTTGTTGTTACTGTTGTTGTAGTTGTTACTGTTGTTGTAGTAGTTACTGTTGTTGTAGTTGTTACTGTTGTTGTAGTTGTTACTGTTGTTGTATTTGTTACTGTTGTTGTTGTTGTTACTGTTGTTGTAGTTGTTACTGTTGTTATTGTTACTGTTGTTGTAATTGTCACTGTTGTTGATGTTGTTACTGTTGTTGTTGTTGTTACTGTTGTAGTTGTTGTTACTGTTGTTGTAGTTGTTACTGTTGTTGTAGTAGTTACTGTTGTTGTAGTTGTTACTGTTGTTGTAGTTGTTACTGTTGTTGTAGTTGTTACTGTTGTTGTAGTTGTTACTGTTGTTGTAGTAGTTACTGTTGTTGTAGTTGTTACTGTTGTTATTGTTACTGTTGTTGTAGTTGTCACTGTTGTTGTTGTTGTTACTGTTGTTGTAGTTGTTACTGTTGTAGTTGTTGTTACTGTTGTTGTAGTTGTTGCTGTTGTTGTAGTAGTTACTGTCGTTGTAGTTGTTACTGTTGTTGTAGTTGTTACTGTTGTTGTTACTGTTGTTGTAGTTGTTACTGTAGTTGTTACTGTTGTTGTAGTTGTTACTGTTGTTGTAGTTGTTACTGTTGTTGTAGTTGTTACTGTTGTTGTTGTTGTTACTGTTGTTGTAGTTGTTACTGTTGTTGTTTTTACTGTTGTTGTAGTTGTTACTGTTGTTGTAGTTGTTACTGTTGTTGTAGTTGTTACTGTTGTTGTTGTTGTTACTGTTGTTGTAGTTGTTACTGTTGTTGTAGTTGTTACTGTTGTTGTTGTTGTTACTGTTGTTGTAGTTGTTACTGTTGTTGTAGTTGTTACTGTTGTTGTAGTTGTTACTGTTGTTGTAGTTGTTACTGTTGTTGTAGTTGTTACTGTTGTAGTTGTTACTGTTGTTGTAGTTGTTACTGTTGTAGTTGTTACTGTTGTTGTAGTTGTTACTGTTGTTGTAGTAGTTACTGTTGTTGTAGTTGTTACTGTTGTTGTAGTTGTTACTGTTGTTGTTACTGTTGTTGTAGTTGTTACTGTTGTTGTAGTTGTTACTGTTGTTGTAGTAGTTACTGTTGTTGTAGTTGTTACTGTTGTTGTAGTTGTTACTGTTGTTGTAGTTGTTACTGTTGTTGTAGTAGTTACTGTTGTTGTAGTTGTTACTGTTGTTGTAGTTGTTACTGTTGTTGTAGTTGTTACTGTTGTTGTAGTAGTTACTGTTGTTGTAGTTGTTACTGTTGTTATAGTTGTTACTGTTGTTGTAGTTGTTACTGTTGTTGTAGTAGTTACTGTTGTTGTAGTTGTTACTGTTGTTGTAGTTGTTACTGTTGTTGTTACTGTTGTTGTAGTTGTTACTGTTGTTGTTCCTGTTGTTGTAGTTGTTACTGTTGTTGTAGTTGTTACTGTTGTTGTAGTTGTTACTGTTGTTGTTACTGTTGTTGTAGTTGTTACTGTTGTTGTAGTTGTTACTGTTGTTGTAGTAGTTACTGTTGTTGTAGTTGTTACTGTTGTTGTAGTTGTTACTGTTGTTGTTACTGTTGTTGTAGTTGTTACTGTTGTTGTTCCTGTTGTTGTAGTTGTTACTGTTGTTGTAGTTGTTACTGTTGTTGTAGTAGTTACTGTTGTAGTTGTTACTGTTGTTGTAGTTGTTACTGTTGTTGTTACAGTTGTTGTAGTTGTTACTGTTGTTGTTCCTGTTGTTGTAGTTGTTACTGTTGTTGTTACTGTTGTTGTAGTTGTTACTGTTGTTGTTCCTGTTGTTGTAGTTGTTACTGTTATTGTAGTTGTTACTGTTGTTGTAGTTGTTACTGTTGTTGTAGTTGTTACTGTTGTTGTAGTTGTTACTGTTGTTGTAGTTGTTACTGTTGTTGTAGTTGTTACTGTTGTTGTAGTTGTTACTGTTGTTGTAGTTGTTACTGTTGTTGTAGTTGTTACTGTTGTTGTAGTTGTTACTGTTGTTGTTGTTGTTACTGTTGTTATTGTTACTGTTGTTGTAGTTGTCACTGTTGTTGTTGTTGTTACTGTTGTTATTGTTACTGTTGTTGTAGTTGTCACTGTTGTTGTTGTTGTTACTGTTGTTGTAGTTGTTACTGTTGTTGTAGTTGTTACTGTTGTTGTAGTTGTTACTGTTGTTGTAGTTGTTATCGTTGTTGTAGTTGTTACTGTTGTTGTAGTTGTTACTGTTGTTGTAGTTGTTACTGTCGTTGTAGTTGTTACTGTTGTTGTAGTTGTTACTGTTGTTGTAGTTGTTACTGTTGTAGTTGTTACTGTTGTTGTAGTTGTTACAGTTGTTGTAGTTGTTACTGTTGTTGTAGTTGTTACTGTTGTTGTAGTTGTTACTGTTGTTGTAGTTGTTACTGTTGTTGTAGTTGTTATCGTTGTTGTAGTTGTTACTGTTGTTGTAGTTGTTACTGTTGTTGTAGTTGTTACTGTTGTTGTAGTTGTTACTGTTGTTGTAGTTGTTACTGTTGTTGTAGTTGTTACTGTTGTTGTTGTTACTGTTGTTGTTGTTGTTACTGTTGTTGTTGTTGTTACTGTTGTTATTGTTACTGTTGTTGTAGTTGTCACTGTTGTTGTTGTTGTTACTGTTGTTGTAGTTGTTACTGTTGTTGTAGTTGTTACTGTTGTTGTAGTTGTTACTGTTGTTGTAGTTGTTATCGTTGTTGTAGTTGTTACTGTTGTTGTAGTTGTTACTGTTGTTGTAGTTGTTACTGTCGTTGTAGTTGTTACTGTTGTTGTAGTTGTTACTGTTGTTGTAGTTGTTACTGTTGTAGTTGTTACTGTTGTTGTAGTTGTTACAGTTGTTGTAGTTGTTACTGTTGTTGTAGTTGTTACTGTTGTTGTAGTTGTTACTGTTGTTGTAGTTGTTACTGTTGTTGTAGTTGTTATCGTTGTTGTAGTTGTTACTGTTGTTGTAGTTGTTACTGTTGTTGTAGTTGTTACTGTTGTTGTAGTTGTTACTGTTGTTGTAGTTGTTACTGTTGTTGTTGTTACTGTTGTTGTAGTTGTTACTGTTGTTGTAGTTGTTACTGTTGTTGTAGTTGTTACTGTTGTTGTAGTTGTTACTGTTGTTGTTACTGTTGTTGTAGTTGTTACTGTTGTTGTTACTGTTGTTGTAGTTGTTACTGTTGTTGTAGTTGTTACTGTTGTTGTTACTGTTGTTGTAGTTGTTACTGTTGTTGTAGTAGTTACTGTTGTTGTAGTTGTTACTGTTGTTGTAGTTGTTACTGTTGTTGTAGTTGTTACTGTTGTTGTTGTTACTGTTGTTGTAGTTGTTACTGTTGTTGTAGTTGTTACTGTTGTTGTAGTTGTTACTGTTGTTGTAGTTGTTACTGTTGTTGTTACTGTTGTTGTAGTTGTTACTGTTGTTGTAGTTGTTACTGTTGTTGTAGTTGTTACTGTTGTTGTAGTTGTTACTGTTGTTGTAGTTGTTACTGTTGTTGTAGTTGTTACTGTTGTTGTTACTGTTGTTGTAGTTGTTACTGTTGTTGTTACTGTTGTTGTAGTTGTTACTGTTGTTGTTACTGTTGTTGTAGTTGTTACTGTTATTGTAGTTGTTACTGTTGTTGTAGTTGTTACTGTTGTTGTAGTTGTTACTGTTGTTGTAGTTGTTACTGTTGTTGTTACTGTTGTTGTAGTTGTTACTGTTGTTGTAGTTGTTACTGTTGTTGTAGTTGTTACTGTTGTTGTAGTTGTTACTGTTGTTGTAGTTGTTACTGTTGTTGTAGTTGTTACTATTGTAGTTGTTACTGTTGTTGTAGTTGTTACTATTGTTGTTACTGTTGTTGTAGTTGTTACTGTTGTTGTTACTGTTGTTGTAGTTGTTACTGTTGTTGTTACTGTTGTTGTAGTTGTTACTGTTATTGTAGTTGTTACTGTTGTTGTTACTGTTGTTGTAGTTGTTACTGTTGTTGTAGTTGTTACTGTTGTTGTTACTGTTGTTGTAGTTGTTACTGTTGTTGTAGTTGTTACTGTTGTTGTAGTTGTTACTGTTGTTGTAGTTGTTACTGTTGTTGTAGTTGTTACTGTTGTTGTAGTTGTTACTGTTGTTGTTACTGTTGTTGTAGTTGTTACTGTTGTTGTAGTTGTTACTGTTGTTGTAGTTGTTACTGTTGTTGTAGTTGTTGTAGTTGTTACTGTTGTTGTAGTTGTTACTGTTGTTGTAGTTGTTACTGTTGTTGTAGTTGTTGTTGTAGTTGTTGTTGTAGTTGTTACTGTTGTTGTAGTTGTTACTGTTGTTGTAGTTGTTACTGTTGTTGTAGTTGTTACTGTTGTTGTAGTTGTTACTGTTGTTGTAGTTGTTACTGTTGTTGTTACTGTTGTTGTAGTTGTTACTGTTGTTGTAGTTGTTACTGTTGTTGTAGTTGTTACTGTTGTTGTAGTTGTTGCAGTTGTTACTGTTGTTGTAGTTGTTACTGTTGTTGTAGTTGTTACTGTTGTTGTAGTTGTTGTTGTAGTTGTTACTGTTGTTGTAGTTGTTACTGTTGTTGTAGTTGTTACTGTTGTTGTAGTTGTTACTGTTGTTGTTACTGTTGTTGTAGTTGTTACTGTTGTTGTAGTTGTTACTGTTGTTGTATTTGTTACTGTTGTTGTAGTTGTTACTGTTGTTCTAGTTGTTACTGTTGTTGTAGTTGTTACTGTTGTTGTTACTGTTGTTGTAGTTGTTACTGTTGTTGTTACTGTTGTTGTAGTTGTTACTGTTGTTGTTACTGTTGTTGTAGTTGTTACTGTTATTGTAGTTGTTACTGTTGTTGTAGTTGTTACTGTTGTTGTAGTTGTTACTGTTGTTGTAGTTGTTACTGTTGTTGTTACTGTTGTTGTAGTTGTTACTGTTGTTGTAGTTGTTACTGTTGTTGTAGTTGTTACTGTTGTTGTAGTTGTTACTGTTGTTGTAGTTGTTACTGTTGTTGTAGTTGTTACTATTGTTGTTACTGTTGTTGTAGTTGTTACTGTTGTTGTTACTGTTGTTGTAGTTGTTACTGTTGTTGTTACTGTTGTTGTAGTTGTTACTGTTATTGTAGTTGTTACTGTTGTTGTTACTGTTGTTGTAGTTGTTACTGTTGTTGTAGTTGTTACTGTTGTTGTTACTGTTGTTGTAGTTGTTACTGTTGTTGTAGTTGTTACTGTTGTTGTAGTTGTTACTGTTGTTGTAGTTGTTACTGTTGTTGTAGTTGTTACTGTTGTTGTTACTGTTGTTGTAGTTGTTACTCTTGTTGTAGTTGTTACTGTTGTTGTAGTTGTTACTGTTGTTGTAGTTGTTGTAGTTGTTACTGTTGTTGTAGTTGTTACTGTTGTTGTAGTTGTTACTGTTGTTGTAGTTGTTGTTGTAGTTGTTGTTGTAGTTGTTACTGTTGTTGTAGTTGTTAATGTTGTTGTAGTTGTTACTGTTGTTGTAGTTGTTACTGTTGTTGTAGTTGTTACTGTTGTTGTAGTTGTTACTGTTGTTGTTACTGTTGTTGTAGTTGTTACTGTTGTTGTAGTTGTTACTGTTGTTGTAGTTGTTACTGTTGTTGTAGTTGTTGCAGTTGTTACTGTTGTTGTAGTTGTTACTGTTGTTGTAGTTGTTACTGTTGTTGTAGTTGTTGTTGTAGTTGTTACTGTTGTTGTAGTTGTTACTGTTGTTGTAGTTGTTACTGTTGTTGTAGTTGTTACTGTTGTTGTTACTGTTGTTGTAGTTGTTACTGTTGTTGTAGTTGTTACTGTTGTTGTATTTGTTACTGTTGTTGTAGTTGTTACTGTTGTTCTAGTTGTTACTGTTGTTGTAGTTGTTACTGTTGTTGTAGTTGTTACTGTTGTTGTAGTTGTTACTGTTGTTGTTGTTACTGTTGTTGTAGTTGTTACTGTTGTTGTAGTAGTTACTGTTGTTGTAGTTGTTACTGTTGTTGTAGTTGTTACTGTTGTTGTAGTTGTTACTGTTGTTGTAGTTGTTACTCTTGTTGTTGTTGTTGTTACTGTTGTTGTAGTTGTTACTGTTGTTGTAGTTGTTACTGTTGTTGTTGTTGTTACTGTTGTTGTAGTTGTTACTGTTGTTGTAGTTGTTACTGTTGTTGTTGTTACTGTCGTTGTAGTTGTTACTGTTGTTGTAGTTGTTACTGTTGTTGTTGTTGTTACTGTTGTTGTAGTTGTTACTGTTGTTGTAGTTGTTACTGTTGTTGTAGTTGTTAATGTTGTTGTTGTTGTTACTGTTGTTGTAGTTGTTACTGTTGTTGTAGTTGTTACTGTTGTTGTAGTTGTTACTGTTGCTGTTGTTGTTACTTTTGTTGTAGTTGTTACTGTTGTTATTGTTAATGTTGTTGTAGTTGTCACTGTTGTTGTTGTTACTGTTGTTGTTGTTGTTACTGTTGTAGTTGTTGTTACTGTTGTTGTAGTTGTTACTGTTGTTGTAGTAGTTACTGTTGTTGTAGTTGTTACTGTTGTTGTAGTTGTTACTGTTGTTGTATTTGTTACTGTTGTTGTTGTTGTTACTGTTGTTGTAGTTGTTACTGTTGTTATTGTTACTGTTGTTGTAATTGTCACTGTTGTTGATGTTGTTACTGTTGTTGTTGTTGTTACTGTTGTAGTTGTTGTTACTGTTGTTGTAGTTGTTACTGTTGTTGTAGTAGTTACTGTTGTTGTAGTTGTTACTGTTGTTGTAGTTGTTACTGTTGTTGTAGTTGTTACTGTTGTTGTAGTTGTTACTGTTGTTGTAGTAGTTACTGTTGTTGTAGTTGTTACTGTTGTTATTGTTACTGTTGTTGTAGTTGTCACTGTTGTTGTTGTTGTTACTGTTGTTGTAGTTGTTACTGTTGTAGTTGTTGTTACTGTTGTTGTAGTTGTTGCTGTTGTTGTAGTAGTTACTGTCGTTGTAGTTGTTACTGTTGTTGTAGTTGTTACTGTTGTTGTTACTGTTGTTGTAGTTGTTACTGTAGTTGTTACTGTTGTTGTAGTTGTTACTGTTGTTGTAGTTGTTACTGTTGTTGTAGTTGTTACTGTTGTTGTTGTTGTTACTGTTGTTGTAGTTGTTACTGTTGTTGTTTTTACTGTTGTTGTAGTTGTTACTGTTGTTGTAGTTGTTACTGTTGTTGTAGTTGTTACTGTTGTTGTTGTTGTTACTGTTGTTGTAGTTGTTACTGTTGTAGTTGTTACTGTTGTTGTAGTTGTTACAGTTGTTGTAGTTGTTACTGTTGTTGTTGTTACTGTTGTTGTAGTTGTTACTGTTCTTGTAGTTGTTACTGTTGTTGTAGTTGTTACTGTTGTTGTAGTTGTTACTGTTGTTGTAGTTGTTACCGTTGTAGTTGTTACTGTTGTTGTAGTTGTTACTGTTGTTGTAGTTGTTACTGTTGTTGTAGTTGTTACTGTTGTTGTAGTTGTTACTGTTGTTGTAGTTGTTACTGTTGTTGTAGTTGTTACTGTTGTTGTTGTTACTGTTGTTGTTGTTGTTACTGTTGTTGTAGTTGTTACTGTTGTTATTGTTACTGTTGTTGTAGTTGTTACTGTTGTTGTAGTTGTTACTGTTGTTGTTGTTGTTACTGTTGTTGTAGTTGTTACTGTTGTTGTAGTTGTTACTGTTGTTGTAGTTGTTACTGTTGTTGTAGTTGTTACTGTTGTTGTAGTTGTTACTGTTGTAGTTGTTACTGTTGTTGTAGTTGTTACTGTTGTAGTTGTTACTGTTGTTGTAGTTGTTACTGTTGTTGTAGTAGTTACTGTTGTTGTAGTTGTTACTGTTGTTGTAGTTGTTACTGTTGTTGTTACTGTTGTTGTAGTTGTTACTGTTGTTGTAGTAGTTACTGTTGTTGTAGTTGTTACTGTTGTTGTAGTTGTTACTGTTGTTGTAGTTGTGACTGTTGTTGTAGTAGTTACTGTTGTTGTAGTTGTTACTGTTGTTGTAGTTGTTACTGTTGTTGTAGTTGTTACTGTTGTTGTAGTAGTTACTGTTGTTGTAGTTGTTACTGTTGTTATAGTTGTTACTGTTGTTGTAGTTGTTACTGTTGTTGTAGTAGTTACTGTTGTTGTAGTTGTTACTGTTGTTGTAGTTGTTACTGTTGTTGTTACTGTTGTTGTAGTTGTTACTGTTGTTGTTCCTGTTGTTGTAGTTGTTACTGTTGTTGTAGTTGTTACTGTTGTTGTAGTTGTTACTGTTGTTGTTACTGTTGTTGTAGTTGTTACTGTTGTTGTAGTTGTTACTGTTGTTGTAGTTGTTACTGTTGTTGTAGTTGTTACTGTTGTTGTAGTTGTTACTGTTGTTGTTACTGTTGTTGTAGTTGTTACTGTTGTTGTAGTTGTTACTGTTGTTGTAGTTGTTACTGTTGTTGTAGTTGTTGTAGTTGTTACTGTTGTTGTAGTTGTTACTGTTGTTGTAGTTGTTACTGTTGTTGTAGTTGTTGTTGTAGTTGTTGTTGTAGTTGTTACTGTTGTTGTAGTTGTTAATGTTGTTGTAGTTGTTACTGTTGTTGTAGTTGTTACTGTTGTTGTAGTTGTTACTGTTGTTGTAGTTGTTACTGTTGTTGTTACTGTTGTTGTAGTTGTTACTGTTGTTGTAGTTGTTACTGTTGTTGTAGTTGTTACTGTTGTTGTAGTTGTTGCAGTTGTTACTGTTGTTGTAGTTGTTACTGTTGTTGTAGTTGTTACTGTTGTTGTAGTTGTTGTTGTAGTTGTTACTGTTGTTGTAGTTGTTACTGTTGTTGTAGTTGTTACTGTTGTTGTAGTTGTTACTGTTGTTGTTACTGTTGTTGTAGTTGTTACTGTTGTTGTAGTTGTTACTGTTGTTGTATTTGTTACTGTTGTTGTAGTTGTTACTGTTGTTCTAGTTGTTACTGTTGTTGTAGTTGTTACTGTTGTTGTAGTTGTTACTGTTGTTGTAGTTGTTACTGTTGTTGTTGTTACTGTTGTTGTAGTTGTTACTGTTGTTGTAGTAGTTACTGTTGTTGTAGTTGTTACTGTTGTTGTAGTTGTTACTGTTGTTGTAGTTGTTACTGTTGTTGTAGTTGTTACTCTTGTTGTTGTTGTTGTTACTGTTGTTGTAGTTGTTACTGTTGTTGTAGTTGTTACTGTTGTTGTTGTTGTTACTGTTGTTGTAGTTGTTACTGTTGTTGTAGTTGTTACTGTTGTTGTTGTTACTGTCGTTGTAGTTGTTACTGTTGTTGTAGTTGTTACTGTTGTTGTTGTTGTTACTGTTGTTGTAGTTGTTACTGTTGTTGTAGTTGTTACTGTTGTTGTAGTTGTTAATGTTGTTGTTGTTGTTACTGTTGTTGTAGTTGTTACTGTTGTTGTAGTTGTTACTGTTGTTGTAGTTGTTACTGTTGCTGTTGTTGTTACTTTTGTTGTAGTTGTTACTGTTGTTATTGTTAATGTTGTTGTAGTTGTCACTGTTGTTGTTGTTACTGTTGTTGTTGTTGTTACTGTTGTAGTTGTTGTTACTGTTGTTGTAGTTGTTACTGTTGTTGTAGTAGTTACTGTTGTTGTAGTTGTTACTGTTGTTGTAGTTGTTACTGTTGTTGTATTTGTTACTGTTGTTGTTGTTGTTACTGTTGTTGTAGTTGTTACTGTTGTTATTGTTACTGTTGTTGTAATTGTCACTGTTGTTGATGTTGTTACTGTTGTTGTTGTTGTTACTGTTGTAGTTGTTGTTACTGTTGTTGTAGTTGTTACTGTTGTTGTAGTAGTTACTGTTGTTGTAGTTGTTACTGTTGTTGTAGTTGTTACTGTTGTTGTAGTTGTTACTGTTGTTGTAGTTGTTACTGTTGTTGTAGTAGTTACTGTTGTTGTAGTTGTTACTGTTGTTATTGTTACTGTTGTTGTAGTTGTCACTGTTGTTGTTGTTGTTACTGTTGTTGTAGTTGTTACTGTTGTAGTTGTTGTTACTGTTGTTGTAGTTGTTGCTGTTGTTGTAGTAGTTACTGTCGTTGTAGTTGTTACTGTTGTTGTAGTTGTTACTGTTGTTGTTACTGTTGTTGTAGTTGTTACTGTAGTTGTTACTGTTGTTGTAGTTGTTACTGTTGTTGTAGTTGTTACTGTTGTTGTAGTTGTTACTGTTGTTGTTGTTGTTACTGTTGTTGTAGTTGTTACTGTTGTTGTTTTTACTGTTGTTGTAGTTGTTACTGTTGTTGTAGTTGTTACTGTTGTTGTAGTTGTTACTGTTGTTGTTGTTGTTACTGTTGTTGTAGTTGTTACTGTTGTAGTTGTTACTGTTGTTGTAGTTGTTACAGTTGTTGTAGTTGTTACTGTTGTTGTTGTTACTGTTGTTGTAGTTGTTACTGTTCTTGTAGTTGTTACTGTTGTTGTAGTTGTTACTGTTGTTGTAGTTGTTACTGTTGTTGTAGTTGTTACCGTTGTAGTTGTTACTGTTGTTGTAGTTGTTACTGTTGTTGTAGTTGTTACTGTTGTTGTAGTTGTTACTGTTGTTGTAGTTGTTACTGTTGTTGTAGTTGTTACTGTTGTTGTAGTTGTTACTGTTGTTGTTGTTACTGTTGTTGTTGTTGTTACTGTTGTTGTAGTTGTTACTGTTGTTATTGTTACTGTTGTTGTAGTTGTTACTGTTGTTGTAGTTGTTACTGTTGTTGTTGTTGTTACTGTTGTTGTAGTTGTTACTGTTGTTGTAGTTGTTACTGTTGTTGTAGTTGTTACTGTTGTTGTAGTTGTTACTGTTGTAGTTGTTACTGTTGTTGTAGTTGTTACTGTTGTAGTTGTTACTGTTGTTGTAGTTGTTACTGTTGTTGTAGTAGTTACTGTTGTTGTAGTTGTTACTGTTGTTGTAGTTGTTACTGTTGTTGTTACTGTTGTTGTAGTTGTTACTGTTGTTGTAGTAGTTACTGTTGTTGTAGTTGTTACTGTTGTTGTAGTTGTTACTGTTGTTGTAGTTGTGACTGTTGTTGTAGTAGTTACTGTTGTTGTAGTTGTTACTGTTGTTGTAGTTGTTACTGTTGTTGTAGTTGTTACTGTTGTTGTAGTAGTTACTGTTGTTGTAGTTGTTACTGTTGTTATAGTTGTTACTGTTGTTGTAGTTGTTACTGTTGTTGTAGTAGTTACTGTTGTTGTAGTTGTTACTGTTGTTGTAGTTGTTACTGTTGTTGTTACTGTTGTTGTAGTTGTTACTGTTGTTGTTCCTGTTGTTGTAGTTGTTACTGTTGTTGTAGTTGTTACTGTTGTTGTAGTTGTTACTGTTGTTGTTACTGTTGTTGTAGTTGTTACTGTTGTTGTAGTTGTTACTGTTGTTGTAGTAGTTACTGTTGTTGTAGTTGTTACTGTTGTTGTAGTTGTTACTGTTGTTGTTACTGTTGTTGTAGTTGTTACTGTTGTTGTTCCTGTTGTTGTAGTTGTTACTGTTGTTGTAGTTGTTACTGTTGTTGTAGTAGTTACTGTTGTAGTTGTTACTGTTGTTGTAGTTGTTACTGTTGTTGTTACAGTTGTTGTAGTTGTTACTGTTGTTGTTCCTGTTGTTGTAGTTGTTACTGTTGTTGTTACTGTTGTTGTAGTTGTTACTGTTGTTGTTCCTGTTGTTGTAGTTGTTACTGTTATTGTAGTTGTTACTGTTGTTGTAGTTGTTACTGTTGTTGTAGTTGTTACTGTTGTTGTAGTTGTTACTGTTGTTGTTACTGTTGTTGTAGTTGTTACTGTTGTTGTAGTTGTTACTGTTGTTGTAGTTGTTACTGTTGTTGTAGTTGTTACTGTTGTTGTAGTTGTTACTGTTGTTGTAGTTGTTACTGTTGTTGTAGTTGTTACTGTTGTTGTTACTGTTGTTGTAGTTGTTACTGTTGTTGTTACTGTTGTTGTAGTTGTTACTGTTGTTGTTACTGTTGTTGTAGTTGTTACTGTTATTGTAGTTGTTACTGTTGTTGTTACTGTTGTTGTAGTTGTTACTGTTGTTGTAGTTGTTACTGTTGTTGTAGTTGTTACTGTTGTTGTAGTTGTTAATGTTGTTGTTGTTGTTACTGTTGTTGTAGTTGTTACTGTTGTTGTAGTTGTTACTGTTGTTGTAGTTGTTACTGTTATTGTAGTTGTTACTGTTGTTGTTACTGTTGTTGTAGTTGTTACTGTTGTTGTAGTTGTTACTGTTGTTGTAGTAGTTACTGTTGTTGTAGTTGTTACTGTTGTTGTAGTTGTTACTGTTGTTGTTACTGTTGTTGTAGTTGTTACTGTTGTTGTAGTTGTTACTGTTGTTGTAGTAGTTACTGTTGTTGTAGTTGTTACTGTTGTTGTAGTTGTTACTGTTGTTGTAGTTGTTACTGTTGTTGTAGTAGTTACTGTTGTTGTAGTTGTTACTGTTGTTGTAGTTGTTACTGTTGTTGTAGTTGTTACTGTTGTTGTAGTAGTTACTGTTGTTGTAGTTGTTACTGTTGTTGTAGTTGTTACTGTTGTTGTTACTGTTGTTGTAGTTGTTACTGTTGTTGTAGTTGTTACTGTTGTTGTAGTAGTTACTGTTGTTGTAGTTGTTACTGTTGTTGTAGTTGTTACTGTTGTTGTAGTTGTTACTGTTGTTGTAGTTGTTACTGTTGTTGTAGTTGTTAATGTTGTTGTAGTTGTTACTGTTGTTGTAGTTGTTACTGTTGTTGTAGTTGTTACTGTTGTTGTTGTTACTTTTGTTGTAGTTGTTACTGTTGTTATTGTTACTGTTGTTGTAGTTGTCACTGTTGTTGTTGTTGTTACTGTTGTTGTTGTTGTTACTGTTGTAGTTGTTGTTACTGTTGTTGTAGTTGTTACTGTTGTTGTAGTAGTTACTGTTGTTGTAGTTGTTACTGTTGTTGTAGTTGTTACTGTTGTTGTAGTTGTTACTGTTGTTGTTGTTGTTACTGTTGTTGTAGTTGTTATCGTTGTTGTAGTTGTTACTGTTGTTGTAGTTGTTACTGTTGTTGTAGTTGTTACTGTTGTTGTAGTTGTTACTGTTGTTGTAGTTGTTACTGTTGTTGTAGTTGTTACTGTTGTTGTAGTTGTTACTGTTGTTGTTACTGTCGTTGTAGTTGTTACTGTTGTTGTAGTTGTTACTGTTGTTGTAGTTGTTACTGTTGTTGTTGTTACTGTTGTTGTAGTTGTTACTGTTGTTGTAGTAGTTACTGTTGTTGTAGTTGTTACTGTTGTTGTAGTTGTTACTGTTGTTGTAGTTGTTACTGTTGTTGTAGTTGTTACTGTTGTTGTTGATGTTACTGTTGTTGTAGTTGTTACTGTTGTTGTAGTTGTTACTGATGTTGTTGTTGTTACTGTTCTTGTAGTTGTTACTGTTGTTGTAGTTGTTACTGTTGTTGTTGTTACTGTCGTTGTAGTTGTTACTGTTGTTGTAGTTGTTACTGTTGTTGTTGTTGTTACTGTTGTTGTAGTTGTTACTGTTGTTGTAGTTGTTACTGTTGTTGTAGTTGTTAATGTTGTTGTTGTTGTTGTTACTGTTGTTGTAGTTGTTACTGTTGTTGTAGTTGTTACTGTTGTTGTAGTTGTTACTGTTGTTGTTGTTGTTACTTTTGTTGTAGTTGTTACTGTTGTTATTGTTACTGTTGTTGTAGTTGTCACTGTTGTTGTTACTGTTGTTGTTGTTGTTACTGTTGTAGTTGTTGTTACTGTTGTTGTAGTTGTTACTGTTGTTGTAGTAGTTACTGTTGTTGTAGTTGTTACTGTTGTTGTAGTTGTTACTGTTGTTGTTGTTGTTACTGTTGTTGTAGTTGTTACTGTTGTTGTTGTTGTTACTGTTGTTGTAGTTGTTACTGTTGTTATTGTTACTGTTGTTGTAGTTGTCACTGTTGTTGTTGTTGTTACTGTTGTTGTTGTTGTTACTGTTGTAGTTGTTGTTACTGTTGTTGTAGTTGTTACTGTTGTTGTAGTAGTTACTGTTGTTGTAGTTGTTACTGTTGTTGTAGTTGTTACTGTTGTTGTAGTTGTTACTGTTGTTGTAGTTGTTACTGTTGTTGTAGTAGTTACTGTTGTTGTAGTTGTTACTGTTGTTGTAGTTGTTACTGTTGTTGTAGTTGTTACCGTTGTTGTAGTTGTTACTGTTGTTGTAGTTGTTACTGTTGTTGTTGTTGTTACTGTTGTTGTAGTTGTTACTGTTGTTGTTGTTGTTACTGTTGTTGTTGTTGTTACTGTTGTTGTAGTTGTTACTGTTGTAGTTGTTGTTACTGTTGTTGTAGTTGTTACTGTTGTTGTAGTTGTCACTGTTGTTGTTGTTGTTACTATTGTTGTTGTTGTTACTGTTGTTGTAGTTGTTACTGTTGTAGTTGTTGTTACTGTTGTTGTAGTTGTTACTGTTGTTGTTGTTGTTACTGTTGTTGTAGTTGTTACTGTTGTAGTTGTTGTTACTGTTGTTGTAGTTGTTACTGTTGTAGTTGTTGTTACTGTTGTTGTAGTTGTTACTGTTGTTGTTGTTGTTACTGTTGTTGTAGTTGTTACTGTTGTTGTAGTTGTTACTGTTGTTGTAGTTGTTACTGTTGTAGTTGTTGTTACTGTTGTTGTAGTTGTCACTGTTGTTGTTGTTACTATTGTTGTTGTTGTTACTGTTGTTGTTGTTGTTACTGTTGTTGTAGTTGTTACTGTTGTAGTTGTTGTTACTGTTGTTGTAGTTGTTACTGTTGTTGTTATTGTTACTGTTGTTGTAGTTGTTACTGTTGTTGTTATTGTTACTGTTGTTGTTATTGTTACTGTTGTTGTAGTTGTTACTGTTGTTGTAGTTGTTACTGTTGTTGTAGTTGTTACAGTTGTTGTTGTTGTTACTGTTGTTGTAGTTGTTACTGTTGTTGTTGTTGTTACTGTTGTTGTAGTTGTTACTGTTGTAGTTGTTGTTACTGTTGTTGTAGTTGTTACTGTTGTTGTTATTGTTACTGTTGTTGTAGTTGTTACTGTTGTTGTTATTGTTACTGTTGTTGTTATTGTTACTGTTGTTGTAGTTGTTGCTGTTGTTGTAGTAGTTACTGTCGTTGTAGTTGTTACTGTTGTTGTAGTTGTTACTGTTGTTGTTACTGTTGTTGTAGTTGTTACTGTAGTTGTTACTGTTGTTGTAGTTGTTACTGTTGTTGTAGTTGTTACTGTTGTTGTAGTTGTTACTGTTGTTGTTGTTGTTACTGTTGTTGTAGTTGTTACTGTTGTTGTTTTTACTGTTGTTGTAGTTGTTACTGTTGTTGTAGTTGTTACTGTTGTTGTAGTTGTTACTGTTGTTGTAGTTGTTACTGTTGTTGTTGTTGTTACCGTTGTTGTAGTTGTTACTGTTGTTGTAGTTGTTACTGTTGTTGTAGTTGTTACTGTTGTTGTAGTTGTTACTGTTGTTGTAGTTGTTACTGTTGTTGTAGTTGTTACTGTTGTAGTTGTTACTGTTGTTGTAGTAGTTACTGTTGTTGTAGTTGTTACTGTTGTTGTAGTTGTTACTGTTGTTGTAGTTGTTACTGTTGTTGTAGTTGTTACTGTTGTTGTAGTTGTTACTGTTGTTGTAGTTGTTACTGTTGTTGTTGTTGTTACTGTTGTTGTTGTTGTTACTGTTGTTGTAGTTGTTACTGTTGTTGTAGTTGTTACTGTTGTTGTAGTTGTTACTGTTGTTGTAGTTGTTACTGTTGTTGTAGTTGTTACTGTTGTTGTTGTTGTTACTGTTGTAGTTGTTACTTTTGTTGTAGTAGTTACTGTTGTTGTAGTTGTTACTGTTGTTGTAGTTGTTACTGTTGTTGTAGTTGTTACTGTTGTTGTAGTTGTTACTGTTGTAGTTGTTACTGTTGTTGTAGTTGTTACTGTTGTTGTAGTTGTTACTGTTGTTGTAGTTGTTACTGTTGTTGTAGTTGTTACTGTTGTTGTAGTTGTTACTGTTGTTGTAGTTATATATTTATCTATTTCCTCTGCTATATTCTCTTACGACAAAT
>OZ024745.1:97942477-97954977 GCA_964016885.1 Eledone cirrhosa
AGCCATGAGGTCGACAATTTGGGCCACAGTCTGACTTGATAGTATGTTCCATGCTTTCACTGAGGGTTTTCGGCGCAGTCACATGCAGACACACAGTTTCTCGGCCTTCATTCCCCTGATCCAGCGGAATATCCAGAATGTGACAGCTGGAAGGGAAGAAGACTGAACCAGCTTTCAGCTGCAAATTTCTTTATCGATACTGAAAGGACTAAAAGTAAGAGAACAGGAACAAATACTTAACTTTGTAGTGACTCTACCAAATTGACAAACCTTACTACTACTACTACTACTACTACTACTACTATCATCACCACTACTACTACTACAGCTGCTGCTGCGCTGCTGCTGTTACTACTACTACTACTACTACTACTACTACTACTACTACTACTACTACTACTACTACTACTACTACCACCACCACCACCACCATCACCACCACCACCACTACCACTACTACAACCTCTGCTGCTGCTATTGAGATTTATCCGATGTATTCGACCTTTCTAAATGAAATGTGACAGCTTTTCAAGATAAAAGAAAGATTTCTATAAATATATTTGTTGTTGTTTTAGTGTAACGGCTATCGCAGTCGTCCGGCATATGGCTGGTGTGTGGTTCGATTACTGTAGGCGTCTCTGTCCACCATTTTATCCATCTCCAAGGCTAATTTACCAGATTTATTTGTCAATTTTATTGCCATTATATAAATTCTGGGATCTTCTCATAATGGTTTCTGATTAAGGCACATGGCCAGCAATGTTAGGGTTGTGGGGAGGGTAAAGTCAATTAAATCGACCTCAGTGCATTACTGGTAGTTTATTTTATCGACCTCGTAAGGATGAAAGGCAAAGTTAACCTCGGCGGAATTTGAACTCAGAACGTAAAGGACCGAAACTCTATGCCACAAAGCATATTGTCCGACGCTCTATCGATTCTGCCAATCCACCGCCCTTCTCACAATGATTTCTAGTATAGGCACAAAGCCAATAATTTGGCGGGAGGGGAAAGTCGATTAAATCGACCCCAGTACATTACTGGTAGTTTATTTTATCGACCTCCGTAAGGATGAAAGGCAAAGTTAACCTCGACGGGATTTGAACTCAGAACGCAAAGGGCCGTAACTCTATGCCACAAAGTATATTGTCCAACGCTCTATCGATTCTGCCAATCCACCGCCCTTCTCATAATGAAAGCATATAGATTCCATATTTGTATTAGCATAAACATGAAAAGAGTGCGTTCTAGTAGTTGAGTAAATATTTATTTATTTATTGTACACATTACATCATCGATTAAAAATTATTTCATAACCTGTCGGTGAGTTTATATAAGATGCAAGTGTTAAACTTATCGTGTCAACCATTTATAAACACATACTGCCTGCAGAGTAACCTCGGTTGCGCTTCCATCTGCTGTAAGGTCCCCATTGGTAGTTGATGATGTAATATGATGTGCACGATCTATGAATGTATGTATGTATGTATATATGTATGTATGTACGTACGTAAGTACGTATGTATTAATGTATGTATGCATTTATGTATATATGTGCGTGCATGGATGTACGTATGTATGAATGTATGTATATATGTATACACACAGACATACACACCCACACGCATATATATATATATACATATATATATATATATATATATATATATATATATATATATATATATATAAGCGAAAATATTAATGGAAGAGAGGCAAGCCGTTAAATCACATTTATAAAAAAAACTCTTACATAGGCAATAATAAAAGCAAAGTATTTAATAAAGTACCCTGTATGGGTAGAGACATAATATATATATATATATATATATATATATATATATATATATATATATATATATATATATATATACATACATACATATATATATATATATATATATACTTTATACTTTTCTATAAAATTGTATGTAGCCTTGAGTACGTAAAAAATCCCGTATTTTTGAGCTTCATAACTTCTACACCTAGAATTATTTACTTTCGTATTTGAAATCATATTACTATATATATATATATATATATATATATATTTCGTTTCTGAATTTGTTTAGCAAGATTCTTTATCTGAAATATATATATATAAACAACCATCTGGTTGTGGAACCAACCAGCCAACCGGAAATTTATAAATTCCTAAATTTATAAATTTATTATAATAAATTGAAGTGAAAGCAACTGGTGCGTGTGTTTCTTATTGGCAACATGACCCTCCCAAAGTATAACAATATATATATTCGTTGTACTACCTCTCTGTTTTGTCCCTGTTCAAATTTTTCCATTATATATATATATATATATATATATATATATAACGAAGGAAATGTGGGAAGGAACCAGATGGACCAAAACGCACCAAAGTACTTAGGGTAGTAGAGTGGGTAATAGGAACAAGTATGACCCCGACGGCAGAGCTCAAGCCGTTTCGACGGCTAATTCTGGACTCAGTCCAGAATTAGCCGCCGAAACGGGTCATACTTGTTCCTATATATATATATATATATATATATATATATATATATATATATATATATATATATATATATAGTATTAATATATAAGGGAACAAAGAATCAGTGTTGCATAATATACATATTTTATTACATATTACATATGTTTCATTGTCGATCACCTCGAGGAACGATCTATTAATGATCGAAGCGTCTACATGTTAAAATATATCTGAAGGGTTTATTCCCGAAACGTCGTCCCCCACTCTCAAGCGTGAACCTAATATTAGCACTTTGTACTGCACTCTTCGCTCTGTTTTTGTTTTTTATTTTCTGTTTTAACTATAACACACACACACACACACACACACACACACACACACACACACACACACACACACACACACACACACACACACACACACACACACACACACACACATATATATGCGTGTGGCTGAGTGGTTAGAGAATTGGATTCGCAATCGTAAGGTTGTGAGTTCGATTCCTGGACCAGGTGATGCGTTATGTCCTTGAGCAAGACACTTTATTTCACGTTGCTCCTTCTACCTGGAGTTGCGACCGATAGATAGTATTAGCAATTGGAAAGACCGACGGAAACATTGTTCCCTCGGTCCGATTTGACGAAAGTCGATCGTTCCTTTATATATATATATATAATAGGATATATGTATCAGAGGAGAGGAGGAAATAGACGAGATACAGAGAAGTGCATCACTGATTATTAAACGGCAATAGCCGAAGCGAAATGTGGTCAATACTTGGGTTAGCAGAGTTAAATATTAGAGAAGTTTTGATATTTAGTAGATTGTTCAAGCAGAGCTGGTATAAGCTAATGAATAAATGAAGGAGTTACAAGCCATTAAAACACGTTCTTTATAAAGAACTTGTTTTAACGGCTTGTAACTCCTTCATTCACTCATTTGCTTATATATATATATATATATATATATATATATATATAGGAAAAAGTATGACCCCGACGGCAGAGCTCAAGCCGTTTCGACGACTATTTCAGAAATAGCCGTCGAAACGGCTTGAGCTCTGTCGTCGGGGGTCATAATTTTTCCTATTTCCCACTCTACTACTCTAAGTATTGAGTACTCTGGTGCGTTATGGCCCATCTGGTTCCTTACCACATTTCCTTTTTATATATATATATATATATATATACAGGGTGGGGCATAAAAACTGTTACAAAATAAAATGCAAATAGTTCTTGAAAAAAAACATTTATTTCAAGATCTGACTTCAACAAATAGTAAGTAATATACTATTAAACAACTGCACAAAAATTTATTCGAAATGCTTTCCTCTCACTACCACTCGAAGTCTTCTAGGAAAGTCTTCGATGGCTGCACGAACAGTTTCCATGGGTATTTTCTCCCATACTTTATTCAGTTTTGATTTTAGAGTTTCAATATTTTGGCTAGGAGTAGAGCAGGCTTCACTCTCAAGAATTGACCATAAAGAAAAATCGAGAGTGTTGAGATCTGGTGATGTGGGAGGTCACTCTTCCTTACTGATCCATGCAGGACTATCTACACCACTGTTGTGTTACGTGAGCAGTGTGACTCGTCACTCCATCTTGTTGGAGAGTCCAAATGTCATCGCCATAAACAGATGTGTACCATGGCATCAGTGCTCCTTCCAAAATATCCTTTATGTAAAGTTCTTTGTTAATTTTAACTCCTTGAGGCACAAAAATCAGAGGAGACTTGCCTCTTTCAGAAATGGCTGCCCAAACCATCACTGATGCTGGTTTCTGTGTTCTGAACACTTTCCCTACACCTGAAGGAATTTATTTGAGACTTTTTGCAAGTACTCCATCATTTTGATGATTGTGAGACTGCTACACAGTGAATAACTTCTCATCTGTAAAGATGATGTTTTCCAGCGTGCCATCCCTGATACGGTTCAATAACAGTTTACTTCTGGAGAGCCTCTTTTCAATTGTGGCTGCAGAAAGAAACTGCCTCTTTTGGAACTTATAGGGTGACATCCCCAGATCATCTCGAC
Organism: Eledone cirrhosa; assembly: GCA_964016885.1. Classification (NCBI taxonomy): domain Eukaryota; kingdom Metazoa; phylum Mollusca; class Cephalopoda; order Octopoda; family Eledonidae; genus Eledone; species Eledone cirrhosa. The sequence goes on from OZ024745.1 coordinate 97,946,983, forward strand.
ATATCCTCCGCATAGTTCTCGGCGATGTTTCTGCTTCTTCTGCCATTTTTCTCATGGACCTTCTTGGATTACGCCTTATTTTTTCCCTCACACTTTTAACGAGTTTTGGTGTTTTTGAGGTGCGAGGGCGTCCAGATCGAGGTCTGTCTTTGGTCGAGGAAGTTTCCTTAAATCGATCGATTGTCCTTTTGATCAACATTCTATTGATCTTAAGAGTTTTCCCCAGTTTAAATATCTCGGGTGGAGTCAGGTCTTTTTCATGCTTCTCTATTATGAACTTTCTTTTCAATTCTATGGACATTGCAAATTGTTAATGGCGTAATGTTCTGAAAAATAGTTAATATGGTTATAGTGCATGGATTTGATACAAATATATTAGTTATATTAGCAACATAATGTATTTTAAAAATTGATTTAAAACTTTGTAACAGGAATTATGCTCCACCCTGTATATATATATATATATATACGTATAATAGATTGTGTCTTTGATTTCATTATTCCGAGGTTCATAAGCCAATTGTTTTATAAATGATATTAATGTCATGTGAATGATAAGTTGGCGAATTGGCAGAGCCGTTAAAATGTCAGATAGAATGTCTTGCAGTGTTCGTTCTGGCTTTCTGCTCTCTGAGTTCCAATCCCACCGAGGACAACTATAAAGAAGTACCAGTCTAGTACTGTGGTCGATTCTTCCTCTATATCTCTTTCTCATTTCCTCTCTCTCACTTTTCTATCCTTCTCTGGAAGAAATTTGCTGTGTTCAAACCTGGAGAGGGTTGATTCCACCAAGCTTTAAAAAGTGCCCCCAAAATATCGTATGCCATTATGGTGCCCCCACGACTCCATCAGGAGTTACGGGACCTCTTTTATCATAGATTACTACTTTGATTTTGTTCCATACTGAAAACGTTACCATAGTAGAATAATATTTTAGATAATACTAACCGATGACTAATATTTTCCTCACTGAATAATTATTTTTACTTATTCTTTTTTTCTTCTCTCCTTAAAGCCCCTTCCTTGAATATTTAACACGAATTTAAACAGTGTAATAGCAAAAATAATAATAATAAAAATAATAATAAAATTAAAATAAATAAATTTAAAAAATACAATTTGAAGAAACTTGTAATCATCTATATCGACAAAAAAAAAAAAACAGTTAGAAAAATTATTTAAATACTGTAATTGGAAAACACAGAAAGAAAGAAATGAAAATTCCAATTCGAAGAAACTCGTGATGGTCTGTATCGACAAAAAATAAAGCAGTTAGAAAAATAATTTTACGAATTTTAAATACAAAAATACATTTAGTCAACTATTCTATTGTCGCACTGCTCTTATTGTTAATAATTATATTTACCCAAACCATATTTTTAGAGCGAAATTCTTTTTTTAGTTACACAATTTTTACACTTTCTTTTTATAATAATCTGCCTTTATGCTTTTTTTTAATGTCTTCTTTTCCATCGCTGTGAAAAACATGGAGAAGTTAAAATGAAATAACATTATTGAAATAATATTATTATCATTTTATACTTTTCAGTATTATTTTGATAATATCATTATTTTTGAATATATTTTCAGTACTCTGTTATTTCATTTAAATTTATATAATAAAAACAAACATTGACGAATAAACTGTTTCCCTTAAACACTGACTCCGATGTCACGCGTCGTGTCTTTAAAATATAGCGGGTGGATAAGGTTTTATCAAACTATTAGAGTTAAATTTGTAGTTTATCCCCCTGATCAAACATTTTTCTCTGGCTTTCCATCACTCTTTCGATTACACCTTTATAAAGTACCAGTAAAGTATTGAGGTCGATATAATCAACATTCCTCTTCCTCCAAATTGCTAGTCTTGTGCCAATGTTAGAAAGAATTATTATCTACAACATGCATGTCAAACATTCGACCCTTTACAAGCAGACCTGCGACCCACAAAGGTTTTTACAGCGCGAGCATGTTTTATCTTCGTAATATAAAATTAAAAAAATTAGTTGTAATATGAACAATTAGTTGTCGTGTGTGGCCCTGAGACAACGCATATGTGACCCATGTGACCCTCGGGGGACCCTCAGTTTGACATGCCTGATCTACAAGACTCTGCCTCAAACTAACCACATTAAGAGGTTTAACGCTGCAAGGGAGCTGTTATGGCAGAATTGGGAGTGTGGCGGGTAAAGTCATTCTATGACATTTAGTTCCACATCACTAAGTTCAGTTCCTAAACCTGGTGTACGTGTATCTGCATCCTTACTGTCTTGTCATGCAGTATCGGTAGAGAGTCGGACGCCATGCTTTCCAGCATAGTTACGTCCCTTTACGGTCTGAGTTCAAATCCTGCCGAGGTTAACTTTGCCTTTCATCCTTACGAGGTCGATAAAATAAAGTGCCAGTAATACACTGGGTAATTGCTGGCCTTGTGCCAAAAGTAGAACAATTATTTAGTCAAAATATTATGGTGAAGCTTCTATTTCTATTTCAATTACAAATCATTATTCGACTGGTAGTAAATATAATTTACTACCAGCCGAATAAGTGCGAGAGTTCTCCCACAATGTTGTATCACTGAGTATTCATTGTTTCTCATATTTTATACTTTACTAGTTTTGACTACATACTACTGACACTTCATGCTCTGTGTTTTGGATCAGTCAGTTCCAACGACGAGTCTTCCAGATGATTCCACCAACAGAACAGCCTGCTCGTGAAATTAACTAGTGGCTGAGAATTCCACGTAGTTTTTAGGGAGATTTAACCATACTTAGGGCGTGAAAAGACTATCTCCTTGAATGACATGGGCAGTGTTAAATAAAGTGTAAATAAAGTGTCTTGCTCAAGGACATATATTGCCACTGAGAATCGAACTCACGCTCGTGTGTCGAATACCATAATCCCTAGGCCACTCTAATTGAAATATTACACGTCCGAAAAACTGCTGCACCAACTGCTGCTGCTACTACTACTACTACTACTACTACTACTGCTACTACTTCAACCCCCACCCCCACCACCACTACTACTACAACTACTACCACCACCACCACCACCACCACCTCCACCACCACCAGCACCACTACTACTACTACTACTACTACTACTACTACTACTACTACTACTACTACTACTACTACTACTACTACTACTACTACTACTACTACTACTTCAACCACCACCACCACCACTACTACTACAACTACCACCACCACCACCACCACCACCACCACCACCACCACCACCACCACCACCACTACTACTACTACTACTACTACTACTACTACTACTACTGCTGCTACTGCTACTACTACTACTACTACTACTACTGCTGCTGCTGCTGCTGCTGCTGCTGCTGCTACTACTACTACTACTACTACTACTACTACTACTACTACTACTACTACTACTACTACTACTACTGTTGCTGCTGCTACTGCTATTACTAACGAAGGAGTCTTTCCGTGGTCGTTCAATTTGCTAGAAATAGCCACCAAATCTGCCTTAAATGATACTGTATCAGCTAAAAAAAGGAAACATTCTTTATGGTAGAGGTTTACATGTTCAGAATTGACTTGAGGCAAAACAATATCAGCAACTACTTCCATGGTTATATTAGATATAGATTTTAATGGCCGAATGGTCAAGAAGTTTACATCGTAAATATTAGGTCCAGAGTTCGATCACACAACACATCATCTTGTAGAAGTGTCATTTACCATCACTTCGAGTCGACTTATGTATTGTACGTAAAATTACGTAGATGGAATCAGTTTAGAAAGCCTATCAGATGGACTGTGCCAGCCATGTCATACACTGTACCAAGCTGAATCTCCCTGAAAATTACGTTAAAGGTTGTATGTGTCGGTAGGCCACACAACCACTTGCACGTTAATTTCACGAGAAGGCTGTTCCGTTGATCGAACAACTGGAACACTCATCGTCGAAACTGAGTGGGATCCATTCTAGCTTTTAATGTATTTACTTACGTTCTTTTTGAAATTCTGAGCTCGAATTCCGCTGGGATACATTTACCACCACTACAAAAATGGGGACCACAACATGGAGCCAACAACAGCTCCGGTGGCAACACCCATTGCAACATCAGAGCTAGTGTAACGTCGATGATAAGGCTCCTGGACATATATTTGACTGGCCCCGAAAGGTGAAGAATTTACATGTTGCACAGAATAGGATCCAGGAAACTCGTTGGTTGATGATAAAGAAATCTGAGGTTGATGATAAAGTTCAGCATAAGCAGGAGGTGGTTGCATGCCATGGAACTGTTCAGGTCTTGGACATCGCTGTGTTGGACGAACCGCTCTCGCTTCTTCAATTGCCATTTGCCAAGCACTTGTATCATCAGAACTTTCTCCACACACAATCCAGTTTTTGTTTTGTGTCACCAATTCTATCAAGACGTGGCGGTCGAGATGTGACGGCAGGGGATTGACAGTTGACACTTCTTTGCCTGTTTTTACACACAACAACATTGTAGGGATGATCATAAAGTCTTCACTTGATCGACTGTTAGGACTTTCAAAGTACAGTAACATGCCATTCTTGTAGAGGACAAACCAATTTTTTCCTCACCGATGTAGGATGTCACTTTGTCGATGCATCCAACCATCTTTCATTATTTCATGCGGTGGATTGGCAATATCGATAGAGGGCCTGACGCCTTATTTTATAGCAAAGAGTTACGGCTCTTTATGATCTGAATTCAAATCCCGCCGAGGTTAACTTTGCCTTTCATCCTTACGGGGTCGATAAAATAAAGTACCAGTAATACACTGGAATGTCTGTTCTTTCACCTCTTGATGAAAAGAAGAATTTTATTTTTCAGGATGTCCATTTACGGCCACAATTGTTTGTGTGGGGGATCTGTGATGTTGTTCCTTATGATAAACCGTGCTGAAGGTATCACAAATGCAGGTATTCCGAGACGCTGAACGGCTCTTATCTCATTTGTCATATACATCTTTCTGAGGATTATTGTTTTTGACAGAGTTACTATCCTGGGTCACTCACAGCCAAATATTGGACATCTGGAATGTTGACAAACACCCAGTCCTCTATTGGTTGAGAAATGCAGTTGATGGAAGGTCAACTTTGGATTTCATAGAGGGTTAGTAACGGGAGTAGACGAAGAGTTTCTGGTGAATATTACAGGCGGCGTCAATACAGAGAAACTGAATAGTGTTGAGTGGAATTAGAGACAACTTCGAAAGATCTCTTGTCTTGTAGTGTTGTCAGCCATAAATCCCTAGGATGAACACAGAGCATTAAAACTGTACTTCAATGTCCGAACATTTCTGATTTGTAGAGTTATGACAAATAACTGTTGCCTTGTACTTGTATAGCAGCCAAATCCATTGATGAAATATACTGAATTTCAGAATTAGAAATATTTTACAAAAATGTTGCTCTTTGATGAAATATGAAAATATTTGCCGACAATTTTGATAAAAGATTTGATGAAAAATGTTTAATGTTTGGAAATATTTCGTTGGTGAAGATTTAATAATCAGATATGTTTTATGAAAAAGTTTGATGAAAAATGATTGCAGAAAATAATGATTGATAAACTTATTGATTAAAATTTCACTATTGAAAATATTTAACGGAGTTGTTTGGTTAATATGTTTGATTGAAATACTTTACGAAGATTTCTCTAATAAATGATGAAAATGTGTTTAATGAAAACCACTGATTTTTTCACAATGTTTGATTAAATATTTCGTGAAAATATTACTATCTGTAATGTTTGATGAAGTTGTTTGGGGAAAATATTTCATAAAAATGTTTAAAAATGCTTCATGGAAATGTCTGTTGATGAAATATATTTGATATATTTGATATCTCTCATGGAAATATTATTTCAGAAAAATATTTTTCATAATGAAATAGTTTGATGAAATATTTGCTGGAAATTGCACTAACAGATATATATGAAATATTTCTTTAACGTTTTACGATATAAAATGTTTGATGGAGATGTTACGAAAAAATGTTTGATGAAAATGGTTTACGAACACGTTTTTAATAAGAATTGCTAACAATTTCACAATTTGTAATGTTTGGTGAAGTATTGCGTGAACATCTTTCTATCGGAAATGTTTTGTGGACATTTTAAAGAAAAATGTATGACAATATTTGATGACTCTTTGATGTAAATATTTTTGATAAAAATATGGAAATAGTTCACGAAAATTTCAAAATATTTTCATTAAGCAAGTTTTGTAAAATATTCTCATCAACCAATCACATGAAACATTTTCAGGTAGCAAGAGCTTCGCGAAATAGTTCATCAAATATATTTTTATCAAAGTTTAGCGAAATATTTGTAAAATATTTTCATCAAACATATTCATCAAACGTTTTTATCAAACATCTAAGAGTTTTTCACGAAATATCTCATTATTATCAATTAACTGTTTTTATGTTTCACAAAATATATTTCAAAAATGTTTTGATCAACCATTTTCATCAATCATTTCAGTTTCACAATTAAAAACGTTTGATGAATTATTTCGTAAAAATATTGCTATTTGAAATGTTTAATAAAAATATTCGATGAAAATGTTTGACAAAATTATTGATGGACATTTTTGATGAACATTTTTCAATGAGAACTGTGTGATGAAAATGTTTGTCAGTAATGTTTAGTGAAAATATTTTAGTAAATTTTCTATAATTTATATTTAAAATGTATTGAAAATTTGTTGAAAATTACCCAAACAGACATATTTGGGTAATATTTCATGAAAATTTCGCTATCTGAAATGATTGATGAAAATGGTTGATCACAACGTTTTTATTGAAAAAAACTCTGTCAAACATTTTGGATAGCAAAATTTTAATCAATAATTGCATCAAACATTTATGATTGTTTATCAAAACAATGTTCATCAATTATTTCTAAAATATTTTTTCAAATATTTTTCATCAAACATTTTCGTCAAACATAGCATCAAAATTAGTAAGATTGTTAAACTATCAGCAAATATTTTGATATTCACAAAGGATTTTCATGAAATATTTTATCAAGCTATCAGCTGTTTTCTTCAAACGCAGTTTCATCAAATCTTGGAAAAATATTTCCATCAAACCTACATCAAATATCTCCGTCAAACACTTTCGATAGCGAAAATTTTAATCAATAATTTCATCAAACTCTTTTATGAAACATTTTCATCAGATATTTCATCGTTAAACGCTCGGCAAATAATATCAGATGTTATCAAACGTATTTTCATTAAACAGCGAAGATTTTGTAAAATATCTCATCAAGTATTGTGAAGTTTTACAATTAGAAAATATTTTTATGTTTCTTCAATTGTGTTCATGTTTCTTATCAAACAATCAAATCTGAACAGGCGGGAGAAACAGTGAACCAAGAATGAGAACACGTTCCTACGAGGCCACCTGCAACCGGTGGAGTATCGATCGCGCCTTCAAGATGGAGACCTCAAAACCTTCTGTATTGTAATTAAGGTTCACCACCTCCGACATAGACCAGTTGATATTCCATCAATGGCGCACAACAGATTTTCTTGTCAGTTATAAATTGACGTCAATAATAGCATTCTTAAACTACTCTCTGACGGTGTCTTCTTGTCTTCTCTATATGGTCATTGAATATCTAATTGGCTATGTAATATGTGACGACTAGCTCTTTGTAGATATCTAACGTTCTGATATATCGTGTGTATCTCTATTTCTGGCCCAATATAACAAACCTATGCACGATAGCTGTTGCTGCAATTGTGTTGCATTCATAATGTTTTTCTTATTCAAATGAGTTTTCAGTATTTATTTTTAATCGATTCTATCAAAAGACAGTTTCGTCATTCTCATAGCTTTCACTACCTTGTGTTCTGGTCCAAATCTAATTGCTTATAAACATTCAGAATTATCTAGCTCCTGTATTATTCTCCCGCTTAGTGTTGTATATCGTTTGTCTGATTTGTGTACAATGCCTCGTTGTAT
>OZ024745.1:97959977-98039977 GCA_964016885.1 Eledone cirrhosa
TAGTGTTTAGTGATGTGGTTATCTTAGTGTTTAGTGAAGGTGTTTGTATTAGTGTTTAGTGAATGTGGTTGTATTCGTGTTTAGTGAATGTGGTTGTATTAGTGTTTACTGAATGTGGTTGTATTAGTGTTTAGTGTAGGTGGTTTTATTAGTGTTTAATCAAATTGGTAGTCTTAGTGTTTAGTGAAGGTGGTCGTATTAGTGTTTTGTGTAGTTGGTTGGCTTAGTGTTTAGTGTAAGTGGTTATATTAGTGTTTAATCAAAATGGTAGTCTTAGTGTTTAGTGAAGTTGGTTGCATTAGTATTTAGTCAAGGTGGTTGTATTAGTGTTTAGAGTAGGAAGTGGTTATATTAGTGTTTAGTGAAGGTGGTTGTATTAGTATTTAGTGAAGATGGATGAATTAGTGTTTAATGAAGGTGGTTTTATTAGTGTTTAGTGTAAGTGGTTGTATTAGTGTTTAGTAAAGGTGGTAGTATTAGTGTTTAGTGCAGGTGGTTGTCATAGTGGTTTGTGAAGGTCGTAGTAATAGTGTTTAGTGAAGGTGGTTGTATTAGAGTTTAGTGAAGGTGGTTGTCTTAGTGTTTAGTGAAGTTGGTTGTATTAGTGTTTAGTGAAGGTTGTTGTATTAGTGTTTAGTGTAGGTGATTGTATTAGTGTTTACTGAAGGTGCTAGTATTAGTGTTTAGTGAAGGTGGTTGGATTAGTGTTTAATGTAGGTCGTTGTATTAGTGTTTAGTGAAGGTGGTTGTATTAGTGTTTAGTAAAGGTGGTTGTATTAATGTTTAGTGTAGGTGGTTGTATTAGTGTTTAGTGTAGGTGATTGTATTAGTGTTTACTGAAGGTGCTAGTATTAGTGTTTAGTGAAGGTGGTTGGATTAGTGTTTAATGTAGGTCGTTGTATTAGTGTTTAGTGAAGGTGGTTGTATTAGTGTTTAGCGAAGGTGGTTGTATTAATGTATAGTGTAGGTGGTTGTATTAGTGTTTCGTGAAGGTAGTTGTATTAGTGTTCTGTGAAGGTGGTATATTAGTGTTTAGTGTAGGTAGTTGTATTAGTGTTTAGTGTAGGTAGCTGTATTAATGTTTAGTGTAGGTAATTGTATTAATGTTTAGTGTAGGTAATTGTATTAATGTTTAGTGTAGGTAATTGTATTAATGTTTAGTGTAGGTAGCTGTATTAATGTTTAGTGTAGGTAATTGTATTAATGTTTAGTGTAGGTAATTGTATTAATGTTTAGTGTAGGTAGTTGTTTTAGTGTTTAGTGTAGGTAGCTGTATTAATGTTTAGTGTAGGTAATTGTATTAATGTTTAGTGTAGGTAGTTGTATTAGTATTTATTGAAGATAGTAGTATTAGTGTTTAGTGAAGGTGGTTGTATTAGTGTTTCTTGAATGTAGTTGTATTAGTGTTTAGTGAAGGTGGTTGTATTAGTGTTTAGTGAAGGTGGTTGTATTAGTGTTTAGTGAAGGTGGTTGTATTAGTGTTTAGTGAAGATGGTTGTATTAGTGTTTAGTGAAGGTGGTTGTATTAGTGTTTAGTGAAGATGGTTGTATTAGTGTTTAGTGAAGATGGTTGTATTAGTGTTTAGTGAAGGTGGTTGTATTAGTGTTTAGTGAAGATGGTTGTATTAGTGTTTAGTGAAGGTGGTTGTATTAGTGTTTAGTGAAGGTGGTTGTATTAGTGCTTAGTGAAGGTGGTTATATTAGTGTTTAGTGAAGGTGGTTGTATTAGTGTTTAGTGAAGATGGTTGTATTAGTGTTTAGTGAAGATGGTTGTATTAGTGTTTAGTGAAGATGGTTGTATTAGTGTTTAGTGAAGGTGGTTGTATTAGTGTTTAGTGAAGATGGTTGTATTAGTGTTTAGTGAAGGTGGTTGTATTAGTGTTCAGTGAAGGTGGTTGTATTAGTGTTTAGTGAAGATGGTTGTATTAGTGTTTAGTGAAGATTGTTGTATTAGTGTTTAGTGAAGGTGGTTGTATTAGTGTTTAGTGAAGATGGTTGTATTAGTGTTTAGTGAAGATGGTTGTATTAGTGTTTAGTGAAGGTGGTTGTATTAGTGTTTAGTGAAGTTATTGTTTTAGTGTTTAGTCAAGGTGATTGTATTAGTGTTTAGAGTAGGAAGTGGTTATATTAGTGTTTAGTGAAGGTGGTTGTATTAGTATTTAGTGAAGATGGATGAATTAGTATTTAATGAAGGTGGTTTTATTAGTGTTTAGTGTAGGTGGTTGTATTAGTGTTTATTAAAGTGGTAGTATTAGTGTTTAGTCAAGGTGGTTGTATTAGTGTTTAATAAAGATGGTTGTATTTGTGTTTACTGAAGGTGGTTTTATTAGTGTTTAGTGAAGATGGTTGTATTAGTGTTTAGTGAAGATGGTTGTATTAGTGTTTAGTGAAGGTGGTTGTATTAGTGTTTAGTGAAGATGGTTGTATTAGTGTTTAGTGAAGGTGGTTGTATTAGTGTTCAGTGAAGGTGGTTGTATTAGTGTTTAGTGAAGATGGTTGTATTAGTGTTTAGTGAAGATTCTTGTATTAGTGTTTAGTGAAGATGGTTGTATTAGTGTTTAGTGAAGATGGTTGTATTAGTGTTTAGTGAAGGTGGTTGTATTAGTGTTTAGTGAAGTTATTGTTTTAGTGTTTAGTCAAGGTGATTGTATTAGTGTTTAGAGAAGGTGATTGTACTAGTGTTTAGTGCAGGTGGTTGTATTAGTATTTATTGAAGGTGATTGTATTAGTGTTTTGTGTAGGAGGTAGTATTAGTGTTTAGTGAAGGTGGTTGTCTTAGTGTTTAGTGAAGGTGGTTGTATTCGTGTTTAGTGAACGTGGTTGTATTAGTGTTTAGTGAAGGTAGTTGTATTAGTGTTTAGTGTAGGTGGTTTTATTAGTGTTTAATCAAAGTCGTAGTCTTAGTGTTTAGTGAAGGTGGTCGTATTAGTGTTTTGTGTCGTTGGTTGGCTTAGTGTTTAGTGTAAGTGGTTATATTAATGTTTAATCAAAATGGTAGTCTTAGTGTTTAGTGAAGTTGGTTGCATTAGTATTTAGTCAAGGTGGTTGTATTAGTGTTTAGAGTAGGAAGTGGTTATATTAGTGTTTAGTGAAGGTGGTTGTATTAGTATTTAGTGAAGATGGATGAATTAGTATTTAATGAAGGTGGTTTTATTAGTGTTTAGTGTAGGTGGTTGTATTAGTGTTTATTAAAGTGGTAGTATTAGTGTTTAGTCAAGGTGGTTGTATTAGTGTTTAATAAAGATGGTTGTATTTGTGTTTACTGAAGGTGGTTTTATTAGTGTTTAGTGAAGATGGTTGTATTATTGTTTAGTGAAGATGGTTGTATTAGTGTTTAGTGAAGGTGGTTGTATTAGTGTTTAGTGAAGATGGTTGTATTAGTGTTTAGTGAAGGTGGTTGTATTAGTGTTCAGTGAAGGTGGTTGTATTAGTGTTTAGTGAAGATGGTTGTATTAGTGTTTAGTGAAGATTGTTGTATTAGTGTTTAGTGAAGGTGGTTGTATTAGTGTTTAGTGAAGATGGTTGTATTAGTGTTTAGTGAAGATGGTTGTATTAGTGTTTAGTGAAGGTGGTTGTATTAGTGTTTAGTGAAGTTATTGTTTTAGTGTTTAGTCAAGGTGATTGTATTAGTGTTTAGAGAAGGTGATTGTACTAGTGTTTAGTGAAGGTGGTTGTATTAGTATTTATTGAAGGTGATTGTATTAGTGTTTTGTGTAGGAGGTAGTATTAGTGTTTAGTGAAGGTGGTTGTCTTAGTGTTTAGTGAAGGTGGTTGTATTCGTGTTTAGTGAACGTGGTTGTATTAGTGTTTAGTGAAGGTAGTTGTATTAGTGTTTAGTGTAGGTGGTTTTATTAGTGTTTAATCAAAGTCGTAGTCTTAGTGTTTAGTGAAGGTCGTCGTATTAGTGTTTTGTGTCGTTGGTTGGCTTAGTGTTTAGTGTAAGTGGTTATATTAATGTTTAATCAAAATGGTAGTCTTAGTGTTTAGTGAAGTTGGTTGCATTAGTATTTAGTAAAGGTGGTTGTATTAGTGTTTAGAGTAGGAAGTGGTTATATTAGTGTTTAGTGAAGGTGGTTGTATTAGTATTTAGTGAAGATGGATGAATTAGTATTTAATGAAGGTGGTTTTATTAGTGTTTAGTGTAGGTGGTTGTATTAGTGTTTATTAAAGTGGTAGTATTAGTGTTTAGTCAAGGTGGTTGTATTAGTGTTTAATAAAGATGCTTGTATTTGTGTTTACTGAAGGTGGTTTTATTAGTGTTTAGTGAAGATGGTTGTATTAGTGTTTAGTGAAGATGGTTGTATTAGTGTTTAATGAAGGTAGTTGTATTAGTGTTTAGTGAAGATGGTTGTATTAGTGTTTAGTGAAGGTGGTTGTATTAGTGTTCAGTGAAGGTGGTTGTATTAGTGTTTAGTGAAGATGGTTGTATTAGTGTTTAGTGAAGATTGTTGTATTAGTGTTTAGTGAAGGTGGTTGTATTAGTGTTTAGTGAAGATGGTTGTATTAGTGTTTAGTGAAGATGGTTGTATTAGTGTTTAGTGAAGGTGGTTGTATTAGTGTTTAGTGAAGTTATTGTTTTAGTGTTTAGTCAAGGTGATTGTATTAGTGTTTAGAGAAGGTGATTGTACTAGTGTTTAGTGAAGGTGGTTGTATTAGTATTTATTGAAGGTGATTGTATTAGTGTTTTGTGTAGGAGGTAGTATTAGTGTTTAGTGAAGGTGGTTGTCTTAGTGTTTAGTGAAGGTGGTTGTATTCGTGTTTAGTGAACGTGGTTTTATTAGTGTTTAGTGAAGGTAGTTGTATTAGTGTTTAGTGTAGGTGGTTTTATTAGTGTTTAATCAAAGTCGTAGTCTTAGTGTTTAGTGAAGGTGGTCGTATTAGTGTTTTGTGTCGTTGGTTGACTTAGTGTTTAGTGTAAGTGGTTATATTAATGTTTAATCAAAATGGTAGTCTTAGTGTTTAGTGAAGTTGGTTGCATTAGTATTTAGTCAAGGTGGTTGTATTAGTGTTTAGAGTAGGAAGTGGTTTTATTAGTGTTTAGTGAAGGTGGTTGTCATAGTGGTTTGTGAAGGTGGTTGTAATAGTGTTTAGTGTAGGTAGTTTTATTAGTGTTTAGTGAAGGTGGTTTTATTAGTGTTTAGTGAAGGTGGTTGTATTAGTGTTTAGTGAAGGTGGTTGTATTAGTGTTTTGTGAAGGTGGTTTTATCAGTGTTTAGTGAAGGTGGTTGTATTAGTGTTTACTTTAGGTGGTTTTATTAGATTTTTGTGAAGGTGGTTGTATTAGTGTTTAGTGAAGGGGGTTGTATTAGTGTTTAGTGAAGGTGGTTGTATTAGTGTTTACTTTAGGTGGTTTTATTAGATTTTTGTGAAGGTGGTAGTATTAGTGTTTAGTGAAGGTGGTTGTATTAGTGTTTAGTGAAGATGTTTGTATTAGTGTTTAGTGAAGGTGGTTGTATTAGTGTTTAGTGTAGGTGGTTGTATTAGTGTTTACTGAAGGTGGTTGTATTAGTGTTTAGTGAAGGTGGTAGTATTAGTGTTTAGTGTAGGTGGTTTTATTAGTGTTTAGTGTAGGTGGTTGTATTAGTGTTTACTGAAGGTGCTAGTATTAGTGTTTAGTGAAGGTGGTTGTATTAGTGTTTAATGTAGGTGGTCGTATTAGTGTTTCGTGAAGGTGGTTGTATTAGTGTTTAGTGTAGGTAATTGTATTAATGTTTAGTGTAGGTAGTTGTATTAGCGTTTAGTGAAGATGGTAGTATTAGTGTTTATTGAATGTAGTTGTATTAGTGTTTAGTGAAGGTGGTTGTCTTAGTGTTTAGTGAAGGTGGTAGTATTAGTGTTTAATGAAGGTGGTTGTATTACTGTTTAGTGAAGGTGGTAGTATTAGTGTTTAGTGTAGGTGGTTTTATTAGTGTTTAGTGTAGGTGGTTGTATTAGTGTTTAGTGAAGGTGGTTGTATTAGTGTTTAGTGAAGATGTTTGTATTAGTGTTTAGTGAAGGTGGTTGTATTAGTGTTTAGTGTAGGTGGTTGTATTAGTGTTTACTGAAGGTGGTTGTATTAGTGTTTAGTGAAGGTGGTAGTATTAGTGTTTAGTGTAGGTGGTTTTATTAGTGTTTAGTGTAGGTGGTTGTATTAGTGTTTACTGAAGGTGCTAGTATTAGTGTTTAGTGAAGGTGGTTGTATTAATGTTTATTGTAGGTGGTCGTATTAGTGTTTAGTGAAGGTGGTTGTATTAGTGTTTAGTGTAGGTAATTGTATTAATGTTTAGTGTAGGTAGTTGTATTAGCGTTTAGTGAAGATGGTAGTATTAGTGTTTATTGAATGTAGTTGTATTAGTGTTTAGTGAAGGTGGTTGTCTTAGTGTTTAGTGAAGGTGGTAGTATTAGTTTTTAATGAAGGTGGTTGTATTACTGTTTAGTGAAGGTGGTAGTATTAGTGTTTAGTGTAGGTGGTTTTATTAGTGTTTAGTGTAGGTGGTTGTATTAGTGTTTACTGAAGGTGCTAGTATTAGTGTTTAGTGAAGGTGGTTGTATTAGTGTTTAATGTAGGTGGTCGTATTAGTGTTTAGTGAAGATGGTTGTATTAGTGTTTAGTGTAGGTAATTGTATTAATGTTTAGTGTAGGTAGTTGTATTAGCGTTTAGTGAAGATGGTAGTATTAGTGTTTATTGAATGTAGTTGTATTAGTGTTTAGTGAAGGTGGTTGTATTAGTGTTTAGTGAAGGTGGTTGTATTAGTGTTTAATGTAGGTGGTCGTATTAGTGTTTAGTGAAGGTGGTTGTATTAGTGTTTAGTGTAGGTAATTGTATTAATGTTTAGTGTAGGTAGTTGTATTAGCGTTTAGTGAAGATGGTAGTATTAGTGTTTATTGAATGTAGTTGTATTAGTGTTTAGTGAAGGTGGTTGTCTTAGTGTTTAGTGAAGGTGGTTTGTCTTAGTGTTTAGTGAAGGTGGTTGTATTAGTGTTTAATGAAGGTTTTTGTCTTAGTGTTTAGTGAAGGTGGTTGTATTAGTGTTTAATGAAGGTTTTTGTCTTAGTGTTTAGTGAAGGTGGTTGTCATAGTGTTTAGTGAAGGTGGTTGTATTAGTGTTTAGTGAAGATGGTTGTATTAGTGTTTAATGAAGGTGGTTGTCTTAGCGTTTAGTGAAGGTGGTTGTCTTAGTGTTTAGTGAAGGTGAATGTTTTAGTGTTTAGTCAAGGTGGTTGTATTAGTGTTTAGTGAAGGTGGTTGTATTAGTGTTTAATGAAGATGGTTGTATTAGTGTTTAGTGAAGGTGGTTGTCTTAGTGTTTATGCGAGGAGAAAGTTGATTAAATCGACCATGTAAGAATAAAAGGCAAAACTAACCTCGGTGAGATTTGAATTTAGAACCTAAAGAGCCGTAACTCTATGTTGCAAAGCATGGTGTCCGATGCTCTACCGATACTGCCAATCCACCGCTCTAATATTAATGGTTTCTTATATAGACCCTAGGCCAGTAATATGGGGGACGGGGATAGTCGATTAAATCGACCCCAGTACGTTACAGGTACTTTATTTTATCGACCCCGTAAGCCTCGGCAGGATTTGAAATCAGACCTTAAAGAGCCGTAACTCTATGCTGCAAAGCTGGCGTCCAACTCTCTATCGATACGGCCAATCCACCACCCTCATCGCCGTAATAATAATAATAATAATAATAATAATAATAATGATTTCTTTATTAACCACAAGGGTTTACATAAAGTAGACATTAAGGACAGTGCAGGACAATGCAGGACGGTACAAATGGGCATTTCTGCGTGTAAAAAACAAAAACAGAGGATGTAACAAAAAATAACAATGAAAATAACAATGAAAAATTCCCCAATAGGGGGGAGACTTCGGAGGAACATTTGTGGAGAAAGCCCAGTAAAAAGCCACAATGACCCTGACCACCAAGGCAAGTGCCCTCTCCCAGTTTTCCACCTTTAATTTACAGATATATACTCAGAGTAGGCCCATTCACTCGAGCCATTCTTGCTTCTCTCACCCATCTTTCAACAAAATGCTGGGAAGAGAGCACTTCCCTCTCTACTCTGATTTTCCTTTTCAAATGAAATTTGAAAAAGTCAATCAGAGCATCACCGAAGAGGTAAGTGCTCGTCTTCAGCCCTTTCAAACGTGTCCACCATACTATCTCTTTCGCCGTGGCCACCAGACAGATAAAAACTGCCTGCCCTTCCCGGCTAAAGGAGGAGGGTGGGGCAATCCTCACGATGGACTCAGATGATAGCCGGATCCGTCCTAAACGCGACAGCAGGTGTTCGACATAAACCCACAAGTCAGCAATTTTCGGACACTGGACGAGTGCGTGCAGGACGGTTTCGTCGCCCTGCGCGCATCTCGGACATGCCCGGCTGACGGCACCTCCATGCCTGTAGAGTTTATCCCGAACTGGCAAGGCTCCTCGGTAGCACTGCCAGGCCAGAGATTTCTGGAAGTTGTCCATAGGCCCCGGCCCGAAAGTTCTTCCGAAGAGATTGGCTAGTTGATTTTCGTCGACGCCTAGAGTTTCCCCAAGTACGTCGTCGCTCTTACTCTCCACTAATCCTCTATAGAACGCCGAGGTGGAGTTTCCACCGATCACATTGCCCGATTGGTCGAGGGCTGTGAGCGCCTGAAGACATTCCGGTCTCTAAGCGCTCCCTCTCGGTATTCCCTTGACCCAGGACTGCAGCTCCGTCAAGGAAACGAGCTGGGGAAATACGCGCCTAGCAAACGGCGACCACACCTGATCACCGTCGAGGAAGAGGTGGAGATGTCGTAGCCTGAGCGCGTGCCTGCGCATCATCAGCCACGGCATGCCCAGCCCTCCACGTAGCGGGTGTTGACAACAGATGGACCGCCTGACCATCGGAGCACGTCCCTTCCACAAAAAGCGAAAAAGCAAACGCTCCAGCGCAGTCAGGCGAGGCTTAGGACAAGGTACGACGGTCAGGCGGTAGCAGATGACAGACGCGATGTACGCGTTAGCCACCTCCGCTCGACCTTTCAGGGATAGCTTCCTCTCCGCCCATTTCTGGGTGAGAGAAGCCACCCTGCTCGTCACCTCGTCCCAGTTTTTGTCCGTCTGGAGGTCCGGACCGAACCAGACCCCTAGCAATTTAACCGGTCCGTCCGTCCAGCGTCCGACGACGCTGTTGGACGGCATGGACCTGCCTCTCCAGGTGCCGAGCTGCAGGCCCACTGACTTTTCCTGGTTGATCATTGCTCCTGTCACCGCTTCGTATTCTCTTAGTGTAGTGCCGATCGCCTCGATGTGTTTGGCGTTCGACACCACTACGGTGACATCGTCCGCATATGCTGACACGGATCTTCCGCATCCTAGTTCGCGCGGGACTCCCCTCAACGTCTCCAGTTTGTGCAGTAATGGCTCGAGAGTCAATACGTACAAGAGGGACGAGAGGGGACATCCTTGGCGGACCGAGCGCATGATGTTGAACGGTTCCGACAGGTGACCGTTCACTCTCACCACAGAGCAGATGTCGCTGTGCATGGCAGCGATCCAGCCTCTGAAGACGGGCCCAAAGCCAGCCGCCCTCAGGACTGCCGCTAGGTAACGATGGTCGACCCTATCGAAAGCTTTCGACTGATCTAAATTGATCAAGGACCCACCCGTGCCAGGTTCCTTAGCTACCCTCTCTATGATGTATCGCATGAGGTGGAGGTTGTCGTGGATGGATCTGTCGGAAATGGCGCATGTCTGCGCCTCTCCCACCAGACCACCAACGACAAGCGCCAACCTCTTTGCTAGCACCTTGGCCAAAATCTTGAACTCTGTGTTTAGCAGAGTTATGGGCCGGAAATTGTCTATGTTATCCCCCTTGTTCGGATCCTTTCTCAGCAGTGCCACCGCTCCTCGGCTCACAGAACTGGGAATTCTCCCGTTCTGTTGCCAGTTGCAGTAGACGTCCGCCAAGAGGCCTCCGAACAAGTCTGGCATCTGTACGTAAAGTTCATAGGGCAGACCATCCAAACCAGGCGATTTACCCCTTGTGCAGCCAGTCATTGCCTCCCTTACTTCAGCGGCTGTTATCGGCTTTTCGCAACACTTCGCCTCAGTGGCCGAGAGCCGCGGCAGTCCGTCGAGGTAGACACTAAAGTCCATCCCTCTACCCGGCCCACCGCTTCCCCCGAACAGCTGAGCGAAGTGTCGCTGAAAAGCTTCACACATTTGCCCGGGATCGAGTAGCATGCGCCCGTCGTGGTCCACCAAAGACCGGATCGTGGCTTTGTTGCCACGACGCGCCTCCGCCACTCGGGCCCATTGAACGGCTTTCATCCCCTCGTGTCTGAGAGCACGCACCCTTGCTCTGACAACGCAGCCTTCGTGCTTTGCATTGAAGAATTGGTCAAGGGCCAATTTCGCCGCAAGCACGTCGGTCGCAATGCCTTTGCTAAGCGCCTCGTCTAATTTTCTAACTAGTTCTCCCTCTGCTCTATTTTTCTCTATTGCTAAAGCCTTACTAAACCTAATCGATTCTATTCTAATCGCTCTTTTCAGAGCAAACCACCACTTGTTGTTGACGATGGCCCCCGTCAACGCCCGCTTAACTAGTTCGCTAATCCGGTCTCTGTAGGCCTTGCGCGCTGGTAAGGACGCGTTTAGCTTCCAGTAGCCGGGTCCTCGTCTATGAAGCCTATCTAAGTCAAGCACACAGATCACGAATTTGTGGTCCGTGTAGCTGACTATCTTGAATTGTGGACAGCCTATGCTAGACCTATCTATTTCCCTACAAAATACTCTATCTAGATATGATCTGGATGACCCTATGCGGTTTGTCCAAGTCCACATTGGCACATTCGGGAAATCCAATCGGTACCTGTCAGACAGTTCAAAACGCCTGAGCAGGTTGGTGAGGCTCTTGCACCCTCCACCCCTATCCGCTAATCCCACACAGTCCCAGCATGCATCTAAGATCCCGTTCCAGTCGCCCACTAACACTAAAGAGCGGGACGTTCCAAGAAAGGTCTCCAGACGCCGGAAGAAATCAGGCCGCCCTGCTCCTGTCGGGGCATAGACGGCCACTAGCCTGAAAGCTTGCCCGTCTCCGCTGGTCACGTCCAGCACCACCAGCTTACCCTCTGGGTCCAGGAAGATGGCCCGTATGGCGAGATCCAAACCTCTCCGAAAAAGCACAGCAACTCCTCCACCCGATCCAGGACGGCTGGGAGATGCGTACACATCGTAGCCGCCGAAGATCGGTGCGAAGGCCCGTGCTTCGGAGATTCTGGTCTCGCTGATGGCCACTACATCTATGTTTAGTGACCTGAGGTCGTTGAGCAGGTGACCCTGCTTCCATGACGACCCCAAGCCACGCGCATTTATGCTGCCTATTCTGAGTGAGGTCATGTTTAAAATAGAGTGGAAAAGATGGGAAAGACCACTTACCGTACTTTTGGTAGAGGAGGGATGGTTTTTACATCCCTTTTCACTTGATCGTCTGGTGAAGGGACCGTTGAATCGTCCCTTCGGCTGGTCTGAATATACTCTTCGATTGATGGTTCCTCCTAGGTCCCTGAAATCACCAACTGCGTTGGGGAATTTCGTTTTAATGTTTGTGTATTGTTTCTGTGCTATTTTTAGCAGTCTTATGTTAGTTGGCGTTTTGATTGGTGCTGGTATTATGTAGTCCTGTTGTGAAATGTCTGTGTGTTCAATTATGTAAGTCATTAGTTTCTTGTTGTGTGTATTTATTGCCGTGCATTTGTTTTTCTGGGGGTGGGGTGTGGTTCTGCTATTTTCTTGTCGTTGTTGCTGGGTGTGTGTATTTTGTTGTTGTGTTTGCGATGTTGGTGCTTGTGGTGGTGGTGTTGAAGGTGTTGTTGGCGGTGGGGTTGTCGCCGGTGGTGTGGGTGGTGATGGTGTTGGTGGTGTTGCTGCTGTGGGTCTCTTTGCAGTAGACTTTACCCTTTTCTCATTTCTTTCCTCCCTTTTCAAAGGCGACGATGCGCTGCTTCTGCGTTTGTGCCTTCTTACGACCTTTTGCCATCCCTCTCCCACCTCACACTCCATGTCTGATTCTGTGAGGTCGGGGAGGGGTACCAGCTCCACTCTTTCACTTGTTGTTGTTGGTGATGTTTGCACTGGAGTCTCTGTTGCAGCTGCATTTGGTATTGCTGTTGTTGTTGTTAATATTTCCACTGCTGCTGCTGTTTTTGATTTCCGTGGAGTGGGTATGGGTGCCACGGACCTATCGTTCCTGGTTGCCGCTTGTCCTGTTGCTGGTAGCCGTGGAGCCGGATTCGGAAGGAGGGGGGGTTTCTCCTTTCTCAGGGTCTTCTCGTTGCAGTAGGCCCTGAGGTGAGTCTTCGATCCACAGCGAAAGCATTTCGGGCGTTTGCCCTCAACACTTATGGGCAGTTGAGTGCCGTTATCGAAGTCTATCACATCCGGGATAGCTTCGATGCACTCCTGGTTGGTTTGGATTAGCATTTCAATGGAGGTGCCTACCCAATCTTCTCTTACTTTTTTCTGTACTTGCAGTACAGTTGTTTTGTCCTCGATTCCGACGAGGACAGACGCGGCCAGCCAAGAAGGGGCCATTCCGGGGGGGACGTGGGTCAGTTTGACCCTCACAATTTTTTTCCCGCAGTAGGAGGGCACCAACACCATTTCCTCGCTCCTTAGGGTCACTACTGATTGGGCCTTTGCCTCCTGGGGTGTGGCAAAAAGTACGTCTACGGTGGCATATTTTTTGCCTCGGGTGATGTGCGTTTTCCGCTGCCACACAGACCCCAAGGCTTTTTGTATTTGGGCCTCTGTGGCTCTTTCCACCCTACGGGATTTTGTACTTACTGTACGGTACGTGACCGTACAGTGCTCTTGGGTATCGAAAAATTTTTCCGCTGCCTTGCAGATTGCTCGGTGTCCATTCTTTGTCACCATCTTCTTCGCTTCCTCTAATTCCTCATTTGTTATGAGGATTGTTTCCAAGTTTTTCGCAATACCTGCAAATGAGATTGGTTTTTCTCTGCTGCTGCTGTTGTTGTTGTCGTCAGAGCTGCTGGTACTTTTGTTGTTGCTGCAGGTACTACGACTACTGCCTCCGCCGCTGTTGCTGTGGTTGTTGTTGGTGTTGCTGCTGCTAATGCTGTTGTTGTTTATGCTGCTGGTGATGCTGTTGCGGCTGCTACTGTTGTTTTCATTGTCACTGTTGCTGTTGTTATTACGGCTGCTACTGCTATTATTCCTGACGTCAGACGAATGAACTGGGTTTTCGTATTTCCCGCACACCTGTTTCGTCGCTGTCGTCGTCGTCGTGGAGAAACCTTGCACGCTTTGCACGAGACTTTTCTTTTCTTTCGTCACTTGCGAAAGAGAAGGGAGGGAGAGAGACACATTTAAAGAAGGGAGGGAGAGAGACAATCTTCTCTCTGCTGTAGTGATGATTGAGGAAGAAGAAGACGGAATGAGTGGGAGTGACGTATGAAATTTCTTTTTCGTAGCCATGTTGTTTTTTGTTTAAAATGAATATTGGGTACAAAACCCCAATAACTGGTTATTTAACCCCGAAGGGCCAAATAACGGACAGAAAGACCCCTCTCACGAGGAGGAGGGTGTCTTTATCAACAATTTGGTTCAAGTTTTAAACAATTTACAATTGTTTTAACGGTTAAAAATTACTATACCTTACAGAGCCGAGCCTCCGTCAACCATGGCATTCAATAATAATAATAATAATAATAATAATAATAATAACAATTTAAAAAAACAAACAAAAAAGAAAACCCCGCTTTTATTCTGCATCGCACTTATACCATTAAGTAAAATGCTCAATGAAACAAAACATGGATATAAAGTCTATGACAAAACCATTAATCACCTGTTCTACATGGATGACCTGAAACTATTTGCAAAAAATGATGAACAATTGAAAGGGCTATTATCCACTGTGGAGCAGTTCAGTGATGTCATTAAAATGGAGTTTGGACTAGATAAATGCGCCAAAGCAACGTTCACCAGAGGAAAGCTGCTGAAGAGTTCAGACATTAATCTTGATCGGGGGAACGTGATAAGAGAACTTGATCAAGAAAAAACTTACAAATATCTAGGTGTTTGTGAAGGAGACGGAATCAAGCACTCGACAATGAGGGAAAGGATAAGGAAGGAATGTTACCGCAGAGTAAGAGCAATCTTAAGAACGGAATTGAATGCAAGGAATAGGATCGATGCCATAAACACGCTTGCCATACCAGTAGTAACCTACAGTTACAATGTCATCAACTGGTCAAGCACAGAGATCCGTAGGCTCGATACAAAAATTCGAAAATTCTTAACCATGCACAGAATGCATCACCCTAAGGCAGATATAGATAGAATATATCTCCCTAGGAAAGAAGGAGGACGTGGGTTAATCCAGTTAGACATTGCGTTGAAAACTGCAACAATTGGATTATCTACATATCTAAGGGAATCACATGATTGGATGATCAAACTCGTTTTGAAACACGAAAGCATCAAAAGATCATATTCCATTACAAAAGATGCACAAAGATACAGTAATGGACTACAAATTTCAGAAGTCCCATTTACTGCTGAAATGGAAAACACAGAAAAAGCAAAGCAGGTAAAAGTAACTGCAAAGAAAGAACTGTTACAGAAACTGGCTAAGAAATGGCAAGAAAAGCCTCTGTATGGAAAATACCCAGAGCGAGCTAACAATCCTGATGTTGACAAAACTTTAACCCATCAGTGGTTGGCATCCTCTGGACTGAAATCGGAGACTGAAGGACTGATTATATCAGCACAAGATCAGTGTCTGCCAACAAAAAATTACCAAGCCAACATAATAAAAAATGGATGCAGCCCATTATGCCGTGTATGCAAAAAACAACCAGAGACCATTGACCATATAATTTAAATGTGCAGTCCTATAGCTCCAACCGAATACCTAAACAGGCATGACAGAGCTGCACAATACATACATTGGATAATGTGTAAGCATTTTGACCTGCCCCATCAAAAGAATTGGTGGGAGCATCAACCACCTCCCATACTTGAAAAAGATCACATCTCAATCTTGTGGAACTTTAGCATCCAAACAGACCGAAAAATAGATGCAAATAGACCTGATATAATATTGAAGGACTTTCAAAAGAGGGTATGCCTGCTAATTGATATGTCTGTTCCAATAGACAAGAATGTATCTATAAAAACATTTGAAAAATTGAGCAAGTATAAGGACCTGGAGATAGAAATTGGAAAAATGTGGAAATTGAGAACTAAAACAATACCAGTGGTTGTAGGCGCTCTGGGAATGATACTTAAGGGGTCTAATGATTACATATCGCAAATCCCAGGAAACCCGCGTATAGGAGAAATACAAAAGATAGTACTAATGGGAACTGCCCATATACTAAGGAAGATTCTGTCAATATAAGTACATCACAAGTCTAAACACTAAAGATGCATGTGTGAATATGTATGTTCTTTCTTGAACATGGCGGACCTTGTTGTCTCTTGAGCTTGAGGTCACTGGTTGTGACTTGGTGATAACTCGTATGAACATAAAGCAAGATAAATGCAACTATAATAATAATAATAATAATAAATTAATAATAATTTCATTCTTCACGCAATGCTCACATTAACTAACCACTCATGATAATAACAATTTAAAAAACAAAAAAAAAGAAAACCGCGGCCGGCGGGGAATAGCCGTGTCTCTAGGAGAGGACGACTCCTCTAGTCTTGGTTGACACTCGTCCTAGAAGTGGTAACAAGAAATGATTACCCCCTTGGCGGTTAAGGATAAAACGCAACAAAATAAAGTAAATGTCAAATGATAAAATCTCATACCGGATCGGCTGGCAGCCGGGTCAAAATAGGCCTCGTCCATCAGATAGGAACCAGACAGGGGTCGAAAAATAAGTTAATGGTTCAAATCTTCCCATCACTTCGGAACTCCTACTGTTGGACCTCCATGCTCACCACCAAGAAATGCAAAGAAAAAGAGAGAAAAATAGTCAAGGGAAGACAATAAAGAAGTCAGCCAGTACTTGAGTAGAACTTACTTTATAGTGTGTGGAGGTGACCCCTCAGCTAGTACTAGACAAGAACTTTTTTTATAGTGTGTGGAAGTGTCCCCTCAGCTAGTACTAGACAAGAACTTACTTTAAAGTGTGTGGAAGTGACCCCTCAGCTAGTACTAGACTAGTACTTACTTTATAGTGTGTGGAAGTAACCCCTCAGCCAGTACTAGACTAGTACTTACTTTATAGTGTGTGGAAGTAACCCCTCAGCCAGTACTAGACTAGAACTTACTTTATAGTGTGTGAAAGTGACCCCTCAGCTCGTACTAGAGTAGAACTTACTTTATAGTGTCTGGAAGTGACCCCTCAGCTAGTACTAGACTAGAACTTACTTTATAGTGTGTGAAAGTGAGCCCTCAGCTCGTACTAGACAAAAACTTACTTTATAGTGGGTGGAAGTGACCCCTCAGGCAGTACTTGAGTAGCGCTTAATTTATAGTGTGTAGAAGTGACCCCTCAGCTAGTACTAGCCTAGAACTTACTTTATAGTGTGTGGAAGTGTCCCCTCAGCTATTACTTGACTAGAACTTACTTTATAGTGTGTGGAAGTGACCCCTCAGTCAGTACTTGAGTGAACTTACTTTATAGTGTGAGTAAGTGACCACTCAGCCAGTTCTAGACTAGAACTTACTTTATAGTGTGTAAGTGACACTCAGTTAGTACTTGAGTAGACCTGACTTTTTAGTGTGTGGAAGTGACCCCACAGCCAGTACTTTGAGTAGAACTTACTTTATAGTGTGTGGAAGTGACCCCTCAGCCAGTACTAGACAAGAACGAACTTTATAGTGTGTGGAAGTGACCCCGCAGCCAGTACTTGAGTAGAACCTACTTTATAGTGTGTGGAAGTGACCCCTCAGTCAGTACTAGACAAGAACTAACTTTATAGTGTGAGGAAGTGACCCGTCAGCTAGTACTTTTCTAGAACTTACTTTAAAGTGTTTGGAAGTGACCCCTCAGTCAGTATTATTCTAGAACTAAGTTTATAGTGTGAGGAAGAGAACCCTCAGCTATTACTTGTGTAGAACCTACTTTATAGTGTGTGCCAATGACCCCCGAGCTAGTACTTGAGTAGAACTTACTTTATAGTGTGTGGAAGTTACCCCTTAGCCAGTACTTGAGTAGAACATACTTTATAATGTGTGGAAGTGACCCCTCAGCCAGGACTTGAGTAGAACTTACTTTATAGTGTGTGGAAGTGACCCCTCAGCCAGTATTTGAGTTGAACTTACTTTATAGTTTGTGGAAGGTACCCCTCAGCCTTACGTTATAGTGTGTGGAAGTGACGCCTCGGGCAGTACATGAGTAAAACTTACTTTATAGCGTGTGTAAGTGACCTCTCAGCCAGTACCTGAGTGAACTTAAGTGACCCGTTAGCCAGTACTAATGATATCTCAGGAAGTACTTGACAAGAACTTACTTTATGGTGCGTGGAAGCGCCCCCTCAGCCAGTACTTGAGTAGAACTTAATTTATAGTGTTTGGAACTGATCCCTCAGCTAGTACTTGAGTAAAACCTTCTTTATAGTGTGTGGCAGTGACACCTCAGTCAGTACTTGAGTAGAACTTACTTTATAGTGTGTGGAAGTGACCCCTCAGGCAGTACTTCAGTAGAACTTACATTATAGTGTGTGAAAATGACCCCTCAGCCAGTATTTGAGTTGAACTTACTTTATAGTGTGTGGAAGTGACCCCTCAGCTAGTAGCGGAGTAGAACTTACTTTATAGTGTGTGTAAGTGACCCCTCATCAAGTACATGAGAAGAACTTACTTTATAGTGTGTGGATGTGACCCTCAGCCAGTACCTGAGTGAACTTAAGTGACCCGTTAGCCAGTACTAGACTAGGACTTACTTTATAGTGTGTGGAATTGACCCTTCAGCCAGTACTTGAGTAGAACTTCCTTTATAGAGTGTGGGAGTGACTCCTCAGCTAGTACCAGAGAAGAACTTACTTTCAGGTGCGTGGAAGCGCCCCCTCAGCCAGTACTTGAGTAGAACTTACTTTCTAGGGTGTGAAACTGACCGCTCAGCTAGTACTAGAGTAGAACCTTCTTTATAGTGTGTGGAAGTGACCCCTCAGCCAGTACTTGCGTAGAACTTACTTTATAGTGTGTGGAAGTGACCCCTCAGCCAGTACATGAGAAGAACTTACTTTATTGTGTGTAGAATACACCTCAGCTAGTATTAGAGTAGAACTTACTTTTTAGTGTGTAGAAGTGACCCCTCAGCTAGTACTAGAAAAGAACTTACTTTATAGTGTGTGGACGTAACCCCTCAGCCAGTGCTTGAGTAGAACTTACTTTACAATGTGTGATAGTCACCCCTCAGTCAGTACTAGACAAGAACTTACTTTATAGTGTGTAGAAGTGGCCCCTTAGTTATTACTTGTGTAGAACCTACTTTATAGTGTGTGCAAATGACCCCCTAGCCAGTACTTGAGTTGAACTTACTTTATAGTGTGTGGAAGTGACCCCTCAGCTAGTACTTCCGTAGAACTTACCTTATTGTTTGTAGATGTGATCCCTCAGCCAGTAGTAGAGAAGAACTTACTGTATAGTGTGTGGAAGTGACCCCTCAGCTAGTACTAGACTAGAACTTACTGTATAGTGTGTGGAAGTGACCCCTCAGCTAGTACTAGACTAGAACTTACTTTATAGTGTGTGGAAGCAACCCCTCAGCCTGTACTTGATTAGAACTTACTTTATAGTGTGTGGAAGTGACCCTCAGCAAGTACTATTCTAGAACTTACTTTATAGTGTGTGGAAGCAACCCCTCAGCCAGTACTTGATTAGAACTTACTTTATAGTGTGTGGAAGTGACCCTCAGCAAGTACACTTGTAGAACTTACTTTATAGTGTGTGGAAGCAACCCCTCAGCCAGTACTTGTCTAGAACTTGCTTTATAGTGTGTGGAAGCAACCCCTCAGCCTGTACTTGATTAGAACTTACTTTATAGTGTGTAGAAGCGATCCCTTTTATAGTGTGTGGAAGTGACCACTCAGCTCGTACTTGAATAGAACTTACTTTATATTGTGTGGAATCGAAACCTTTTATAGTGTGTGGAAGTGACCGCTCAGATAGTACTTATTTTATAGTGTATGGAAGTGATCCTTCAGCTAGTACTTGAGTAGAACTTACTTTATAGTGTGTGGAGGTGACACCTCAGCTAGTACTTGAGTAGAACTTACTTTATAGTGTGTGTAAGTGTCCCCTCAGCTAGTACTATAGAAGAACTTACTTTATATTGTGTGGATGTGACCCCCTTAGCTAGTACTAGACTAGAACTTTCTTCATAGTGTGTGGAAATGTCCTCTCAGCTAATACTAGACTAGTACTTACTTTATAGTGTGTGGAAGAGACCCCTCAGCCAGTACTTGAGTAGAACTTACTTTATTGTGTGTGGAGCTGATTCCTCAGCTAGTACTTGACTAGAACGTATTTATAGTGTGTGGAAATGACACCTCAGCTAGTACTTTAGTAGAACTTACTTTATAATGTGTTGAAGTGACCTCTCAGCCAGTACTTGAGTGAACTTACTTCATAGAGTGTGTAAGTGACCCCTCAGCCAGTACTAGACTAGAACTTAATTTATAGTGTGCGGAAGTGTCCCATCAGCTAGTACTAGATTAGAGCTTACTTTATAGTGTGTGGATGTGACCCATCAGCTAGTACTTACTTTATAGTGTGTGGAAGTGACCCCTCCGCGCGTACTAGACTACAACTTACTTTATAGTGTGTGGAAGTGATCCCTCAGCAAGTACTAGACTAGAACTTACTTTACAGTGTGTGGAAGTGTCCCCTCAGTTAGTACTAGAATACAGCTTACTTTATGGTGTATGGAAATGACCCCTCAACTAGTACTTGAGTTGAACCTACTTTATAGTGTGTGGAAGTGACCTCTCAGTTAGTACTTGCGTAGAACTTACCTTATTGTTTGTAGATGTGATCCCTCAGCCAGTAGTAGAGAAGAACTTACTGTATAGTGTGTGGAAGTGACCACTCAGCTAGTACTAGACTAGAACTTACTTTATAGTGTGTGGAAGTGACCCCTCAGCTCATACTAGACTAGAACTTACTTTATAGTGTATGTGAATGTCCCCAGCTAGTACTAGTCTAGAGCTTACTGTATAGTGTTTGGAAGTGATCCCTCAGCTAGTACTTGAGTAGAACTTACTTTATAGTGTGTGGAAGTGACCCTCAGCAAGTACTTGTCTAGAACTTACTTTATAGTGTGTGGAAGCAACCCCTCAGCCTGTACTTGATTAGAACTTACTTTATAGTGTGTGGAAGTGACCCCTCAGCTAGTACTTGAGTAGAACTTACTTTATAGTGTGTGGAATGACCCCTCAGCCAGTACTTGAGTAGAACATACTTTATAGTGTGTGGAAGTGACCCCTCAGCTAGTACTAGACTAGAACTTGCTTTGTAGTTTGTGGAAGTGACCTCTCAGCCAGTACTTGAGTAGAACCTACTTTATCATGTGTGGAAGTGACCCCTACGCCAGTACTTGAGTAGAACTTACTTTATAGTGTGTGTAAGAGACCACTTAGCTAGTTCTTGAGCAGAACTTACTTTATTGTGTGTGGAAGTGATTCCTCATCTAGTACTTGACTAGAAGTTACTTTATAGTGTGTTGAAGTGCCCTCTCAGCCAGTATTTGAGTGAACTTACTTCATAGTGTGTGTAAGTGACCCCTCAGCCAGTACAAGACTAGAACTTACATTATAGTATGTGTAAGTGATCCCTCAGCTAGTACTTGACTAGAACCTACTTTATAGTGTGTGGAAGTGACCCTTCAGCTAGTACTAGAGTAGAACTTACTTTATAGTGTGTGGAAGTGACCCCTCAGCTAGTACTTGAGTGGAACTTACTTTATAGTGTGTGGAAGCGATCCCTTTCATAGTGTGTGGAAGTGACCACTCAGCTCGTACTTGACTAGAATTTACTTTATATTGTGTGGAAGCGACCTCTTTTATAATGTGTGGAAGTGACCGCTCAGATAGTACTTATTTTATAGTGTATGGAAGTGACCCCTCAGCCAGTACTTGAGCAGATCTTACTTTATTGTGTGTGGAGGTGATTCCTCAGCTAGTACTTGACTAGAACTTATTTATAGTGTGTGGAAATGACACCTCAGCTAGTACTTCAGTAGAACTTACTTTATAGTGTGTTGAAGTGACCTCTCAGCCAGTACTTGAGTGAACTTACTCCATAGAGTGTGTAAGTGACCCCTCAGCCAGTACTAGACTAGAACTTAATTTATAGTGTGCGGAAGTGTCCCCTCAGCTAGTACTAGATTAGAGCTTACTTTATCGTGTGTGGAAGTGACC
The DNA here is from genome assembly GCA_964016885.1 of Eledone cirrhosa. NCBI lineage: Eukaryota > Metazoa > Mollusca > Cephalopoda > Octopoda > Eledonidae > Eledone > Eledone cirrhosa. Next base: position 97,981,358 of record OZ024745.1, read on the forward strand.
CCTCAGCTAGTACTTACTTTATAGTGTGTGGAAGTGACCCCTCCGCTCGTACTAGAATACAACTTACTTTATAGTGTGTGGAAGTGACCCCTCCGCTCGTACTAGAATACAACTTACTTTATAGTGTGTGGAAGTGATCCTTCAGCAAGTACTAGACTAGAACTTACGTTATAGTGTGAGGAATTTTCCCCTCAGTTAGTACTAGAATACAGCTTACTTTATAGTGTATGGAAGTGACCCCTCAACTAGTACTAGACTAGAACTTACTTTATAGTGTGAGGAATTTTCCCCTCAGTTAGTACTAGAATACAGCTTACTTTATAGTATGTGGAAGTGACCGCTCAACTAGTACTAGTCTAGAGCTTACTTTATATTGTTTGGAAGTGACCACTCAGCTAGTACTTGAGTAGAACTTACTTTATAGTGTGTGGAAGTGACCCTCAGCAAGTACTTGTCTAGAACTTACTTTATAGTGTGTGGAAATGTTTCTGCAGCTAGTACTTGACTAGAACTTACTTTATAGTGTGTGCAAATGAACCTTCAGCTAGTATTTAAATAGAATTTACATTATAGTGTGTGGAAGTGATCCCTCAGTTAGTACTTAAGTAGAACTTACTTTATAGCGTGTGGAATGACCCCTCAGCCAGTACTTGAGTAGAACATACTTTATAGTGTGTGGAAGTGACCCTTCAGCTAGTACTAGACTAGAACTTGCTTTGTAGTGTGTGTAAGAGTCCACCCAGCTAGTACTTGAGCAGAACTTACTTTATTGTGTGTGGAGGTGATTCCTCAGCTAGTACTTGACAAGAAAATACTTTATAATGTGTTGAAGTGAGCTCTCAGCCAGTATTTGAGTGAACTTACTTCATAGTGTGTGTAAGTCACCCCTCAGCCTTTACAAGACTAGAACTTACATTATAGTATGTGTAAGTGATCCCGTAGCAAGTACTTGACTAGAACTTACTTTATAGTATGTGGAACTGATTCCTCAGCTAGTACTTGACTAGAACCTACGTTATAATGTGTGGAAGTGACCCTTCAGCTAGTACTAGAGTAGCACTTACTTTATAGTGTGTGGAAGTGACCCCTCAGCTAGTACTTGAGTGAACTTACTTCATAGTGTGTGTAAGTGACCCCTCAGCCAGTACTAGACTAGAACTTAATTTATAGTGTGTGGAAGTGTCCCCTCAGCTAGTACTAGATTAGGACTTACTTTATAGTGTGTGGAAGTGACCCCTCAGCTAGTACTTACTTTATAGAGTCAGGAAGTGACCCCTCAGCTCGTACTAGACTTGAACTTACTTGATCGTGTGTGGAAGTGATCCCTCAGCAAGTACTTGACAAGAACTTACTTTATAGTGTGTGCTAGCGACCGCTCAGCCAGTATTGGCGTAGAACTTACCTTATAGTTTGTAGATGTGATCCCTCAGCTAGTAGTAGAGAAGAAGTTACTTTAAAGTGTGTGGAAGTGACCCCTCAGCTAGTACTAGACTAGAACTTACTTTATAGGGTGTGGGAGTGTCCCCTCAGCTAGTACTAGAGTAGAGCTTACTTTATAGTGTGTAGAAGTGACCCCTCAGCTAGTACTTGAGTAGAACTTACTTTATAGTCCGTGAAAGTGACCCCTCAGCAAGTACTTGACTAGAACTTACTTTATAGTGTGTGGAAGTAACCCCTCAGCTAGTACTTGACTAGAACTTACTTTATAGTGTGTGCAAATGAACCCTCAGCTAGTACTTAAGTAGAATTTAGATTATAGTGTGTGGAAATGACCCTTCAGATAGTACTTGAGTAGAACTTACTTTATAGTGTGTGGAAGTGAATCCTCAGCCAGTACTTGAGTAGAACATACTTTATAGTGTGTGGAAGTGACCCCTCAGCTCGTACTAGACTTGAACTTACTTTATAATGTGTGGAAGTGATCCCTCAGCAAGTACTTAACTAGAACGTACTTTATAGTGTAAGCGACTCCTCAGTCAGTACTTGAGTAGAACTTACTTTATAGTGTGTGAAAGTGACACCTCAACTAGTACTTGAGTAGAACTTACTTTTTTGTTTGTGGAAGTGACCCCTCAACTAGTACTTGAGTAGAACTTACTTTATAGTGTGTGTAAGTGACCCCTCAGCTAGTACTAGAGAAGAACTTACTTTATAGTGTGTGGATGTGACCCCCTTAGCTAATACTAGACTAGAACTTTCTTTATAGTGTGTGGAAGTGTCCCTTCAGCTAATACTAGACTAGTACTTACTTTATAGTGTGTGGAAGTGACCCCTAATCCAGTACTTGAGTAGAACTTACTTTATTGTGTTTGGAGGTGATTCCTCAGCTAGTACTTGACTAGAACTTACTTTATAGTGTGTGGAAATGACACCTTAGCTAGTACTTTAGTAGAACTTACTTTATAGTGTGTTGAAATGACCTCTCAGCCAGTACTTGAGTGAACTTACTTCATAGAGTGTGTAAGTGACCCCTCAGCCAGTACTAGACTAGAACTTAATTTATAGTGTGTGGAAGTGACCCCTCAGCTAGTACTTACTTTATAATGTGTGGAAGTGACACCTCAGTCAGTACTAGACTAGAACTAACTTTATAGTGTGAGGAAGTGACCCCCTCAGCTATTACTTGTGTAGAAACTACTTTATAGTGTGTGGAAATGACCCCTCAGCTGGTACTTGTGTAGAACTTACTTTATATGTGTGGAAGTGACCCCTCAGCCAGTACTAGACTAGAACTACTTTTATAGTATGTGTAAGTGACCCCTCATCCAGCACTTGACTAGAACTTACTTTATAGTGCGTAGGTGTGACCCCTCAGCTAGTACTGGACTAAAACTTACTTTACTTTACAGTATGTGGAAGTGACCCCTCAACCAGTACTTGATTAGAACTAACTTTGTAGTGTGAGGAAGTGACCCCTCAGCTAGTACTTTTCTATAACTTACTTTATAGTGTGTGGAGGTGACCCCTCAGCCAATACTTGAGTAGAACCTACTTTATAATATGTGGCAGTGACCCCTCAGCCAGTACGTCAGTAGAATTTATTTTATAGTGTGTGGAAGTGACCCCTCACCTAATACTTGAGTAGAACTTACTTTATAGTGTGTGGAAGTGATCCTTCCGTTAGTACTACAAAAGAACTTACTTTATAGCGTGTGGAAGTGACCCCTCAGCTAGTACTAGACGAGAACTTACTTTATAGTGTGTGGAAGTGTCCCCACAGCTAGTACTAGACTAGAGCTTACTTTATACTGTGTGGAAGGGACCCCTCTGCTAGTAATTTAGTCGAACTTACTTTATAGTGTGTGGATGTGATCCCTCAGCTAGTACTAGACAAGAACATATTTTATAGTGTGTGGAAGTGACCCCTCAGCCAGTACTGGAGTAGAACTTACTTTATAATGTGTGGAAGTGACACCTCAGTCAGTACTAGACTAGAACTAACTTTATAGTGTGAGGAAGTGACCCCCTCAGCTATTACTTGTGTAGAAACTACTTTATAGTGTGTGGAAATGACCCCTCAGCTGGTACTTAAGTAGAACTTACATTATAATATGTGGAAGTGACCTCTCAGCTAGTACCGGAGTAGAAGTTACTTTATAGTGTGTTGAAGTGACACCTCAGTTACTATTTGAGTAGAACTTACTCTATAGTGTGTGGAATTGACTCACTCGGCCAGTACTTGAGTAGAACTTACTTTATAGTGTGTGGAACTGACCCCTCATCTAGTACTTGAGTCGAACTTACTTTATAGTGTGTGGATGTGATCCCACAGCTAGTACTAGAGAAGAATTACTTTATAGTGTGTGAAAGTGACCCCTCAGCTAGTACTAGACTAGAACTTACTTTATATTGAGTAGAAGTGACCTCTGAGCTAGTAATAGAAAAGAACTAACTTTATAGTGTGTGGAAGTGACCCCTCAGCCAGTACTTGAGTAGAACTTACTTTAAAATGTGTGGAAGTGACACATCAGTCAGCACTAGACTAAAGCTAACTTCATAGTGTGAGGAAGTGACCCCCTCAATTAATAATTGTGTAGAACCTACTTTATAGTGTGTGAAATGACACCTCAGCTAGTACTTAAGTAGAACTTACATTATAATGTGTGGAAGTGACCCCTCAGCTAGTATCGGAGTAGAACTTACTTTATAGTGTGTGAAAGTGACCCCTCAGCCAGTACTTGAGAAGAACTTACTTTATAGTGTGTGGAAGTGACCCCTCAGTTGGTATTTGAGTAGGACTTACTTTATAGTGTGTGGAAGAGACCACTCAGCTAGTACTTGAGGAGAACTTCCCTTATAGTGTGTGGAAGTGATCCCTCAGGAAGTACATGACACGAACTTACTTTATAGTGTGTGGAAGCGATCCTTCAGCCAGTACTTGAGTAGAACCTACTTTATAGTGTGTGGAAGTGACCCCTCAGCTACTACCGGAGTAGAACTTACTGTATAATGTGTGGAAGTGACCCCTCAGCTAGTACTAGACTAGAACTTACTTTATAGTGTGTGGATGTGATCCCTCAGCTAGTACTAGACTAGAACTTACTTTATAGTGTGTGGAAGTGAGCCTCAGCTAGTACTAGACTAGGACCTGCTTTATATTATGTGTAAGTGATGCCTCATCCAGCACTAGACTACAACTTACTTTATAGTGCGTAGAAGTGAACCCTCAGCTAGTACTAGACAAGAACTTACTTTACTTTATAGTGTGTGGAAGTGACCCCTCAGCCAGTACTTGAGAAGAACCGACTTTATAATGTGTGGAAGTGAACCCTCAGCTAGTACTTGAGTAGGACTTACTTTATAGTGTGTGAAAGTTTCCCCTCAGCTAATACTAGTCTAGAACTTACTTTATATTATGTGTAAGTGATCCCTCAGCCAGTACTAGACTAGAACTTACTTTATAGTGTGTAGAAGTGACTCCTCAGCTATTACTAGAGTAGAACTTACTTTATAGTGTGTGGAAGTGACCACTTAGCCAGTACTTTGTAGAACTTATTTTATAATGTGTGGAAGTGACCCCTCAGTCAGTACTAGACAAGAACTAACTTTATAGTGTGTGGAAGTGACCCCTCAGTAAGTACTAGACAAGAAAGAACTTTATAGTGTGAGGAAGTGACCCCTCAGCTAGTACTTTTCTAGAACTTAGTTTGTTGTGTGTGGAAGTGACCTCTCAGTCAGTACTATTATAGAACTAACTTTATAGTGTGAGGAAGTGACTCATCAGCCAGTACTTGAGTAGAACTTACTTTATAGTTTGTGGAAGTGACCACTTAGCTAGTACCGGAGTAGAACTTACTTTATAGTCTTTGGTGGTGACGCCTCAGTCAGTACTAGACAAGAACTAACTTTATAGTGTGAGGAAGTGACCCCTCAGCTAGTACTTTTCTATAATTTACTTTATAGTGTGTGGAAATGACCCTTCAGTCAGTACTATTCTAGAACTAACTTTATAGTGAGAGGATGTGATCCCTCAGGTAATACTAGTCTAGAACTTACTTTATAGTGTGTGGAAGTGACCCCTCATCTAGAGCTTGAGTAGAACTTAATTTATAGTGTGTGGAAGTGACCCCTCAGCTAGTACTTGAGTAGAACACTACTTTAGAGTGTGTGGAACTGACCCCTCAGCGAGTACTCGAGTAGAACTTACTTTATAGTGTCTGGAAATGACTCCTCAGTCAGTACTTGAGTAGAACTTACTTTATAGTGTGTGGAAGTGACCTCTCAGCCAGTATTTGAGTAGAACTTACATTATAGTGTGTGGAAGTGACCCCTTAGCGAGTACTAGAGTAGAACCTACTTTATAATGTGTGGAAGTGACCCCTCAGCCAGTACGTGAGTAGAATTTACTTTATAGTGTGTGGAAGTGACCTCTCAGCTAGTACTTGTGTATAACTCACTTTATATGTATGGAAGTGACCCCTCAGCTAGTACTAGACTCGAACATTCTTTGTAGTGTGTGTGGAAGTGTCCCCTCAGCTAATACTTGTCTAGAACTTACTTTATATCATGTTTAAGTGACCCCTCAGCCAGTACTAGACTAGAACTTACTTTATAGTGTGTGGAAGTGACAACTCAGCCAGTACTTGAGTAGAACCTTCGTTATAGTGTGTGGAAATGACCACTCAGCCAGTACTTGAGTAGAACTTACTATATAGTGTGTCCAAGTGACCCATCAGTCATACTATACTAGAACTTACTTTATAGTGTGTGGAAGTGACCACTCAGCCAGTTCTTGTGTAGAATTTACTTTATAGTGTGTGGAAGTGACCCCTCAGTAAGTACTAGACAAGAACGAACTTTATAGTGTGAGGAAGTGACCCGTCAGCTAGTACTTTTCTTGAACTTACTTTGTTGTGTGGAAGTGACCGCTCAGTCAGTACTATTCTAGAACTAACTTTATAGTGTGAGAAAGTGACACATCAGCCAGTACTTGAGTAGAACTTACTTTATAGTGTGTGGAAGTGACCCTTCAGTCAGTACTATTCTAGAACTAACTTTATAGTGTGAGGAAGTGACCCTCAGCTATTACTTGTGTAGAACCTATTTTATAGTGCGTGCAAATGACCCCTCAGCTAATACTTGAGTAGAACTTACTTTATAGTGTGTGGAAGTGACCCTTCAGCCAGTACATGAGTAGAACTTACTTTATAGTGTTTGGAAATGACTCCTCAGCCAGTACGTGAGCAGAATTTACTTTATAGTGTGTGGAAGTGACCCCTCAGCTAGTACTTGTGTATAACTTACTTTATATTATGTGTAAGTGACCCCTCAGCCAGTACTAGATTAGAACTTACTTTATAGTGTGTGGAAGTGACCACTCAGCCAGTACTTGAGTAGAACCTTCTTTATAGTGTGTGCAAGTGACCCCTCAGCCAGTACTTGAGAAGAACTTACTTTATATTGTGTGGAAGTGACCCCTCAGCTAGTAGTAGACTAGAACTTACATTATAGTGTGTGGAGTGACCCCTCAGCCAGTACTTGAGTGAACTTACTTTATAGTGTGTGTAAGTGTCCCCTCTGCCTGTACTAGACCAGAACTTACTTTATATTGTGTGTAAGTGACCCCTAGGACAGTGCTAGACTAGAACATACTTTATAGTGTGTTGAAATGACCCCTCCACTAGTACTAGACAAGAACTAACTTTATAGGGCATGGAAGTGACCCCTCAGTCAGTACTAGACTAGAACTAACTTTATAGTTTGAGGAAGTGACCCCTCAGCTAATACTTGTGTAAAACTTCCATTATATGTGTGGAAGTGACCCCTCAGCCAATACTAGACTAGAACCTCCTTTATATTATGTGTAAGTGACCCCTCATCCAGCACTAGAACTTACTTTATAGTGTGTCGAAGTGACCTCTCAGTCAGGATTTGAGTAGAACTTACTTTATAGTGTGTGGAAATGACCCCTCAGGCAGTACTTGACTAGAACTTACTTTATAGTGTTGGGAAATGACTACTCAGCTAGTACTTGAGTAAAAATTACGTTATAGTGTGTGGAAGTGACCACTCAGCCAGTACTTGTGTAGAACTAACTTTATATGTGTGGAAGTAAGCCTCAGCCAGTAATAGACTAGAACATATTTTATAATGTGTGGAATTGACCCCCTTAGCCAGTACTAGACATAAACTAACTTTATAGTGTGAGGAGGTGACCCCTCAGCTAGTACTTTTCAATAACTTACTTCATAGTGTGTGGAAGTGACCCCTGAGTCAGTACTATTCTAGAACTTACTTTATAGTGTGTGGAAGTGACCACTCAGCCAGTACTTTGTAGAACTTATTTTATAATGTGTGGAAGTGACCCCTCAGTCAGTACCAGACAAGAACTAACTTTATAGTGTGTGGAAGTGACCCCTCAGTAAGTACTAGACAAGAAAGAACTTTATAGTGTGAGGAAGTGACCCCTCAGCTAGTACTTTTCTAGAACTTAGTTTGTTGTGTGTGGAAGTGACCTCTCAGTCAGTACTATTCTAGAACTAACATTATAGTGTGAGGAAGTGACTCATCAGCCAGTACTTGAGTAGAACTTACTTTATAGGTTGTGGAAGTAACCACTTAGCTAGTACCGGAGTATAACTTACTTTATAGTCTTTGGAAGTGACCCCTCAGACAGTACTAGACAAGAACTAACTTTATAGTGTGAGGAAGTGACCCCTCAGCTAGTACTTTTCTATAATTTACTTTATAGTGTGTGGAAATGACCCTTCAGTCAGTACTATTCTAGAACTAACTTTATAGTGTGAGGATGTGATCCCTCAGGTAATACTAGTCTAGAACTTACTTTATAGTGTGTGGAAGTGACCCCTCATCTTGAGCTTGAGTAGAACTTAATTTATAGTGTGTGGAAGTGACCCCTCAGCTAGTACTTGAGTAGAACACTACTTTAGAGTGTGTGGAACTGACCCCTCAGCGAGTACTCGAGTAGAACTTACTTTATAGTGTCTGGAAATGACTCCTCAGCCAGTACTTGAGTAGAACTTACTTTATAGTGTGTGGAAGTGACCTCTCAGCCAGTATTTGAGTAGAACTTACATTATAGTGTGTGGAAGTGACCCCTTAGCGAGTACTAGAGTAGAACCTACTTTATAATGTGTGGAAGTGACCCCTCAGCCAGTATGTGAGTAGAATTTACTTTATAGTGTGTGGAAGTGACCTCTCAGCTAGTACTTGTGTATAACTCACTTTATATGTATGGAAGTGACCCCTCAGCTAGTACTAGACTCGAACATTCTTTGTAGTGTGTGGAAGTGTCCCCTCAGCTAATACTTGTCTAGAACTTACTTTATATTATGTTTAAGTGACCCCTCAGCCAGTACTAGACTAGAAATTACTTTATAGTGTGTGGAAGTGACAACTCAGCCAGTACTTGAGTAGAACCTTCGTTATAGTGTGCGGAAATGACCACTCAGCCAGTACTTGAGTAGAACTTACTATATAGTGTGTCCAAGTGACCCATCAGTCATACTATACTAGAACTTACTTTATAGTGTGTGGAAGTGACCACTCAGCCAGTTCTTGTGTAGAATTTACTTTATAGTGTGTGGAAGTGACCCCTCAGTAAGTACTAGACAAGAACGAACTTTATAGTGTGAGGAAATGACCCGTCAGCTAGTACTTTTCTTGAACTTACTTTGTTGTGTGGAAGTGACCGCTCAGTCAGTACTATTCTAGAACTAACTTTATAGTGTGAGAAAGTGACACATCAGCCAGTACTTGAGTAGAACTTACTTTATAGTGTGTGGAAGTGACCCTTCAGTCAGTACTATTCTAGAACTAACTTTATAGTGTAAGGAAGTGACCCTCAGCTATTACTTGTGTAGAACTTATTTTATAGTGCGTGCAAATGACCCCTCAGCTAATACTTGAGTAGAACTTACTTTATAGTGTGTGGAAGTGACCCTTCAGCCAGTACATGAGTAGAACTTACTTTATAGTTTGTGGAAGTGACCCCTTAGCTAGTACCGGAGTAGAACTTACTTTATATGTGGAAGTGACCCCTCAGCTAGTACTAGAGTAGAACTTACTTTATAGTGTGTGGATGTGATCCCTCAGGTAATACTAGTCTAGAACTTACTTTATAGTGTGAGGAAATGACTCCTCAGCCAGTACGTGAGCAGAATTTACTTTATAGTGTGTGGAAGTGACCCCTCAGCTAGTACTTGTGTATAACTTACTATATATTATGTGTAAGTGACCCCTCAGCCAGTACTAGATTAGAACTTACTTTATAGTGTGTGGAAGTGACCACTCAGCCAGTACTTGAGTAGAACTTACTTTATAGTGTGTGCAAGTGACCCCTCAGCCAGTACTTGAGAAGAACTTACTTTATATTGTGTGGAAGTGACCCCTCAGCTAGTAGTAGACTAGAACTTACATTATAGTGTGTGGAGTGACCCCTCAACCAGTACTTGAGTTAACTTACTTTATAGTGTGTGTAAGTGTCCCCTCTGCCTGTACTAGACCAGAACTTACTTTATATTGTGTGTAAGTGACCCCTAGGACAGTGCTAGACTAGAACATACTTTATAGTGTGTTGAAATGACCCCTCCACTAGTACTAGACAAGAACTAACTTTATAGGGCATGGAAGTGACCCCTCAGTCAGTACTAAACTAGAACTAGCTTTATAGTTTGAGGAAGTGACCCCTCAGCTAATACTTGTGTAAAACTTCCATTATATGTGTGGAAGTGACCCCTCAGCCAATACTAGACTAGAACCTCCTTTATATTATGTGTAAGTGACCCCTCATCCAGCACTAGAACTTACTTTATAGTGTGTCGAAGTGACCTCTCAGTCAGGATTTGAGTAGAACTTACTTTATAGTGTGTGGAAATGACCCCTCAGGCAGTACTTGACTAGAACTTACTTTATAGTGTTGGGAAGTGACTACTCAGCTAGTACTTGAGTAAAAATTACGTTATAGTGTGTGGAAGTGACCACTCAGCCAGTACTTGTGTAGAACTAACTTTATATGTGTGGAAGTAAGCCTCAGCCAGTAATAGACTAGAACATATTTTATAATGTGTGGAATTGACCCCCTTAGCCAGTACTAGACATAAACTAACTTTATAGTGTGAGGAGGTGACCCCTCAGCTAGTACTTTTCAATAACTTACTTCATAGTGTGTGGAAGTGAACCCTGAGTCAGTACTATTCTAGAACTAACTTTATAGTGTGAGGAAGTGACCCTCAGCTATTACTTGTGTAAAACCTACTTTATAGTGTGTGGAAGTAACCCCTCATCAAGTACTTGAGTAGAACTTACTTTATAGTGTGTGGAAATGACCCCTCAGCCAGTACTTGAGTAGAACTTACTTTATAGTGTGTGGAAGTGACCCCCCAGCTAGTGCTTGAGTAGAATTTACTTTATAGTGTGAAGAAATGACCCCTCAGTTAGTACTTGAGTAGAACACTACTTTATAGTGTGTGGAAGTAACCCCTCATCAAGTACTTGAGTAGAACTTACTTTATAGTGTGTGGAAATGACCCCTCAGCCAGTACTTGAGTAGAACTTACTTTATAGTGTGTGGAAGTGACCCCTCAGCTAGTGCTTGAGTAGAATTTACTTTATAGCGTGTGGAAGTGACGCCTCAGCTAGTACTTGTGTAGAACTTACTTTATATGTGTGGAAGTGACCCCTCAGCCAATACTAGACAAGAACTTGCTTTATAGAGTGTGAAATTGATCCCTCAGCTAGTACTAGAGAAGAATTACTTTATAGTGTGTGGAAGTGACCCCTCAGCTAGTACTAGACTAGAACTTACTTTATAGTGTGTGGAAGCGTCCCCTCAGCTAGTACTAGACTAGAGCTTACTTTATAGTGTGTGAAAGTGACCCCTCAGCTTATACTAGACTAGAACTTACTTTATAGTGTGTGGAAATGTCCCCTCAGCCAGTACTTAAGTAGAACTTACTTTATAGTGTGTGGAAATGACCCTTCAGCCAGTACCTGAGTAGAACTTACATTATAGTGTGTTGAACTGACACCTCAGCTAGTACTTGAGTATAACTTACTTTATAGTGTATGGAAGTGACCCCTCAACTAGTACTTGAGTAGAACTTACTTTTATAGTGTGTGGATATGATCCCTCAGCTAGTACTTGAGTAGAACTTACTTTATACTGTGTGGAAGTGATTCCTCAGCTAGTACTTGAGTAGAACTTACTTTATAGTGTGTGGTAGTGATTCCTCAGTTAGTACTTGGGTAGAACTTACTTTATAGTGTGTGGAAGTGATCCTCAGCCAGTACATGAGTGAACTTACTTTATAGTGTGTGGAAAAAATCCCTCAGCAAGTACTTGAGTAGAACTTACTTTATAGTGTGTGGAAGTGTCCCCTCATCGAGTACTGGAGTATAACTTACTTCATAGTGTGTGGAAGTGTTCCCTCACCTAGTGCTTGAGTAGAAATTACTTCATAGTGTGTGGAAGTCACCTCCTCAGCCACTACTTCAGTAGAACTTACTTTATATTGTGTGGAGGTGACCCCTCAGCTAGTACCGATGTAGAACTTAGTTTATAGTGTGTGCAACTGACCCCTCAGCTCGTACTAGACAAGAACTTTCTTTATAGAGTGTGGAAGAGATACCTCAGGCAATACTTGTGTAGAACTTATTTTATAGTGTGAGGAAGTGACCCCTCAGCTAGTACTTGTGTGAACTTACTTCATAGTGTGTGTAAGTGACCACTTAGCCAGTAGTAGATAAGAACTTGCTTTATAGTATGTGTAAGTGACCCCTCAGTCAGTACTAGACAAGAACGTATTTCATAGAGTGTGGAAGCGTGCCCTCAGCCAGTACTTCAGTAGAACTTACTTTATAGTGTGTAGCAGTGATCCTTCAGCTAGTACTTGAGTAGAACTTACTTTATAGTGTGTGTAAGTGACACCCGAGACAGTACTTGTGTAGAAATTACTTTATAGTGTTTGGAAATGACGCCTCAGCCAGTACTTCTGTAGACCCTACATTATAGTGTGTGGAAGTGACCCCTAAGCCATTACTTGAGTAGAACTTACTTTATAGAGTCTGGAAGCGACCCTTTAGGCAGTACTTGAGTAGAACTTACTTTATAGTTTGTGGAAGTGACCCCTCATCCAGTACTTGAGTAGAACTTACTTTATAGTGTGTGGAAGTGACACCTCAGCTAGTACCGGAGTAGAACTTACTTTATAATGTGTGCAAGCGACCCCTCAGCTCGTAGTAGACAAGAACTTACTTTATAGTGTGTGAAATTGACCCCTCAGACAGTACTTCAGTAGAACATACTTTATAGTGTGTGGAAAATGACCCTTCAGCCAGTACTTCAGTAGAACTTACTTTATAGTGTCTGGAAGTGATCCCTCAGCTAGTACTAGAGTAGAACTTACTTTATAGTGTGTGGAAGTGCCCCCTCAGCTATTACCTGAGTAGAACCTACTTTATAGTGTGTTAAAGTGACCACTCAGCTAGTACTAGACAAGACCTTACTTCATAGTGTGTGGAAGTGCTTCCTCACTTAGTAATTGAGTAGAACTTACTTTATAGTGTGTGGTAGTGATTCCTCAGCTAGTACCTGAGAAGAACTTACTTTATAGTGTTTGGGAATTACTCCTCAGCTAGTACTTGAGTAGAACTTACTTTATAGTGTGTGGAAGTGATCTCTCAGCTAGTACTAGAGAAGAATTACTTTATAGTGTGTGGAAGTGACCCCTCAGCTAGTACTAGACTAGAACTTACTTTATAGTGTGTGGAAGTGTCCCCTCAGCTAGTACTAGACTAGAGCTTACTTTATAGTGTGTGAATGTGACCCCTCAGCGTATACTAGACTAGAACTTACTTTATAGTGTGTGGAAATGTCCCCTCAGCCAGTACTTAAGTAGAACTTACTTTATAGTGTGTGGAAATGACCCTTCAGCCAGTACCTGAGTAGAACTTACATTATAGTGTGTTGAACTGACACCTCAGCTAGTACTTGAGTATAACTTACTTTATAGTGTATGGAAGTGACCCCTCAACTAGTACTTGAGTAGAACTTACTTTTATAGTGTGTGGATATGATCCCTCAGCTAGTACTTGAGTAGAACCTACTTTATACTGTGTGGAAGTGATTCCTCAGCTAGTACTTGAGTAGAACTTACTTTATAGTGTGTGGTAGTGATTCCTCAGTTAGTACTTGGGTAGAACTTACTTTATAGTGTGTGGAAGTGATCCTCAGCCAGTACATGAGTGAACTTACTTTATAGTGTGTGGAAAAAATCCCTCAGCAAGTACTTGAGTAGAACTTACTTTATAGTGTGTGGAAGTGTCCCCTCATCGAGTACTGGAGTAGAACTTACTTCATAGTGTGTGGAAGTGTTCCCTCACCTAGTGCTTGAGTAGAAATTACTTCATAGTGTGTGGAAGTCACCTCCTCAGCCACTACTTCAGTAGAACTTACTTTATATTTTGCGGAAGTGACCCCTCAGCTAGTACCGATGTAGAACTTAGTTTATAGTGTGTGCAACTGACCCCTCAGCTCGTACTAGACAAGAACTTTCTTTATAGAGTGTGGAAGAGATACCTCAGGCAATACTTGTGTAGAACTTATTTTATAGTGTGAGGAAGTGACCCCTCAGCTAGTACTTGTGTGAACTTACTTCATAGTGTGTGTAAGTGACCACTTAGCCAGTAGTAGACAAGAACTTGCTTTATAGTATGTGTAAGTGACCCCTAGATCAGTACTAGACAAGAACGTATTTCATAGAGTGTGGAAGCGTGCCCTCAGCCAGTACTTCAGTAGAACTTACTTTATAGTGTGTAGCAGTGATCCTTCAGCTAGTACTTGAGTAGAACTTACTTTATAGTGTGTGTAAGTGACACCCGAGACAGTACTTGTGTAGAAATTACTTTATAGTGTTTGGAAATGACGTTTCAGCCAGTACTTCTGTAGACCCTACATTATAGTGTGTGGAAGTGACCCCTAAGCCATTACTTGAGTAGAACTTACTTTATAGAGTCTGGAAGCGACCCTTTAGGCAGTACTTGAGTAGAACTTACTTTATAGTTTGTGGAAGTGACCCCTCATCCAGTACTTGAGTAGAACTTACTTTATAGTGTGTGGAAGTGACACCTCAGCCAGTACCGGAGTAGAACTTACTTTATAATGTGTGCAAGCGACCCCTCAGCTCGTACTAGACAAGAACTTACTTTATAGTGTGTGAAATTGACCCCTCAGACAGTACTTCAGTAGAACATACTTTATAGTGTGTGGAAAATGACCCTTCAGCCAGTACTTCAGTAGAACTTACTTTATAGTGTCTGGAAGTGATCCCTCAGCTAGTACTAGAGTAGAACTTACTTTATAGTGTGTTGAAGTGACCCCTCAGCAAGTACTAGACTATAACTCACTTTATAGAGTGTGGAAGTGTCCCCTCAGCTAGTACTAGACTAGAACTTACTTTATAGTGTGTGGAAGTGCCCCCTCAGCTATTACCTGAGTAGAACCTACTTTATAGTGTGTTAAAGTGACCACTCAGCTAGTACTAGACTAGACCTTACTTCATAGTGTGTGGAAGTGCTTCCTCACTTAGTAATTGAGTAGAACTTACTTTATAGTGTGTGGTAGTGATTCCTCAGCTAGTACCTGAGAAGAACTTACTTTATAGTGTTTGGGAATTACTCCTCAGCTAGTACTAGAGTAGAACGTACTTTATAGTGTGTGGAAGTGATCTCTCAGCAAGTACTTGACTAGAACTTAATTTATAGTGTATGGAAGCGACGCCTCAGCCACTAATTCAGTAGAACTTACTTCATAGTGTGTGCCAGTGATCCTTCAGGTAGTACTTGACTAGAACTTACTTTACAGTGTGTGGAAGTGACCCCTCAGCTAGTACTTCTGTAGAACTTACTTTATAGTGTGTGGGAGTGATTCCTCAGCTAGTACTTGAGCAGAACTTTCTTTATAGTGTGTGGAAGTGACCCCTCAGCTAGTACTAGACTAGAACTTACTTTATAATGTGTGGAAGTGATTCCTCAGCTAGTATTTGAGTAAAACGTACTTTATAGTGTGTGGAAGTGATTCCTCAGCTAGTACTTGAGTAGAACTTACTTTATAGTGTGTGTAAGTGACCCCTTAGCCAGTAGTAGACTAGAACTAACTTTATAGTGTTTGAAAGTGACCTCTCAGCCAGTACTTGAGTAGAACTTGCTTTATAGTGTGTGGAAATGACCCCTCACCCAGTATTTGTGAAGACCCTACTTTATAGTGTGTGGAAGTGACCCCTGAGCCAATACTTCAGTAGAACATACTTTATAGTGTGTGGAAATGACCTCTCAGCAAATACTAGACAAGAACTCACTTTATAGAGTGTGGAAGTGTCCCCTCAGCTGGTACGAGACTAGAACTTACTTCATAGTGTGTGAAAGTGACCCGTCAGCTAGTACTTGAGTAGAACCTACTTTACAGTGTTTGAAAGTGACCTCTCAGCCAGTACTTGAGTAGAACTTACTTTATAGGGTGTGGAAATGACCCTCAGCCAGTACTTGAGTGAACTTAATTTATAGTGTGTGGAAGTGTCCCCTCATCGAGTACTGGAGTAAAACTTACTTCATAGTGTGTGGAAGTGATCCGTCACCTAGTACTTGAGTAGAACTTGCTTTATAATGTGTGGAAGTGACCCCTAAGCTATTACCTGAGTAGATCCTACTTTATAGTGTGTTAAAGTGACCCCTCAGCTAGTACTAGACTAGGCCTTACTTTATAGTGTGTGGAAGTGATTCCTCACTTAGTAATTGAGTAGAACTTACTTTATAGTGTGTGGTAGTGATTACTCAGCTAGTACCTGAGAAGAACATACTTTATAGTGTGTGGGAATTACTCCTCAGCTAGTACTTGAGTAGAACTTACTTTATAGTGTGTGGAAGTGGTCTCTCAGGAAGTACTTGACTAGAACTTACTTTATAGTATATGGAAGCGACCCCTCAGCCACTAATTCAGTAGAACTTACTTTATAGTGTGTGCCAGTGATCCTTCAGTTAGTACTTGACTAGAACTTACTTTACAGTGTGTGGAAGTGACCCCTCAGCTAGTACTTCTGTAGAACTTACTTTATAGTGTGTGGAAGTGATTCCTCAGCTAGTTCTTGACTAGAACTTACTTTATAGTCTGTGGAAGTGACACCTCAGCCAGTACTTGAGTAGAACTTTCTTTATAGTGTGTGGAAGTGACCCCTCAACTAGCACTTGAGTAGAACTAATTTATAGTGTGTGGAAGTGTCCCCTCGGCTAGTACTAGACAAGAACTTACATTATAGTGTGTGGAGGTGACCAATTAGCTAATACTTGAGTAGAACCTACTTTATAGTGTATGGAAGTGACCCCTAAACTAGTACTAGACTAGAACATACTTTATAATGTGTGGAAGTGATTCCTCAGCTAGTATTTGAGTAAAACGTACTTTATAGTGTGTGGAAGTGACCCCTTAGCCAGTACTGGACTAGAACTAACTTTATAATGTGTGGAAGTGATTCCTCAGCTAGTACTTGAGTAGAACTTGGTTTATAGTGTGTGGAAATGACCCCTCAGCCAGTATTTGTGAAGATCCTACTTTATAGTGTGTGGAAGTGACCCCTCAGCTTGTACTAGACTAGAACTTATTCATAGTGTGTGAAAGTGACCTCTCAGAGAGTACTTGAGTAGAACTTACTTTATAGTGTATGGAAATGTCCCCTCAGCCAGTACTTGAGTAGAACTTACTTTATAGTGTGTGGAATTGACACCCTCAGCCAGTACTTGAGTAGAACTTACTTTATAGTGTGTGGTAGTAACCCCTCAGCTAGTACAGGAGTAGAACTTACTTTATAGTGTGTGGAAGTGACCCCTCAGCTAGTACAGGAGTAGAACTTACTTTATAATTTGTGCAACTGAACCCTCAGCTCGTACTGGACAAGAACTTACTATATAGTGTGTGAAAGTGACCCCTCAGCCAATACTTCAGTAGAACATACTTTATAGTGTGTGGAAATGACCCCTCAGCAAGTACTAGACAAGAACTCACTTTATAGAGTGTGGAAGTGTCCCCTCAGCTGGTACGAGACTAGAACCTACTTTATAGTGTTTGAAAGTGACCTCTCAGCCAGTACTTGAGTAGAACTTACTTTATAGGGTGTGGAAATCACCCTCAGCCAGTACTTGAGTGAACTTACTTTATAGTGTGTTGAAGTGTCTCCTCATAAAGTACTGGAGTAGAACTTACTTCATAGTGTGTGGAAGTGACCCCTCAGCTATTACCTGAGTAGAACCTACTTTATAGTGTGTTAAAGTGACCCCTCAGCTTGTACTAGACTAGACCTTACTTTATAGTGTGTGGAAGTAATTCCTCACTTTGTAATTGAGTAGAACTTACTTTATAATGTGTGGTAGTGATTCCTCAGATATTACCTGAGAAGAACTTACTTTATAGTGTGTGGGAATTAGTCCTCAGCTAGTACTTGAGTAGAACTTACTTTATAGTGTATGGAAGTGATCTCTCAACAAGTACTTGACTACAACTTGCTTTATTTTGTATGGAAGCGACCCCTCAGCCACTAATTTAGTAGAACTTACTTTATAGTGTGTGCCAGTGATCCTTCAAGTAGTACTTGACTAGAACTTACTTTACAGTGTGTGGAAGTGACCCCTCAGCTAGTACTTCTGTAGAACTTACTTTATAGTGTGTGGAAGTGATTTCTCAGCTAGTTCTTGACTAGAACTTACTTTATAGTCTGTGGAAGTGACACCTCAGCTAGTACTTGAGTAGAACTTTCTTTATAGTGTGTGGAAGTGACCCCTCAACTAGCACTTCAGTAGAACTTATTTATAGTATGTGGAAGTGTCCCCTCGGCTAGTACTAGACTAGAACTTACTTCATAGTATGTGGTAGTGACCAATTAGTTAATACTTGAGTAGAACTTACTTTATAGTGTATGGAAGTGACCCCTCAGCTAGTACTAGACTAGAACTTACTTTATAATGTGTGGAAGTGATTCCTCAGCTAGTATTTGAGTAAAACGTACTTTATAGTGTGTGGAAGTGATTCCTCAGCTTGTACTTGAGTAGAACTTACTTTATAGTGTGTGTAAGTGACCCCTTAGCCAGTACTGGACTAGAACTAACTTTATAGTGTTTGAAAGAGACCTCTCAGCCAGTACTTGAGTAGAACTTGGTTTATAGTGTGTGGAAATGACCCCTCAGCCAGTATTTGTGAAGATCCTACTTTATAGTGTGTGGAAGTGACCCCTCAGCTTGTACTAGACTAGAACTTATTCATAGTGTGTGAAAGTGACCTCTCAGAGAGTACTTGAGTAGAACTTACTTTATAGTGTATGGAAATGTCCCCTCAGCCAGTACTTGAGTAGAACTACTTCATAGTGTGTGGAAGTGACCTCTCAGCTAGTACCTAAGTAGAACTTACTTGATAGTGTGTGGAAGTGACCCCTCAGCTAGTACAGGAGTAGAACTTACTTTATAGTGTGTGGAAGTGATCCCTCAGCAAGTACAGGAGTAGAATTCACTTTATAATTTGTGCAACTGAACCCTCACTTTGTAATTGAGTAGAACTTACTTTATAATGTGTGGTAGTGATTCCTCAGCTAGTACCTGAGAAGAACTTACTTTATAGTGTGTGGAAGTGATCTCTCAACAAGTACTTGACTACAACTTGCTTTATTGTGTATGGAATCGACCCCTCAGCCACTAATTTACTAGAACTTACTTTATAGTGTGTGCCAGTGATCCTTCAAGTAGTACTTGACTAGAACTTACTTTACAGTGTGTGGAAGTGACCCCTCAGCTAGTACTTGAGTAGAACTTTCTTTATAGTGCGTGGAAGTGACCCCTCAACTAGCACTTGAGTAGAACTTATTGATAGTGTGTGGAAGTGAGCCATTAGCTAATACTTGAGTAGAACTTACTTTATAGTGTGTGTAAGTGACCCCTTAGCCAGTACTAGACTAGAACTTACTTTATAGTGTTTGAATGTGACCTCAAAGCCAGTACTTGAGTAGAACTTGGTTTATAGTGTGTGGAAGTGACCCCTCAGCTAGTACAGGAGTAGAACTTACTCTATAATTTGTGCAAGTGAACCCTCAGCTCATACTAGACAAGAACTTACTTAATAGTGTGTGAAAGTGACCCCTCAGCCGATACTTCAGTAGAATATACTTTATAGTGTGTGGAAATGACCCCTCAGCAAGTACTAGACAAGAACTCACTTTATAGAGTGTGGAAGTGTCCCCTCAGCTGGTACGAGACTAGAACTTACTTTATAGTGTGTGAATGTGACCCGTCAGCTAGTACTTGAGTAGAACCTACTTTATAGTGTTTGAAAGTGACCTCTCAGCCAGTACTTGAGTAGAACTTACTTTATAGGGTGTGGAAATGACCCTCAGCCAGTACTTGAGTGAACTTACTTTATAGTGTGTGGAAGTGTCCCCTCATAGAATAATGGAGTAGAACTTACTTCATAGTGTGTGGAAGTGATCCGTCACCTAGTACTTGAGTAGAACTTACTTTAAAGTGTGTGGAAGTGACCCCCTCATCTAGTACCGGAGTAGAGCTTACTTTATAGTGTGTGCAACTGAACCCTCAGCTCGTACTAAAAAAGAACTTACTTTACAGTGTGTGGAAATGACCCCCTCAACCAGTACTTGAGTAGAACTTACTTTATAGTGTGTTGAAATGACCCTTCAGCCAGTACTTGTGTAGAATTTACTTTATATTGTGTGGGAGTGACACCCGAGGCAGTACTTGTGTAGAAATTACTTTATAGTGTGTGGAAGTGATCCCTCAGCTAGTACTTGGGTAGAAATTACTTTATAGTGTGTGGAAGTGATTCTTCAGCTAGTATTTGAGTAGAACTTACTTTATAGTGTGTGGAAGAGACTCCTCAGCTAGTACTTGTGTAGAACTTACTTTATATTGTGCGGAAATGACACCTCAGCTAGTACTAGACTAGAACCTACTTTATAGTATGTGGAAATGACACCTCAGCTAGTACTAGAATAGAACCTACTTTATAGTGTGGGGAATTGACCCTCAGCTAGTATCGGAGTAGAACTTACTTTATAGTGTGTGGAAGTGACCCCTCAGTTCGTACTAGAAGAGAACTTACTTTATAGTGTGTGGAAGTGTCCCCTCGGCTAGTCCTAGAAGAGAACTTACTTTATAGTGTGTGGAAGTGACCCCTCAGCCAATACTTGAGTAAAACTTACTTTATAGGGTGTAGAAGTGATTCCTCAGCAAGTACTTGACTAGAACTTACTCTATAGTGTGTAGAAGTGACTCCTCAGCTAGTACCGGAGTAGAATTTACTTTATAGTGTGTGGAAGTGACCCTCAGCCCGTACCTGAGTAGAACTTACTTTATAGTGTGTGGAAGTGACTCCCTCAGCCACTACTTGAGTAGAACTTACTTTATAGTGTATGGAAGTGACCCCTCAGCTGGTACTAGACTAGAGGTTACTTTATAATGTGTTAAAGTGACCCTCAGCTTATACTAGACTAGAACTTACATTATAGTGTGTGAAAGAGACCTCTCAGACAGTACTTGAGTAGAACTTACTTTATAGTGTGTGGAAATGTCCCCTCAGCCAGTACTTGAGTAGAATTTACTTTATAGTGTGTGGAAGTGACCCCTCAGCTAGTACTTGAGTAGAACCTACTTTATAGTGTGTGGAGTGACCCCTCAGCCAGTACTTGAGGAGAACTTACTTTATAGTGTGTGGAAGTGATCCCTCAGCAAGTACGTGACTAGAACTTACTTTATAGTGTATAGAAGCGACCCTTCAGCCAGTACTTGAGTAGAACTTACTTTAAAGTGTGTGGCAGTGATCTTTCAGCTAGTACTTGTGTGGAACTTACTTTATAGTGTCTGGAAGAGACCCTTTAGCCAGTACTTGAGAAGGAATTACTTTATAGTGTGTGGAAGTGACACCTCAGCTAGTACCGGAGTAGAACTTACTTTATAGTGTGTGAAAGTGACCCCTCGCCCAGTACATGAGTAGAACCAACTTTATAGTGTGTGGGGTGATTCCTCAGCTATAATTTGAGTAGAACTTACTTTATAGTGTGTGGAAGTGACCCCTCAGATAGTATTTGAGTAGAACTTACTTTATAGTGTGTGGAAGTGACCCCCTCAGCTAGTACTAGACTAGAACTTACTTTATAGTGTGTGGAAATGACCCCTCAGCCAGTACTTGTGTGAACACTCTTTATAGTATGTGTAAGTGACCCCTCAGCCAGTACTTGAGTAGAACTTACTTTACAGTGTGTGGAAGTGACCCGTCAGCTAGTACTTGAGTATAACTTACTTTTTAGTGTGTGGAAGTGATCCTTCGGCAAGTACTTGACTAGAACATATTTATAGTGTGTGGAAGCGACCCCTCAGCCAGTACTTGAGTAGAACTTACTTTATAGTGTGTGGAAGTGACACTCAGCCTGTGCTTGAGTAGAACCTACTTTATAGTGTGTAAAAGTGACCCCTTAGCTAGTACTGGAGTAGAACTTCCTTGATAGTGTATGGAAGTGACACCTCAGCTCGTACTAGACTAGAGGTTACTTTATAATGTGTTAAAGTGACCCCTCAGCTTATACTAGACTAGAACTTACTTTATGGTGTGTGGAAATGTCCCCTCAGTCAGTACTTGAGTAGAATTTACTTTATAGTGTGGAAGTGATCCCTCAGCAAGTACGTAACTAGAACTTACTTTATAGTGTATGGAAGCGACCCCTCAGCCAATAATTCAGGAGAACTTAATTTATAGTGTGTGGAAGTGATCCTTCAGCTAGTACTTGATTAGAACTTACTTTATAGTGTCTAGAAGTGACCCCTCAGCTAGTACTTGTGTGGAACTTACTTTATAGTGTGTGGAAGTGATTCTTCAGCTAGTTCTTGAGTAGAACTTACTTTATAGTGTGAGTAAGTGACCCCTCAGCTAGTACTTGAGTAGAACTTACGTTATAGTGTGTGGAAGTGACCCTCAGCCAGTGCTTGTGTAGAACTTACTTCATAGTGTGTAAAAGTGACCCCTCAGCTAGTACTGGAGTAGAACTTCCTTTATAATGTATGGAAGTGATCCCTCAGCTCGTACTAGACTAGAGGTTACTTTATAATGTGTTAAAGTGACCCCTCAGCTTATACTAGACTAGAACTTACTTTATAGTGTGTGAAATTGACCTCTCAGACAGTTCTTGAGTAGAATTTACTTTATAGTGTGTGGAAGTGACCCCTCAGCTAGTACTTGAGTAGAACCTACTTTATAGTGTGTGGAAATGACCCCCTCAGCCAGTACTTGAGGAGGACTTACTTTATAGTGTGTGGAAGAGACCCCTCAGCTAGTACCGGAGAAGACGTTATTTATAATGTGTGCAAGTGACCCCTCAGCTCGTACTAGACAAGCTCTTACTTTATAGTGTGTGAAAGTAACCCCTCAGCCAGTACTAGAGAAGCTCTTACTTTATAGTGTGTGGAAGTGACCCCTCAACTAGTACTTGAGTAGGACTTACTTTATAGTGTGTGGAAATGACCATTCAGACAGTACTTGAGTAGAACTTACTTTATAGTGTGTGGAAGTGATCCCTCAGCAATTCCTTGACTAGAACTTACTTTATAGTGTATGGAAGCGACCCCTCAGCCAGTAATTCAGTAGAACTTACTTTATAGTGTGTGGCAGTGATCCTTCACCTAGTACTTGTCTAGAACTTACTTTATAGTGTGTGGAAGTGTCCCCTCAGATAGTACTTGTGTGGAACTTACTTTATAATGTGTGGAGGTGATTCCTCAGCTAGTTCTTGACTAGAACTTTCTTTATAGTGCGGGGAATTGACCCCTCAGCCAGTACTTAAGTAGAACTAACTTGATAGTGTGTGGAAATGACCCCTCAAATAGTACTTGAATAGAACTTGTTTATAGTGTGTGGAAGTGTCCCCTCGGCTAGTACTAGACTAGAACTTACTTTATAGTGTGTGGAAGTGACCCTTCAGCTAGTACTTGAGTAGAACTTACATTATAGTGTTTGGAATTAATTCCTCATCTAGTACTTGAGTAAGACTTACTTTATAGTGTATGGAAGTGACCCCTCAGCCAGTACTTGAGTAGAACTTACTTTATAGTGTCTGGAAGCGACCCTTTAGCCAGTACTTGAGTAGAACTTACTTCATAGTGTGTGGAAGTGACCCCTCAGCTAGTACCAGAGTTGAACTTACTTTATAGTGTGTGGAAGTGTCCCCTCAGCTCGTACTAGATTAGAACTTAATTTATAGTGTGTGAAAGTGATTCCTCAGCTAGTACTTCAGTAGAACTTACTTTATAGTATGTGGAAGTGACCCCTCAGCCAGTACTTCAGTAGAAATTACTTTATAGTGTGCCGAAGCGTCCCCTGATCGAGTACTTGAATAGAACTTATTTATAGTGTGTGGAAGTGTCCCCTCGGCTAGTACTAGACTAGAACTTACTTTATAGTGTGTGGAAGTAATCCCTCAGCCAGTACTTGAGTAAAACTTACTTTATAGTGTGTGGAAGTGATTCCTCAGCTAGTACTTGAGTAGAACTTACTTTATAGTGTGTGCAAGTGACCCGCCAGCCAGTACTTGAGTGAACTTACTTTATAGTGTGTGGGATGATTCCTCAGCTATTACTTCAGGAGAACTTACTTTATAGTGTGTGGTAGTGACCCCTCAGCCAGTACCTGACTAGAACTTACTTTATCGTGTGTGGAAATGACACCTCAACTAGTACTTGAGTAGAACTTACTTTATACTGTGTGGCTGTGATCCCTCAGCTAATACTAGAGTAGAATTTATTTTATAGAGTGTGGAAGTGACCCCCTCAGCAAGTACTACTCTAGAACTTACTTCATATTGTGTGGAAATGACCCCTCACCAAGTACTTGTGTACAACGTACTTTATAGAGTGTTGAAATGATCCCTCAGCAAGTACTAGACTAGAACTTACTTTATAGTGTGTCGAAGCGTCCCCTCCTCGAGTACTTGAGTAGAACTTACTTCAGAGTGAACTTACTTCAGAGTGTGTGGAAGTGATCCTTCAGCTAGTACTTGAGTAGAACTTATTTTATAGTGTGTGGAAGTGACCCCCTCTGCCAGTACTTGAGTAGAACTTACTTTATAGTGTGTGGAAGTGACCCCTCAGCTAGTACTTGAGTAAAACTTACTATATAGCGTGTGGAAGTTATCTCTCAGCAACTACCTGAGTAGAACCTACTTTATAGTGTGTGGAAGTGACACCTTAGCTAGTAATTGAGTAGAACTAAATTTTTAGTGTGGAATTGACCCTCAGCCAGTACTTAAGTAGAACTTACTTTATAGTGTGTGGAAGTGAACCCTCATCCAGTACTTGAGTAGAACTTATTTTATAGTGTGTGGAAGTGAACGCTCAACTAGTACTTGAGTAGAACTTACTTTATAGTGTGTGGATGTGATCCCTCAGCTAGTACTTGAGTTGAACTTACTTTATAGTGTGTGGAAGTGACCCCCTCAGCCAGTACTTGAGTAGAACTTACTTTATAGTGTGTGGAAGTGACCACTCAGCTAGTACCGGAGTAGAACTTACTTTATAGTGTGTGCAATTCACCCTTCAGCTCGTACTAGACACGAACTTACTTTATAGTGTATGGAAATGACCCCCGCAGCCAGTACTTGATTAGAACTTACTTTATAGTGTATTGAAATGGCCCTTCAGCCAGTATTTGAGTTGAACTTACTTTATAGTGAGTGGAAGTGACTCCTCAGCTAGTACTTGCGTAGAACTTACTTTATAGTGTGTCGAAGCGTCCCCTTTTCGAGTACTTGAGTAGAACTTACTTCAGAGTGAACTTACTTCAGAGTGTGTGGCAGTGATCCTTCAGATAGTACTTGAGTAGAACTTACTTTATCGTGTGTGGAAGTCCCCCCTCAGCTACTACTAGACTAGAACCTATAGTGTGTGGAAATGTCCCCTCAACTAGTACTCGAGTAGAACTTATTTATATTGTCTGGAAGTCTCCCCTCAACTTGTACTAGAACTTACTTTATTGTGTGTGGAAGTGACCCTTCAGCTAGTACCTGAGTATAACTTACTTTATAGTGTGTGGAAGTGACCACTCAGCTAGTACTAGACTAGTTATTACCTCATGGTATGTGGAAGTGATTCCTCAGCTAGTACTTGAGTAGAACTTTCTTTATAGTGTGTGGTATTGAATCCTCAGCTAGTACTTGAGTAGAACTTACTTTATAGTGTGTGGATGTGACCCCTCAGCCAGTACTTGACTGAACTTACTTTATAGTGTGTGGAAGCGTCCCCTAATCGAGTACTTGAGTAGAACTTACTTCATAGTGTGTGGAAGTGATCCCGCTGCTAGTACATGAGTAGAACATACTTTATCGTGTGTGGAAGTGACCCGTCAGCTCGTAGTAGACTAGAACTTACTTTATAGTGTGTGAAAATGACCCCTCAACTAGTACTAGACTAGAACTTACTTTATAGTGTGTGGAAGTGACCCCACAGCTAGTACTTGTGTACAACCTACTTTATAGTGTGTGGAAGTGACCCCTCAGCAAGTACTTGACTAGAACTTACTTTATAATGTGTGTATGTGACCCCTCAGCTCGTACTAGACAAGAACTTACTTTATAGTGTGTGGTAATGAGCCTTCAGCCAGTACTTGAGTAGAACTTACTTTATAGTGTGTGGAAGTGACCCCTCAGCTAGTACTTCAGTAGAACTTACTTTATAGTGTGTGGAAGTGATTCCTCAGCTAGAAATTGTCTAGAACTTACTTTATAGAATGTGGAAGTGACACCTCAGCTAATGCTTGAGTGGAACTTACTTTATATAATGTGTGGAAGTGAACCCTTATCCAGTACTTGAGTAGAACTTATTTCATAGTGTGTGGAAGTAACCCCTCAACTAGTACTTGAGTAGAACTTACTTTATAGTGTGTGGATGTGATCCCTCAGCTATTACTAGAGTAGAACTTACTTTATAGTGTGTTGAAGTGAGCCCTCAGCTAGTACTAGTCTAGAACTTACTTTATTGTGTGTGGAAGTGACCCCTCAGCTAGTACCTGAGTAGAACTTACTTTATTGTGTGTGGAAGAGACCCCTCAGCTAGTACCTGAGTAGAACTTACTTTATAGTGTGTGGAAGTGACCCCTCAGCTAGTACCGGAGTAGAACTTCCTTTATCGTGTGTGGAAGTGACCCCTCAGCTCCTAGTAGACTAGAACTTACTTTATAGTGTGTGAAAGTGACCCCTCAACTAGTACTTGAGTAGAACTTATTTATAGTGTGTGGAAATGTCCCCTCAGCTAGTACTAGACTAGAACTTACTTTATAATGTGTGGAAGTGACCCCTCAGCTAGTACTTGTGTAGAATCTACTTTATAGTGTGTGGAAGTGACCCCTCAGTCAGTACTTGAGTAGAACTTACTTTATAGCGTCTGGAAGCGACCCCTTAGCCAGTAACTGAGTAGAACTTACTTTATAGTGTGTGGAAGTGACCCCTCAGCTAGTACCGGAGTAGAACTTACTTTATAGTGTGTGGAAATGACCCCTCAGCTCGTACTGGACCTGAACTTACTTTATTGTGTGTGAAAGTGACCCCTCAGCCAGTACTTGAGTATAACTTACTTTATAGTGTGTGGGGTGCTTCCTCAGCTATTACTTGAGTAGAACTTACTTTATAGTGTGTGGAAGTGACCCCTCAGCCAGTACTACACAAGAACTTACTTTATAGTGTGTGGAAATGAGTCTTCAGCCAGTACTTGAGTAGAACTTACTTTATAGTGTGTGGAAGTCTCCCCTCAGCTAGTACTAGACTAGAACTTACTTTATTGTGTGTGGAATGAAGTCTCAGCTAGTACCTGAGTAGAACTTACTTTATAGTGTGTGGAAGTGACCACTCAGCTAGTACTAGACTAGAACTGACTTTATAGTATGTGGAAATGATTCCTCAGCTAGTACTAGAGTAGAACTTACTTTATAGTGTGTGGAAGTGATCCCTCTGCTAGTACATGAGTAGAACATACTTTATAGTGTGTGGAAGTGACCCCCTCAGCCAGTACTTGAGTAGAACTTACTTTATAATGTGTGGAAGTGATTCCTCAGCTTGTACTTGAGTAGAACTTACTTTATAGTGTGTGGAAGTGACCCCTCAGCCAGTACCTGAGTGAACTTACTTTATATTGTGTGTAAGTGACCCCTTAGCCAGTACTAGACTAGAACTTACTTTATAGTATTTGAAAGTGACCTCTCAGCCAGTACTTGAGTAGAACTTACTTTATTGTGTGTGGAAGTGACCCCTAAGCCAGTACTTGAGTAGAACTTACTTTATGGCGTCTGGAAGCGACCCCTTAGCCAGTACTTGAGTAGAACTTACTTTATAGCGTGTGGAATGACACCTCAGGCAGTACTTGTGTAGAACTTACTTTATAGTGTTTGGAAGTGACCCTCAGGCAATACTTGAGTAGAACTTATTTATATTGTGTGGAAGTCTCCCCTCAGCTAGTACTAGACTAGAACTTACTTTATTGTGTGTGGAAGTGACTCCTCAGCTAGTACCTGAGTAGAACTTACTTTATAGTGTGTGGAAGTAACCACTCAGCTAGTACTAGACTAGAACTTACTTTATAGTATGTGGAAGTGATTCCTCAGTTAGTACGTGAGTAGAACTTACTTTATAGTGTGTGGTAGTGATTCCTCAGCTAGTACTTGAGTAGAACTTACTTTATAGTGTGTGGTAGTGACCCTCAGCCAGTACTTGAGTAGAACTTACTTTATAGTGTGGAAATATCCCCTCAACTAGTACTTGAGTAGAACTTATTTATAGTGTGTGGAAGTGTCCCCTCAGCTAGTACTAGACTAGAACTTACTTTATAGTGTGTGGAAGTGACCCCCTCAGCTAGTACCTGAGTAGAACTTACTTTATAGAGTGTGGAAGTGACCCCTCAGCTCGTACTAGACTAGAACTTACTTTATCGTATGTGGAAGTGATTCCTCAGCTACTACTTGAGTAGAACGTACTTTATAGTGTGTGGAATTGACCCCTCAGCCAGTACTTAAGTGAACTTACTTTATAGTGTGTGTAAGTATCCCCTCGGCCAGTACTAGACTAGAACTTACTTTATAGTGTGTGTAAGTGACCCCTCAGCCAATACTAGACTAGAACTTACTTTATAGTGTGTGTAAGTGACCCCTCAGCCAATACTAGACTAGAACTTACTTTATAGTGTGTGGAAGTGACACCTCAGCTAGTACTTGAGTAGAACTTACTTTATAGTGTGTGGAATGACGTCTCAGCTAGTACTTGAGTAGAAATTACTTTATAGTGTGTGGAAATGACCCCTCAGCCAGTACTTTTGTAGAACTTACTTTATAGTGTGTGTAAGTGTCCCCTCAGTCAGTACTAGACTAGAACTAATTTTATAGTGTGAGGAAGTGACCCCTCAGCTATTACTTGTGTAGGACCTTCTTTATAGTGCGTGCAAATGACACTTCAGCTAGTACTTGAGTAGAACTCACTTTATCGTGTGTGCAAGTGACCCCTCAGCCAGTACTTGAGTAGAACTTACTTCATAGTGTGTGGAAGTGTCCCCCCTGCTAGTACTTTACTAGAACTTACTTTTTTGTGTGTGGAAGTGACACCTCAGCTAGTACTCGAATAGAACTTTCGTTATAGTGTGTAGAAGTGACCACTCAGGCAGTACCAGACTAGAACTTACTTTATGATGTCTGGAAGTGACACCTCAGCCTGTACTAGACTAGAACTTACTTTATAGTGTGTGAAAAGTGAAAATCCCTTGGATATGACCTGGGAGAAATATAATAAAATATTTGTTTCTTATACAGGCACAAGGCGTCCCCTCCAGTGATGTTCGCATTGTCGCTGGGGACTGGAATGGACGGACGGGGCCGGCTGATGATACAACACAGCATATTCTAGGACGCTTCGCCCTAGGCGTCCGCTGTGACAAGCTGAACGGCTCGTGTCCTCCGCGGATCCCAATGGTATTATCGTCACCAACACCCGGTTCCAACATCCTCGGCGTCACCTCGTCACGTGGAGATTCAATGACGGAAGATCGGCCAATTAGATTGACTACATCCTGGACAGATCTCGGCGGATCAGCTCAGTGATGGACTCGCGTGCGTATCGGGGGGGGGGGGGCTGATACGGGCAGTGAGCATGGGTCAGACCATACTCTTGTTCGAGTAACCCTTCGTCTGCGGCTGCAGGCTAAACCTCCTCCCACCCACCAGAAAAGGATCGACATCTCCCGACTCAAGCTTGATGCTGGAAATGCTTTCCAGCTAGAGCTGCGAAACCGATTCCAAATACTGAGTAACGAAGTGGAACAGCAACCGGTGCAGGAGTGGGACGCGTTCAGGGCGGCGACGTTTGAGGTGGCCAGAGAGCATCTCGGGTCGACCCAAAGACGCCATCGGGACTGGATTTCTGGCAGCACTCTTGAACTCGCGGAGAGGGCGAGAGTGGCACGACTCGAGGGTGCACCCAATCTTCGAGATCTCCGACGTCGCACATCTCGGGCTATTCGGGCCGATCAGAATGCACACTGGCGCGAATTTGCAGAGCAGACGAAGAAGGCAGCAGCCTGTGGTGGCTCGCGCAAGCTCTACCAACTGGTGAAGCGGGCCAGCCAAAGCAGTACGGGTATCAGCGAGACGATCCGTGATCAGAACGGAGCGGTCATTACCAATCTTAATGACCAGCTAGTCCGATGGTGCGACCATTTCTCTGAGCTGCTCAACCACCGGCCACCACCCACGCCAACCTACGTGCAGCCTTCCTGAGAAGAATACGGGTGCAGCACTGCCCCTCCAACGGTAGAGGAGATACGTAGTGTCCTGACACATCTCCGGAACAACAAGGCGCTGGGCGAAGATGGCGCTCCAGCTGAGGTCTACAAGGCCGAGCCTGATGTCTTCGCAGCTTGGCTCCATCGAGTCTTCTCCTTGGTGTGGGCGACGGAGCGGTTCCCTGGTGACTGGAGCAAGGCAACTCTCCTACCCTTCTTCAAAAAAGGCGACAGGGAACTGTGTCCCAACTACACGGGTATCAGTTTAATTGACGTTGCTGCCAAAACCTTCGCAATTCTTCTGCTGAAGAGTTTCCAGGCCATCCGTAATGTCCGTACCCGTCCTTCACAGGGCGGCTTCCGTCCGGGAGGGGGTGCATTGATCAAATCTTCATTCTCCGGCGTGTCCTGGAAAAACGGTGGGCACATCAACAGCCTGCCTTCTTCTGCTTCATCGACTTTGCAGCTGCCTTCGACTCGGTAGATCGGAGAGCCCTATGGCGTATAATGCAGGCGCACGGCATCCCAGTGAAGCTGCTTCATCTCATACAAGGCCACTACCGGTCGATTCGGGCTCGAGTGAGGGTCTATGGTGGGGGGACGGAGTCGTTCGATGTTGGGACCGGTGTTTGGCAGGGGCGTGCGCTATCGCCAACTCTCTTTAACTACGCCATTGACTACACTCTCAACACAGCGCTCCGGGATTACCCGGGCGTAGAGGTCGGGAGCGGGGTCGTGGTGACGGACCTGGCCTACGCGGATGACATCGTGCTGATAGGCGCTAACGCGACAGATGTACAGGGTGCTCTCGAAAGGGTGCACACTGTAGCCGCCGCTGTTGGTCTACGAATCAATGCCGCCAAGTCGAAAGTCATGACGTCACTGGTCTCGCCTGATGCCTGGCAGCCAATATCTCTCGGAGGCTTGGACTTGGAGGATGTGGAGTCCTTCGTTTACCTGGGCTCAACAGTGGTTCCAACGGGACAGGGCGCAGCCGAGGTCAAGCGTCACATAGGTGCTGCCAGATCTGCTTTTGGGCGCCTCCAGCGGTGTCTGTGGGACAGAAAAGAGATCAATCGGCGACCAAAGGGCGAATCTACCAGGCCGTCGTTCGCACTATCCTCCTCTATGGCTGTGAAACATGGCCTATGAGGGTAGTCGATCAACGGGGGCTGGAGGTCTTCGACAATGACTGTCTCCGCCGCATTCTTCGCTGCCGACGCGTTGATCGGGTACCTACCACCAGTCTTCGTCTTCGCCTGAATCTTCGACACCTTCCTTCAGTGCTTCTGCAACGGCGCTTGAAATGGTTTGGTCACGCAGCTCGGCGCCCTGAGGGTGAGCTGATCCGTGATGTTCTCCTCCCACCTCCACTCCCTAACTGGCGCAAGCGCGTTGGCGGGCAGCTGAAGACCTGGGCAACGACGATCAAGAAGGACCTCTCCGACTTCTCAGGTCCGCAGGAGGTCGGCCAGCGCCGATGGAACCGTAACTGGCTCGCTATCTCCAGTGACCTAGCCCGGGATCGTCATGCGTGGGCTGCCATGGTTCGGGATGCCGTCAGGACAAGGGAAGACGCCGGCTCAACCCATCCAGGGTGAATGTCGACACAAGTACAAGTACAAGTAAGTACAAGGCCAGCAATTTTGTGGGAGGTGAATTCGATTAAATCGACCCCAGTAATTGACTCGTACTTTATTTTATCGACCCCATAAGGATGAAAGGAAAAGTTAACCTCGGCGGGATTTGAACTCAGATCATAAAGGGCCGTAATATAATTAAATATTAAAAGGTCATTTAGTGTGGTAACTGCATCACTTGCTTCTCCGCCATTTTGTGTGTGTATATGTGAGTATGTGTGAGTATGTGAGTGAGTGAGTGTGTGTGTGTGTGTGTGTCGAACTGCATCACTTGCTTCTCCGTGTGTGTATGTGAGTATGTGCGAGTATGTGTGTGTGAGTGTGTGTGTGTGTATGTGTGTGCGTGTGAGTGTGTGTGAGTGTGTGTGTGTGAGTGAGTGTGTGTGAATGTGTGTGTGAGTGTGTGTGTGAGTGTGTGTGAGTGTGTGTGAGTGTGTGTGAGTGTGTGTGTCTGTGTGGGACCGCATCACTTGCTTCTCCGCCATTTCGTGTGTGTTTATGTGTGTGTGTGTGTGTGTGTGTGTATGTGTGTGTGTGTGTGTGTGTGTGCTCGTGTGCGCGCGCGCGTGTGTGTTTATGTGTGTGTGTGTGTGTGTGTGTGTGTGTGTGTGTGTGTGTGTGTGTGTGTGTGTGTGTTTGTGTGTGTATGTTGTGATTACCAGTAGTCACGAAAACAATCAAAGAAATCCTAATTGTCTGGCTGTCATTTTTACTAGATCGAATCTTGCATTTTTCTGAAACAAATCTTGGCAAGATTTTATTGGAATTTTTCCATTTACGATATCTCGTCTGATATCTTCTAAAAATAGATATATTTTATAGTGGAGGCTTAAATCCGTAGATTTTGACCTTAGTGACGTCTTTAACAAAATCTGGTCAAAAATTCACTAAATATTCTGAGAATTTATGTGCGACTCCATAGCATACTTTACTTTCTCGCCAGATCTCTTCTGCTACCGCTTCTATATTGACTTATATGATATTAAATCTCTTCCATTTTAAAAACGCACTAGGCAGTAGTTTCTACTTTCTTTATTAATCGCTACTTGATAATCCCGTGTCTTATTTACACAGATTCGAATACAGTTCCGACTTTCTACTCCAATATTTTTCTGGATGGAAAAAATAATCAATATAATATTTTTTTTTTTTAATTCTACTTCTTTTTCCTTATCTTCTAAATTTTGCATAGTTAAAATTAGCCTCTAACCAAATTTTAATCTCGCATCTATAATAGTAACTATTGCTTTAAAGGTAGCTACTACTCTATTCTTTTTCAAACATTCCAAAAGGTTTTCATTTAGGAATTTGACCTAAATCACACGTTAAAAGGAAGCAACTAAAGCAGTTTTCGCGTTGATCGCAGAAATCAAGTGGCTCTAAGTAAAAACACTCCAAATTATCTTTTGTAGTCATCGTATACAAAATTATTTTGACCTGAGGCAAATATAGAAACTTTTCATATTTAACATTCGATCAACACATTTGGTAAGATTATACAATTAAATAAAAATATATTAAGCTGTTTGGGCGTGTTTTCAGATTTTAATGAATTCTAGATACGTCTAACGATATTTCTATCGAAATAAAGACTCTTACAAATCAAATTTATGTTGACTTACAGCACTTGATTTCTCATTTCAATTATTCAAACGATTAATATATTATCAAGCGAGCATGATTAGAAGTGGTATACTTCTATGAATTAAAGGTAAACATGAATACTACATACAATGCCACTTGCTTCTTTCCGTTTGATTTATGGCGGTGGATTGGCAGCATAGAGTTACGGCCCTTTACATCCTGAGTCCAATTCCTGCCGAGGTCAACTTTGCCTTTTATCCTTACGAGGTCGATAAAATAAAGTACCAGTAATGCACTGGGTTATTGCTGGCCTTGTGCCAAAAGTAGAAATAATTATTATATTTTCTTTGAAAAAGTGACTTAATGGTGTGTGTAGTTGCGTTTATTTATAGACAAGGAAGGTGACTCTTTTAAATTAAGAGTAGTACAATTGTGTTAAAGAAGTCAAACCAATAGCTGAATTGATTTTTAGAATGCCAAAATTATTTGTTCGTAATCCAATACTTCATATAATTTTTGTTTTTCCTAATAGTAAACGGGCATGAAAAGGATAGGGATTATACCATGGGATCTCAAATACCTGTGAAATGATCCGCTTGGTGTTCAGTTTAAGCATTTGCAGATCAGCATATGTAGATTAACACCTGTAGATCAACATTGGTAGATCAACATCTGTAGATCAACATCTATAGATTAAAAACTGTTGATCAGACCTGTAGATCAACATCTGTAGATCAACATCGGTAGATCAACATCGGTAGATCGACATCGGTAGATCAACATCTGCAGATCAACATCAGTAGATCAACATCTATAGATTAAAAACTGTAGATCAAAATCTGTAGATCAACATCTGTAGATCAACATCGGTAGATCAACATCGGTAGATCGACATCGGTAGATCAACATCTGCAGATCAACATTTGTAGTTCAAGGGAAAAGAATTCCAGATAAATCTAGTTCTTTAGAGTAATTATTAGATATGTTATTGAATGAGGGATCAGGGAGGTGAGACACAGTAGAGGCAAAGAGAAGAAGAGAGATATAGTCAGATAGATAAATAAATAAACATATATATATATATATATATATATATATATATATATATATATATATATATATATATATATATATATATATATATATATATATATTGTTATACTTGGGGAGGGTCATATTTGCGTAATATTGCCAGAATTAATAACAGAACACACTCACTGTTTGGTTGGTTTTCGCTTCTCGCTGTCTTTTATTACATCTGCGATCTAACTTACTCGGTCCTCAATGTTGCCATTGACTGACCGGCGGTCAAAAATAATACAGATACAATATAGACACAAACACATATATATATATATAGTTTACATAATTTACATAAATCTTTCGTTGCACATCTGCAACATCGTCAGTGGTGTTATATTCATTGTTCCTCCTGTTGTGTTGTATGTCTACGCCATTTTTTATTCAGTCTGTCTATATATTTATTTATTTATTTGCTTGTTTGTTTATCTTATTTTATTTCTTAATTCTGGCAATATTACGCAAATATGACCCTCCTCAAGTATAACAATATCTGTTTCGACATACGATTTCATATAAAAAACCTCGCAAAACTAATTCATCGCCGCTATATATATATATATATATATATAGAGAGAGAGAGAGAGAGGAAAATGTTAGACCCCGACGGAAGAGCTCAAGCCGTTTCGACGGGTATTTCTGGAAATAGCCGTCGAAACGGCTTGAGCTCTGTCGTCGGGGTCTAACATTTTCCTATTACCCACTCTACTACTCTAAGTATTGAGTACTCTGGTGCGGTATGGTCCATCTGGTTCCTTACCACACCTCCTTCGTTATATATATATATATATATATATATATAAATATATATATATATATAGCTATCCACCAGTTAATTTTATTGCTCATTTTTTGTCGATTCTATTGGGTGATGAATAGCTCCTGTTTTATTTTAACATGTCTATTGAGCACTCTTATTCGATATGTGTATTTCCACATTTCCTCGAATAGTTTTCGCGGATGTAGAGGTTATCTCCCTTGCCGGATTCCATGTGCGTATTTCGCTTGTAGTTAGCCTCTTATCCGCTAGGAAAAAGCTCGTTGATGAAGTAAACTTCCATTCCGCTTGCTCCAGAAGTCTTATATATTTATATGTGAGCTGATGGAGTACAGTCTAAGGATTTACAGAAACCCAAGAAGCTAGATTTAACACCTTTCTAGTGGGTCCGGGTATGATTTTACATTCAGTTAAATTATTGATGTATTGTTTTATTGATATTTTTTATCTGATTGTCCCGAATCTTCTATTATCGATTTTTTATCGTATGGTTGATTTTAGACTTGTTCTATGTGTGACGGTATTTTAACGATAGTTATAGCTCTGATTCATCTGAATTATTGAGCCCTCTGCCGCTCATTTCGAATATTGTTTATCGTGAACTCGTGCGCCGATTTTTCGATACTCGATCTTTCTAATATTTTTAGCTCTGGACATAGCTATCCACCAGTTAATTTTATTGTTCATTTTTTGTCGATTCTATTGAGTGATGAATAGCTCCTGTTTTATTTTAACATGTCTATTGAGCACTCTTATTCGATATGTGTATTTCCACATTTCCTCGAATAGTTTTCGCGGATGTAGAGGTTATCTCCCTTGCCGGATTCCATGTGCGTATTTCGCTTGTAGTTAGCCTCTTATCCGCTAGGAAAAAGCTTGTTGATGAAGTAAACTTCCATTCCGCTTGCTCCAGAAGTCTTATATATTTATATGTGAGCTGATGGAGTACAGTCTAAGGATTTACAGAAACCCAAGAAGCTAGATTTAACACCTTTCTAGTGGGTCCGGGTATGATTTTACATTCAGTTAAATTATTGATGTATTGTTTTATTGATATTTTTTATCTGATTGTCCCGAATCTTCTATTATCGATTTTTTATCGTATGGTTGATTTTAGACTTGTTCTATGTGTGACGGTATTTTAACGATAGTTATAGCTCTGATTCATCTGAATTATTGAGCCCTCTGCCGCTCATTTCGAATATTGTTTATCGTGAACTCGTGCGCCGATTTTTCGATACTCGATCTTTCTAATATATATATATATATATATATATATAGAGAGAGAGAGAGATAGATAACTTTCTTTTTATTTGCCACCAGGGCATCAAAAGTGGGACAAGTACAAAGAGGGGAGTTTACATAACAAAGTGTCCTCAATAAGGAGGAGGCAATAACAAAATATAAAAATAAAATAAAATATAACAAAATTAATTTTATAACAAAATCCTCAATAGGGAGGAGGCGCCTTGGGGGGTCGCACACACCCCCGAAAAAAAGTGTGCAACCCTTTTGAAAGAGAGATAGATAGATAGATAGTTAAATATAGATAGATATGTTTCTTTATTAGCCACAGGGGCACAAAAGAAGGGGACAAATACAAAGGGGGAAGTTTACATACAATAAAAACGTGTAAAATGTTATCACAAATGCAATTTAAAAAATTAGTCGATTTTCCCCAATAGGGGAGACAGTTTATATGGGTAATACATACCCCCGAAAAAATGTGAAACCCTCATCTCCAGGAGTACGAAGAGTTTGTACTCCTTTCCTCCTCTGTTTCCTCAACCTACAGGCTGATATAGAGAGAAGGCCCATTCACTCGGGCTATTCTCGCCACTTTCACCAGATAGACATAGATAAATAGATAAATAGACGCTCTAAAGTACATTAAGAAGGGCGCCTGGTTATAGAAAACCAAATTCCAAACGACACGTGTGAGCAAGATATAGTCACATGACATGTCTATGATCACAACGTTACAACCCGTCTAACCAATGAAAGCATGGAAAATAGACGTTAAACGGGGATGGTGATGATTATGATATATATATATATATATATATATATATATAGTATACTAGGGAGAGGATCAGGGGTGTATAACACTCCACTTATCCAGCAGGCAGTATAAGGTTAGCTCAATGTCTGAGGACAGAGCCGTGATATAATAAATAACAAAGAACGCCTATAGCATATGCATATCTTTACTTGCTAACATTGTTTCATCCGCACTATAAGTGGGACTCAATGGAGGTGTCGCGAATGGGAGGGTTCTAAATGCCGGTGGAATGAAGCAGCAGGGCACCATTAGTCTAAGTAATAGCAATAGAGGTGTCGCGAATGGGAGGTTTCTAGATGCCGGTGGAATGAACCAGCAGGGCACCATTAGTCTAAGTAATAGCAATGGTAGGCCTCGCAGCTCCCCGCATAGACTAGGTGAGCATAGGAACCGTAGAAATAATAATGCTAATAATACTGATGGAAATAGAAAGAATAAAAAGAATAGAAGAAGATTGAATACATACTTCAACCCCCCTTTTAATTCTGAAGTGGCTATAAATATTCCTAGGGCCTTCTTCTCTGTGTTAGAAAGGAACTTCCCTCCTGGTAATAGGTACCACTCTATCCTCAATAAGAATGTTGTTAAACTTTCGTATTCTACAACCCAAAATCTGGCCTCTCATCTGGCCATTACTAATAATAAGAAAATAAAGGAAGGCCTGGACAACCTAAGCCTAGGGGAAAACACGGTAGTGGACAGAGTGAGCAGAAACACAAGTGGTGATCATTCTGAGAATAGCATCACCAGAGGTTGTAACTGTAGAAGGGCTTCAGGCTGCCCCCTGAATGGTTTCTGCCTTGTTAGAAACATAGTTTATGCGTGTGATGTAGTAACTACGGCGTCCACTAAGACCTATATAGGATCAACCTCCACCCCCTTTAAGACCAGGTTTAACTCTCACCAATGCACTTTTAGACATAATAAACTGAGGAACTCCACCTCCTTGGCAGCGTACGTCCATAATTTAAAAAATGCACGAACACATTACACACTTACTTGGCGGCAGGTTGCTAAATCCCATCCATATACTCTCCTCATAATAGAGTATGTAACCTATGCCTTGCCGAATCCCACTCTATTATATTTGCTAAATGCCCTCTACTAAATAGAAAGTCTGAAATATTTTCCTCTTGAGTGTCAGCTAGTCTGTATGTAACCACACAGGCGGACCGGGTTTTAGAGTCATACGAGTTTTCAAGGAAACACATTTCCTCTATTCTCCAGAGGGCCAGACAGGAATATTGGACTAGTTTCGATGTTATTACATCTCATCAGCAATATTTACCCAATATTCACGTTCTATGCAAATTAGTCTACCCACTACTAATTTTCATAGAAAAAGCATATAACGATATGTGCTTTTACAATTCTCCAGAGAAGCCGGAAGATGGGTAAATATTGCTGATGAGATGTAATAACATCGAAACTAGTCCAATATTCCTGTCTGGCCCTCTGGAGAATAGAGGAAATGTGTTTCCTTGAAAACTCGTATGACTCTAAAACCCGGTCCGCCTGTGTGGTTACATACAGACTAGCTGACACTCACTGTAAAGTGTCTAGTGAAAAGCTGAGTACATGTACATATGTATACATGTGTGTATTTATATGCATACTAATACTTCCGTATACATATGTAGATGTACACTTTAACTTAATTGTTTAAGCGTCAGTCATACAAAAGTGAGTTAGAAGCGAAACGAAATTTAATTTCGTTTCGTTATTTGTTTTTATATATATATATATATATATATATATATATATATATATATATATATATATATATATATATAGGGGGGTGGAGTAGTTACAGTGTTGAATATCGTTCATTTGGATTGGCAGTATCGGTAGAGGGTCGGACGCCATGCTTTGACGCAATTGAGTTACGGCCCTTGCCATTCTGAGTTCAAATCCCGCCGAGGTTAACTTTGCCTTTCATCCTTACGGGGTCGATAAAATAAAGTCCCAGTAATGCACTGGGTGATTGCTGGCCTTGTGCCAAAAGTAGAAATAATTATATCTACTTCGTAAGTTCAAATCCTGCCGGGGTCGACTTTATTTGACAGAATATATTTTGTTAGAGTGAAGGTGCGTGGCTTTGTGGTTAGAGTATTCGGCTCAAGATCATAAGATCTTGAGTTCGATTCCCGGTGGCACGCTGTGTCCTTTAGCAAGACCCTTTATTTCACGTTGCTCAAGTCTTCTAGGTTGACAAAAATGAGTTGTACCTGTAATTCGAATGGCCAGCCTTGTCACATTCTGTGTCACGCCGAATCTCCCTGAGAATTACGTTATGGATACGCGTGTTTATGAAATGCTTAGTCACTTGCACGTTAATTTCATGAGCAAGCTGTTCCGTGGAACGTATCAACTGGAAGATTCGTCGTCGTAACTGACGGAGTAACGCTACTGTTATTTTGTTGGAAGCCCCAGCAACGCACGCAGCAATGGAATGGGCTGACAAGAAATTCCAATACAAAAGATTCGAAATTAAGAAATTTTATAGGCTGGTAGTGGGTGTAGCATGGGCGAATAGTTGGCTTCAAATATCAATATCGCAATTAATTATTTCTAAAATTGACACAAGGCCATCAATTTTGGGGAAGAAAACAGTTAATTATATCGACGCCAGCACTTAACTGGTACTTTATTTTATCAGCCCCGGAATATAATATGCCAATCTCGGGCGTACTTGGCCCCCGTACTGCCGAGCTCCTCAGCAATATCGGAGCGTCGGCGGCCCGTCTGAGGAGAAAGCACCACGAGTTTGGGTGGCTGTTGAGCAGGTGTCACTGGTCATCGTCTGGGGGAATGCTTTTGCTGTCTTGTCAGCGGGGCGCAGCACTTCTGCTCTCTTACCCTAGGTCCAAAGCCCAATCACCCCCACCCCTCATTCACCCTCCCCTCTCTTCTGCGACACCAGAGCTCTTGACATCCCTTCCCCTTCCCGTTCTTTTTCTTCTTTCTTTCCCTCTTTTTTTCTATATTTCCCTATTCTTTCTTTCCTTTTCTTTCCTCCTTTTTTTTAATATTTCTTACAAATTGTAGATTGTCTCCTTTAATAAATTAAACGGTATAGATATTAGTCACACATTTTTACATATTTATAATGGCATGAGAGTGCCCTGGTATGGCTTCTTTGATCTAAGGAGTCATAAAACCAAAGATATACACAGAAAACTATGTTTGGATTGTTCATGTATTTCCCCATGACATTTACTTAATGACTGAGTTAAGTGAAATAATTATAACGTGAAAACGAACCCACGTTCAATGTGACTTAACATTACAATCAACGCCTCGTGGTGGAATTGGCTACAATTTGCCATTGCCGTCGCACTGTAGTGTGATAAGAAGAATTGAGTAAAATAGGATATTTAGATAATTTACAAACTACAACGGATTTTAATAGACCTGTCAACTCTTCCCGTCCGACGGGGAGATCTCCCATCCATTTTGGGGTAGTTGAGAGATGTCTTCTCTTGTGAAAATGGGTTAGCTTTGATTATGTAAAATCTCCCCATTTTGCCTCATTTCTCCCCGTTTTGGGGTACTTTTTTCAAGGCACTACCTGTTTGGGTTTTTAGAGGTTGGCAGGTCTGTTCAAATCTAATCTACTTTGGTCGAGTTTACACTCGCAAATAAGAAGAACCAGGACCGCCCCCAGGAGCATTGGATTTGGTGTACTTCATATTTGTTTCGGTTGCTGGATACAATCAGAGGTCGCTGCTTCTCCTGAAGGTCAATAGTTCTCTTCTAACTCGAGCGGGAGCGCCTTTCCATTGTCAATTTGCATTGTTCAAAGACGCATTGTTCTCAGAGCCACTACACCAGTCTCGATGCGTGCAGCTGGAACTACTGCCACCCATTGATTTGGCAGGATTGCAACTCATTTCTACAGCTGAGTAAACTGGAGCAACTTGAAATAAAGTGTCTTGCTCAAGGATACAACACATCATCCGGTCCGAGAATCGAACTCACAACCTTTCGATTGCAAGTCCAATGCTCTAACCACTAAGCCATGCTGTTTTAATCCTTATAAAAATACAAGGTATATTTTATATGAGCTAACTCTTTGAAATCAATTCGTTACGAGTTTATAATCGAAGTTTGATTTAAATTTTAAAATACTAAAAATGCCAGAAAAGGCAAAAGAAAGAAATATTTAGAATCGACGATATCGATTACATATAACATAACTTTAATATTTTAGACAAAATCTATAATTGTTCCTCGTGAATTTGAAAGTATGTTACACGGCAGCGATGATTTGTAGATTTTCTCCCATAGAGACCTTACTTTTTAGTTGGAGTATTTGAGGTCAATCATGATCAAAATTATTATTATTTGGTTGTCAGTTCTGGATTGGCGGTATCGGTAGCGGATCGGACACCATGCTTTGCAGCATAGAGTTACGACCCTTTGTGATCTGAGTTCACATCCCGGCGAGGTTAACTTTGCCTTTTATCTTTATGGAGTCGATAAAATAACGCACCAGTAATGCACTGGAACAATTGCTGGCCTTGTGCTAAATGTAGAAACAATTATTTAGTTGCCAGATTTAATTGCCAGGTCCACCCACTTTTTCAAGGAAAATATATTTGACTAATTTTATTTTGTGACACATTTTTCTAATTAATTCTTAATACTTTGTTTTATAACCCTTCATTCTTTATATGTACGTTGTCGTTTCTAAATGTAGAGAGTTACTTCACTTGATATATCTTCTATTTATACATTACAAAAACAATTTCTTCGGTTTCATTTCCCATTTTCCATTCTACACAGAAATGCTGTAGCTATTACATTGTTCTCTTTGGTGTGCGTTCATATATATATATAGAGAGAGAGAAACATACATACATACACATATATATCATACATACATACATATATATATATATATACAAACATACATATATACATACACATCATACATACATATATATATATATATATATATACAAACATACATATATACATACACATATATATCATACATATATATATATATATATATATATGTATATACATATGTATATATATATATATATATGTATATACATATGTATATATATATATATATATATATATATATATATA
This sequence comes from Eledone cirrhosa, assembly GCA_964016885.1. NCBI lineage: Eukaryota > Metazoa > Mollusca > Cephalopoda > Octopoda > Eledonidae > Eledone > Eledone cirrhosa. Next base: position 98,023,905 of record OZ024745.1, read on the forward strand.
TATATATATATATATACATATGTATATATATATATATATATAAATATATATATATATATATATAAATATATATATATATATATATAAATATATATATATATATATATATATATATATATATATATATTTATATATATATATATATATATATATATATATATATATTTATATATATATATATATATATTTATATATATATATATATATATTTATATATATATATATATATACATATGTATATATATATACAAACATACATACATACATATATATCATACCTACATATATTTATACACACACACATATATATATATAAATATATATAACCCGATCTCATTACCTCAAATTCTAATTACAGCTTGTTCTTTTCTTTCTTTTATTCTTTTTCTTTACTATTCTTATCCTAGAACAACGAAATTCTTTATAGTTTGCTAATTTCTCAAAACTAACAATTTCAGATTCGTTCTGAATTCTCTGCAATTTTCTAAAAGACAAGCGAGTAGATTTTACTTCGTAATTGCTTTGCTTTCAACAAAGCACAGCAAGCTAATTGATGCTTAAAAAAAAAAAAAATGAAGAAGAAATCTTTCAAATAATATCACATTATCAGATTAATTTCTGTTCATTCCTTCTACGCCTCATAATTCTTGACACTTCAAAAGCTTCTCGTCAAACGTCCTTCATTGAAAATACGATTTATGTTGACAAGTGAACTTTTAGACTAACTGTGTTGTTCACAAGATAATTATGTTTTTTTCTTCTTCTTTCCTAAGTATAGGAACATATTTGCTTAGGTGAAGGAGGTGAAGTTAACGGTGAGGAAATCTACTCCAGTAAAGTACAAGTATTTATTTTGATTTAATTCCGGAAAGACAAAAGATATAATCGACTGCCGAATGGTTGTATCGCACTTAGATAAGAATAGAACACACTGTGTACAATCCGGCATTAAACTGTCTTGGTCATTCAAGTGTTGAGTAATCAGGATATTGCTGGGTGTAATATATAATATACCATTTCTGTAAAGTGGACTAACTTTGGTTGATTGATTTCATTCCAGTGTATTTATGTAATTGGTTTTATAACAACGTCAAAATATGCAAAGTAAGATATATTCCTGTTTATAGCTACTGCACTTATTCCCTGGCTCTCATTATTAAAATATACAAGGTCGGTGGATTGGCAGTATCGGTAGAGGTTCGGACGCCATGCTTTGCAGCATAGAGTTACGGCCCTTTATGATCTGAGTTCAAATCCTGCCGAAATTAACTTTTCCTTTCATCCTTACGGGGTCGATAAAATAAAGTACCAGTTAAGCACTGGGGTCGATTTAATCGACTGTCCCTTCCTCCCAAAAATTTCTGGCCTTGTGCCTATATAAGAAACCATTATTTGTTCCTCGTCAGAAGAACCCAACATTATGTTTCCGATGTAGAATGTAGTTTCGCAACCAATTGAGTTTGCTATCCAGTTACGATTCCTCCTTGAAATTCATTCAGTTTACTTTACTTCACTATTTCCACCAGGGAAATGCATCAACACCACAACATCCAATGTGACCCACTGAACAAGTTTACCTCTTGACTTCAGTAAATAGATACACTGATGGCGATTATATTCACTTTCCATTACAACAATGACTCTAATAAGACAACTAAGAATTTTTATACGGACACTCGACCTGCTAGAAATAACAGGCAAATGTCCATTAAATAAAACACAATCATCTTTTTTAAAAATGGCCAGCTGAAACAAGGTTGATTGGGAGTTGAATAATAACAACAATAACAACAACAACAAAAACAACAATAAAATGACAACAACAAAATGACATCAACAAAATGACACTTTTATATAAAAGGCAGAATTTAATTGGCAAGTAAATGGATTACACTATTTAATTTGGTTCCTTTGGGTTCCGAGATTAAACTCAGCCGAGTATGACATTGTGTGGTTCCGTGTTTAAACCCAGCCGAGGATGACATTGTGGTAACGACCCCTCCCACTGGTTCAGTGAAATAATTGATGCTAGTATACTTGTGCCGACTGACTCAGCTTTACCTTCCAATTACAAAAACAAAAACAAAAACAAACAAATAAACAAACAAAACATGTCTTTATTCGTGTGCAAAGAAATCAATATTTGGCATCTTCATGAACCAGAATGGAAACCCAATTTAGATGGTTAATAATTATGTTTTGAGAATAAGAACAACACTAAAAACCTGTGTTTCCAAATATTTTAACAAAGAAGAAAACAACAAGAAACAACATTATTCAGAAAATGAGAAGAGAAGCCTTAAGAAATTTCCTAGAGCAACAAGTTTGTTTCAATTCTTTACAAATTCCGAGATCTATTGGATGGGAACACACGAGAGTGCACACACACACGTGAGCACACAAACAATACAAACACCCACACAAATACAATGATTTTATATACATATGATTTCTAAACGAAATATTATTTGGGGAATAATTAAAGCATATAATCTTTTATTTCCAAATATAATATATCAAACTGAATAAATGTAAATAGTATGGTCTATTGAGACTAACAATTCAATTTTCCTTCTGTCTTAACCTACAATATAGATTTCTAGCTGTGTCATGTTACTAAAACGTACAACAATAACAAAGTTCGAGTATCTTGATCATCATCTTTGCAGTTAAAAATAACCTACAATGTTTACATTGTGGACAAATAGATGACTGGTTTATTTGGTGATATACAAATATCTATTTGCAACAGAGAACAAAAATTATTTTTTAACGTGAAATGATAAAATGAATATACGACTTTCTAGCAGAATAGATATTGTTTATTAGAATTGTATATATAAACTATATTTTGAATTCAATAGTTAATTTAGAAATTCTGAAACGGATACCACAGAGAACAAGAAAGCTCCCACTGATCCGTATCCATGATGCATGTTCGATTTTTCGTTGATGCTATTTTTAGTCCATTTTACTGGTTACGCCATTGTATCTAGACAAAAGAATTCAAATATCTAGAGTAGCTGCAGTGTTTTGTAAAGAAATAATAGTGCTTTGACATATTTTGAAGAAACAAAGCTAAAGTACTTTCACTGACAATATTGCAATACTAAAGACATAGTAGAATGGGGTTAAACAAAATGTTCGGTTTGTAGTATCCAAAGCCACCAGTTCCTTAAGCACACTCCGTCCCCGATTAATCTTAATAGCACTATGTGGCATATTTCTGACATTTTACGTTCCCTGGTTAACTCTCACCATTCAGACCTCCTCCCATGGGTCAATTAAATAATTATCAGTCATATACTAGGGTTGGGCTACTCAACTAAGCTTCTTCTCAATAAGTTCTGGCTGTTTGCCAATTTAATAAAATCAATATCGTCATATTTACTGCCCTCTCTGACATATCATGATATCCACTAGGTTATTTGATGTTTTCTTAGAGTTATCTAAGAGTGGATAAAGTGTTGACCTCATGAATATAAAGCCATATTTAATCACTTGTGATCAATTAGGCTCTAGGAAAGGACTGCAACAACCCTGAACCATGAAAAGAACTTTGCTGAGAAAAAATAACACACACACACACAAACACACACAAAACGAACAAATAAAAAAAACTGATGCTGCTAAATAGTTTAGTGGTTCATATTGTACAAATCGAATGGTTTCGCCTGAAACTAAAATTATTGCTATTATTGGCAAAGTCATGCCGGTGGATTGGCAGTATCGGTAGAGAGTCGGACAGCGTGCTTCGAGGCTCAGAGTTACGGCCCTTTACATTCTGAGTTCAAATTCTGTCGAGGTTAGCTTTGCTTTCATCCTTAAGGAGTCGATAAAATAAAGTACCAGTAATGCACTAGAGTCGATTTAATTGACTTTTCCCTCCCCCCAAAATTGCTGGCCTTGTGCCTATATAAAAAAAACCATTAGTGGCAGGGTCATGCTGGTGGATTGGCAGTATCGGGGTAGAGAGTCAAACAGCATGCTTCGAGGCTTAGAGTTACGGCCCTTTACACTATGAGTTCAAATCCCGTCGAGGTTAGGTTAGCCTTTCATCCTTCAGGAGTCGATAAAATAAAGTACCAGTAATGCACTGGTGTCGATTTAACCGACTTTCCCCTTCATACAAAACTGTTGGCCTTGTGTCTAAATCAGAAACCATTATTGGCAGAGTCGTTAGCTCACCCGATAAATGCGTAGCAGTCTTTGTTCCTGCTCTTTATGTCTTGAGTTCAAATCCCGCTGAGGTCAACCTTGCCTTTCACCCTTCTGGGTCAATCAAATAAAGTACTAGTCAAATACTGTGGTCGATATAATTGACTTCACTCCTCCCCACAAATTGCAGGCCTTGTGTCTATTTTAGAAATCATTATTGTTGTGTTCCGACAGAATCGCTAGAGTTGGACAAAATGTCACGTGGTATTTACTTGGATTTTTTTTTACGTTCTGAGTTCAAATCCCACCGAGGTCAACTTTACCTTTCATTCTTCCATGGTCGATCAAATATAATACCAGTCAAACTCTGGCTGGTCATCAATTTTACAGGACTGTTGTTTCTGGTGTTATGTTTAGTGTTTCGTCTCTTTGGTAGAGTACTTGTTATGTGAGTTGCTTTATTTTGTTGGGTGATGGTTATGTTTCGTAAATGCTGTGTATAATGTGGCCAGGGATTATGGAGAGTTCATACAGAGGTGCGTGTTATAGTAAGTACTGTGTTTAATGTCACCCGGGGATTATGAAGAGTATACACAGAGAGATGTGTGTTATAGTAAGTACTGCGTTTAATGTCGGCCAAGGATTATGAAGGGTTCATATAGAGAGGTGTATTATAGTAAGTGCTGTGTTTAATGTGGCCAGGGATTATGAAGAGTTCACACAGGGTCATGTGTTATAGTAAGTACTGTGTTTAATGTCGGCCAGGGATTATGAAGGGTTCATATAGAGAGGTGTATTATAGTAAGTGCTGTGTTTAATGTGGCCAGGGATTATGAAGAGTACACACGGGGTCATGTGTTATAGTAAGTACTGTGTTTAATGTCGGCCAGGGATTATGAAGGGTTCATAGTGAGAGGTGCGTGTTATAGTAACTGTATCGAATGTGATTGGCGGAAATGTTAGAGCGTCAAATAAAATATCATTGTGGTATATGTTCTGGCTCTTTACATTCTCAGTGCAAATCTTGCCATTACCTTTCATCCTCCCACGGGTTGATAAAATAAAATAAATACCAATGAAGTACTGGGATTAACTTAATCAACATTGCCCATCCCCAAATTTTCTGGCCTTGTGCTTCAATTAGAAATCAATATTAGTAAGAGTTGTTCTAATGTTTTTCAGTTTCGTCTTCGTTCAAGTATTTGTATGGGAAACCTTGGTCGAATTCTTTGATTTCAGCATGTCTTTAATTTAATGTCCTACGTTTTAGTTTATTTGCTCCTTCTTATTTGGTCCTTCTTATTTGCTCCTTCTAGATTTGGTACATCTGTTTAATCCTATATTTATGTTTATGTCTTGTTATAATTAAAGAATAATGTTCGTAGATTTTTCAACTTGATATTGTCTCTTGTAAATATTCTTAAGTCATCCATATAAAAGAGATGGTTTATGGTTTGTCCGTAATGTCCATAACCAATGATGGTTACATTAAAATAAAAAGTAATGTTAATGGAGTCAGAGCTAAGTAAAAGAGTGTATGTATGGGGAGATATTAACTCTCTCTGGACTGGTTTGATTATCTTCTCTTTGCTATATAGTTATACGCTTGTTTTCCATTTTGACATTACCAGGTTGATATATATTGCTAGTAATGGGGTTTAGTATATTTATGTAGGCTGTCTACTAATCCCAAATGTATCATACATTATCAAATGCTTTTCCTGTTTTATATGGCATCTTGTGTTAATTATTGTGTTTTATAATCATTTTATACGTATTTCATGTTTTATCAAATTTTACTCCTCTATTGTATGACGTAGTTGCCCCCTTTTCCTTGCTTTTATAGAATTTTGTTTAACTTCTATGTTTAGAATGTTTTATATATGGAAGTCCTTGTGACTATTAAAGAAACTACTACTACTACTACCACTACTACTAGTACTACTACTACTACTACTGCTGCTGCTGCTGTACTACTACCACTACTACTACTACTAGTACTACTACTACTACTACTACCACTATCACTACTACTACTACTACTACTAGTAACTACTACTACTACTACTACTACTACTACTACTACTACTACTACTGCTGCTGCTGCTGCTGCTGCTGGTGCTGCTGCTGCTACTACTACTACTACTACTACTACTCTACTACCACTACTACTACTACTACTACTACTACTACTACTACTACTACTACTACTACTACTACTACTACTACTACTACTACTACTACTACTACTACTACTACTACTACTACTACTACTACTACTACTACTACTACTACTACTACTACTACTAGTGTATCTGTCTGTGTGAGTCTGTGAATGTGTGTATCTGTGAGTGTTTCTGTGTCTGTCTTTCTGTCTCTGTCTGTATGTCTGTGTGTGTGTGTGTGTATGTGTGTGTGTCTGTGTCGGTGAGTGTGTCTCTGTCTCTGGCTCTATATGTATGTGTGTCCGTGTGAGTCTCTGTGTGTGTGTGTGTGTGTGTGTGTGTGTGTGTGTGTGTGTGTGCACAGATATGTCTATTTGCATGTATCTATCTTATAATGACCATATTTGGTAATAAAAAAAAGTAAACTCATGAAAAACTTGAGTATTGTGAGCAATGATTGGTATTTAGGGGGCGGGGGTATCTTGTATTTTGATAGGATGGGGGTGATTTGAATGTTGTGAGGTAATTATTTTTAATGGGGTGGGGAGATCTGTTGTGAGTTAATGATTTTTAATGAGGTGGGGAGATCTGTTGTGAGTTAATTATTTTTGATGGGGTGGGGAGATCTGAATGTTGTGAGTTTATTATTTTTAATGGGGTTGGGAAATCAGTTGTGAGTTAATTATTTTTGATGGGGTGGGGAGATCTGAATGTTGTGAGTTTATTATTTTTAATGGGGTGGGAGATCAGTTATGAGTTAATTATTTTTGATGGGGTGGGAGTTCAGTTGTAAGTTATTTATTTTTGATGGGGTGGGAGATCAGTTATGAGTTAATTATTTTTGATGGGGTGGGAGTTCAGTTGTAAGTTATTTATTTTTGATGGGGTGGGAGATCAGTTATGAGTTAATTATTTTTGATGGGGTGGGAGTTCAGTTGTAAGTTATTTATTTTTGATGGGGTGGGAGATCAGTTATGAGTTAATTATTTTTGATGGGGTGGGAGTTCAGTTGTAAGTTATTTATTTTTGATGGGGTGGGAGATCAGTTATGAGTTAATTATTTTTGATGGGGTGAGGAGATCAGTTGTGAGTTTCTTATTTTTAATGGCGTGGGAGATCAGTTATGAGTTAATTATTTTTGATGGGGTGGGGAGATCAGTTGTGAGTTACTTATTTCTAATGGGGTGGGAGGTCTGTTGTGAGTTATTTATTTTTAATGGGGGGAGATCAGTTGTTAGTTAATTATTTTTAATGGGATGGGGAGATCTCAATGTTGTGAATCAAGTACTTTTCCAAATGTGACGGTGTGTGGCTCAGTAGTTAGAGTGTTTCACACATGATTGGAAGGTTGTGTAGTCGAGCAAAACATTTTATTTTACCTTGCCTCACTCAACTTAGCTGGCAAAAATGAGTTGCACCTGTAATTTAAAGGAATGGTCATGTGGCACTCGCTCACGTGCTGGGTCTCCCTGAGAAGTACTTTAACGGTGTACGCGTCTTTGGATTGCTCAGCTAATGGCAAGTTAATTTCACGAGCAGGCTGTTCAGTTGTACGAGGATTGGTATCGAGGGATATCCCTCCCCACCACACTCACGCATACTCACACATACACACACATAAACACACACATACACCCATATACACATACATACACACATATTTACTCATACACATACACATATTCACACATACGGACCCATACACAGGCACATACACATATTCACACATACGGACACGTACACATGCACATACACATATTCACATATACGGACACATACACACACATACACTCACATACACATACGTTACACACACATACACACTCATACACACACATACACACACATACGCACTCATACACACACATACATACACACACATACATACACACTCACACACCCACATGCACATACGTTACACACACATACACTCATATACACACACATACACCCACATACACATACGTTACACACACATACACTCATATACACACACATACACACTCATACACACACATACACACACATACGCACTCATACACACACATACATACACACACATACGTTACACACTCATACACACACATACACACACATACACACACATACGCACTCATACACACACATACACACACATACGCACTCATACACACACATACATACACACACATACACACACACTCATACACCCACATACACACACATACATACACACACATACATACACACACATACATACACACATATACTCACACATACACACACACACATACACTCACGTACTCTATCCACTGATTCTAGTTACTAGCAATGTTAGCTCCACAGACTGGCCGTGTTGGTGGTCCCGCGACAGGGTCACAGCCCGTTTTATGGTCTTTTCGAAGCCCATACAACGCCGGCACGTCATCCACCGTATGCAGTTCTCTGGCTACAATCAGAGAGATAGAATCAGAGTGTATAGAGGAGCCAGAACCAAATGGGAAAAAATGGTAAATAATGACATAAATGGGACCTGCCCCTTGTATAGGAGCAAATTTTGGAATAGAATAGAAAGAACTAGGAACAAGGCCAATAGAATAAACTCATGGTATGATAGCAATAAATACCAGAATGTAATGTTCATCGATACAACCCCTAGAGGCGAACTAGCCTACAAATTTAGAAGGGCCCTAAATAAACATAAACTCAATATTAAGATAGTAGAAAGACCAGGTACCTCCGTAAAAACACTTATTAGCAAGACATACCCGTTTCAAAGACCCTCATGTATAGATAAGAAATGTATAACCTGTAAAATAAGCCCCCATATTAACTGTAAAATTAGAAATGTAGTGTATAGCATAAGATGTACTGAAGGACAATGTAGAAACAAAAATATAGTGTACATAGGTGAGACAGCTCGTAGTATAGGGGAACGGTTAAATGAACACTGGCGGGACCTTCAAGATAATAAAGAATCATCTGTACTCTACCAACATGCTAAGATAGAACACAAGGGTAAATTAGAGAACATAGAAATAAAACTAGAATCTACACACAGAAAAGATGCAATGTTTAGACAAATTACAGAGGCAATAAACATAAAAGAATTACAACCAAAATTAAATAGAAAATATGAGTGGAACAGCAACATCACAACTTACAATTAAGGACAAAATGAAAACACACACACACATAGAACAAACAACCAACCAATAACATGTAAATAAATAAATAAATAAACAAATAGATAAATGAACACAAACACACACAGACACCCGGATGTGGCGCATGCGCAAACTAAGCACACAACACACACACAGAAACAAAATGGCGTAGGACAGAAGAAAGGAAAGGCACAGAAACAAAGAAAGGAATCCCCAGTCACTGAAGAAGTCACAGAGTGTGTGACGAAAGGACTATGACTATATATAAACAACTATCTGGTTGTGGAACCAACCAACCAACCAGAAATTTATAAATTTGTAGATTTGTAAATTTATAAATTTATAAATATATAATAAATTGAAGTGAAAGCAACTGGTGCGTGTGTTTCTTATTGGCAACATGACCCTGGACGTCGCCCGGCGGACCGTTTTACCGAACACCTCCGGGATATTCGTCTCGGCGGTAGTTCCCCCATCGCCCGCCACTTTGGCTCCGCTGGACATTCCACGCACCACCTCACAGTCTGTGGCCTACTCCAATGCCACGGAACACCCGCCACCCTCCTCAGGGTCGAACAACGCACCATCTTCACCCTACAGACACACACTCCCCCCGGCCTGAACTCCCCACCCCTATTCCTTTAGCCTTTGACCGCCCTGCCCCCCCTCCCACACACACACACATATCCCCCACTAACACCACTAACACACTCCTCCTTTTCACCGCCCACCCCACAACTAACAATAATAACACCCCCACCCCACCCCCGACCACCCTTCCCCAACTAACAATACTAACACCCCCCCCTATTACGTACACACCCACCGGTACATATATACACGCACTCACACTAACCACACACCCCACTACCACCACTAACCCTCACCCACACATCCACTCACACCACCCCACAACTAATACCCCCCCGCGACCCCACGCACACAAACACACCCACACCCACTCTACACACCCTACCACCACTGACCCCCACTAACACACCCGCATTCAACCCTTTCCCCACCACCAGTATACTAACACCCACTAACACCCCCTTCACCACACACACACTCATCCAAACACGCACACACACACCAGTACACTACACTCCCTCCACCGGCCCTCACACCTTTCTCTCCCTCTCCCCGCTCCACCCACACCCCTTCACACACACACATACCACTAACACCTCTACTAATACACCCCTCCTCACTCCACCTTTCACACCTACCCATCCTCTCCCTTGTCCACCGCACCTCCGCACACACTGACACACCGACTTTCTCCACCTGCCATTCATCCCTACTGCTGCTATGCACTGACCCTCTGACCACCTCTCCGCACACACAGACACGCAACCCACCTCCTGCCTTGACCCTCTGACCACTTCATGTTGCGCGTGCACCACACATCTCCCCTCTTCCGACCACCCAACCACGGATTACACACATTGGACATCGCTCCCACGAATCAACTCCATCACAAGGAAAATATCTGGCATCTCACCACACCCTCTACGGAACTACCTTAGGAACTTACCCACGGACATACACTCACAAAAAATTTTTTCCCACACGCCACCTACATCTACAATACGTATAAACACCACACACGTGCGTACCACAACATATTTACACACTCAGCCTCCGGAATCCTCTCTTCCCTCCCCCACCCCTATGACCCCTCCCCATCCACACACGCACACACACCGACCTACACCCCACCCACACACACCTTTTCCTGAACATGGAACCCCGTTCTTCCCCCAACTCTCACACTCACATACACCCACACACACACGTACACCTACACACACACACCACCTTCAGCCCTCCCCGCTCGGACACCCCGCCTCCCTCTCCCCACCACACCCGCCACCACCCCTACACATCCCCACACCCTTCCACCACTTGTTTATCTTCATGTTTATTTTTATTCTTATGTTTTTATATTTATTTTCATTTGTACCGTTTCCTCCCATCCCCTTTTTTCTAAATGTCTCTCCCCCACTCCTCTACACACCCTTGGAACTCTCTTCCCACACACTTTTCGCCTGAAGAAGGGCTTATGCCCGAAACGTCGTTCCCCACCACCACCCCACTCTCAAGAGCGTGAAACTAATAAACCTTTGTTCGTACTGCCTCTCTGTTTTGTTTCCGTTCCATTTTTCACTATATATATATATATACATATATATATATATATATATATAAAAGGAAAAAAGATGAAATCGAAAATGCAACTGGAGTCTTATTTAAAAAAATATATATATATTTATTTGGTTCCTTTACCGGTTTCGCAATTCTTCTGCTCCAGATCCGCCATCTCAACTCTACTTCTGAAAAGCAGAAGAACTGCGAAACCGGTAAAGGAACCAAATAAATATATATATATTTTTTTTAATAAGACTCCAGTTTTATTTTCAATTTCATCTTTTTTTCTTTATACTTTAACTCGTGTAGGACACCTCGGTTATTTTTCATTTTGTAAAAAAAACCTCACTTTCTAATATATATATATATATATATATATATATATAATAACTAGAGATTGATTAACATATAAATAAACATGAATAATCACAGGAGATAATTTTTACAACACTTGTAAAAATTATCTCCTGTGATTATTCATGTTTATTTATATGTTAATCAATCTCTAGTTATTATAAAATGGTCGGACCTACTCGTTAGAATCTTAGAGCTTATTTTGCGGGTGATATGGCGCATGTCTTTCTGGCATGACACCCATAATTTTGATTTAGATTAAATTCATTTGATTTATCTTAATTTTGTATATATATATATATATATATATATATATATATATATATATATATATATATATATGAGGGGAACAAGTAAACATGAAACAATCTTTTAAATAAATTAAAATACGATTTAAATATTTACCTCTTCTAGTGCCATGACCGACGGTTTCGTTAATCAAAAGATTGGAAATTCAGAGAATTTCCAATGGAAAGATATAGCTCTTCACATAGCTTTTCCAAACCTACTAGATATAAATCCACGTAGATGTGGATGTGTCGCTTTCTGCCCGGTGAATGAATCAAGCCGTTAAAATGACCACCACACAAATGGGCCGTTAAAAAGAGCCGGAATAGTAGACTAGTTGATATTTCATGTTACTAGAAATACCAGCATGATACAACATTTTTTTCTCAACATTAAGGAGAATTCAGATAAATGATATATATATATTCCAGTAGGTACTAAGTACCCACGGAAATATATATGGCGTATATATATATATTTTTTTTCATTGTTTGACCCGAATTACTTGGTCGTTTCTTTGGCTGTGCGGATGATTTGTTTAACCACCATCTCAGTGTGTTTGGCCCTTAACGTATGTTGTAGCTCTGATTCATATGAATCATCGAGCGCTTGCCACACATCTCGGAAGTTGTTTTTCGTTAATTCCTGAGCCGAAATACGATCCTCGCTAATTTATGTTTATATATATATATATATATATATATATATATATATATATATATATATATAGTAATAATAATAAATTTGAAGACTAAAATCTAAAGAGGGCTCGATAAGGATAAATATATATCAAATATATAAGAACCGTAGAGCAAATATTGACTTTGTTAGTTTCAGAAGATCCCGTTAAGGGTGAAAGCAGCGATTCTTTGCTTAAACTTTAATCTGTTATTTTAATAAATATATATATATATATATATACGGGCATCCACTGATGATTTATAAGTGCCCACCTACATATATCCCTATGGACTATGTGTAGGTTTCTACATAACCTGGACATTATTTTCCCAATTTGTAGAAAACTTATAATGAAACGATCGTTTGGAAAGATAGATGTATTTAATTATGTCTCATATGAAATAATACAACTGGCTATCCGCAAAATACGTATAGTTAGCACCCCAAATGTATAATTGGGATTATACTAAGGTATATCCTAATGTTTGTTGAGTGAGACGGAAGCCGGTTGGAGTATTGCTTAAAGCTTTCTCTGTTAATGTATTAAATATATATATATATATATATGTACACACACGTTTTTTGACAGCTAAACCAAACAGAGAAAAAGTGGTTGAAGACAAAACTACAGAAGGAGAGAGAGAGAGAGAGAGAGAGAGAGAGAGAGGGCGGAGTGACAGATAGATAGAGATAAAGAAGAGGAGAGAAAGAGAGAGAGAGAGACAGAGAGAGAGAGAGAGAGAGAGAGAGAGAGAGAGGGTGAGAGGAGGGGACACAGGCTATTACCAACAGAGATAGGATGCGAGAATGAATGAGGAAGGCGTTTGATTATAACGGTTTTTGCAGATTCATTTGAAGTGATTGATAGAATTTGAGGCTCAGATATTCTTTGAAGTTGCTGAAACACCTCACACAATCTCTAGTATTCCAATATATATATATAATACGCATGTTTTATAAATGTATCTTAAAAATAGGGTTGCTAAGTGCTCTTTATCATCGCATTAAAAGTTTCTATAACTGATTCAAGTTTCATATATATATATATATATAAATGAAAATAGAGAAATTAATGTGAGCAAGAAGCCAACAGTATTTCACAATATATATCTCCGTACATATATATATATAAATATATATATATATATATATATATATATATATATATATATATATATATATATATATATATATATATATATATATATGTGTGTGTGTGTGTGTGTGTACGGAGAGAGAGAGTGTATGTATGTAAAATCGTATAATTTAGAATTTCATATCAAAAAAATATTACTGATTATGAGTGTGGACACAGAAAAAAAAAACAACTTTCGCTCTTTAAGTATTATCTTAGTAGTCTACAGAACATGAATTGAAACGGTTTTTTAAAATAGCTCGAATTTCCTGGTAAAAGGCTACATTACTTTATAAGGATAATGGGTGCTGAAACGTTATGCTGTTCTAAATAATAATTGTTTCTACTTTAGGCACAAGGCCAGCAATTACCCAGTACATTACTAGTACTTTATTTTATCGACCCCGTAAGGATGAAAAGCAAAGTTAACCTCGGCGGGATTTAAATAATAATGCTAAGGAAAATTCTAACATATAATTGTTTCTACTTTTGGCACAAGGCCAGTGATTAACCAGTGCATTACTGGTACTTTATTTTATTGACCTTGTAAGGATGAAAGGCAAAGTTAACCTCGGCGGGATTTGAACTCAGAATGGCAAAGGCCGTAACTCTATGCGTCAAAGCATGGTGTCCGACCCTCCACAAAATATTGAAATCTTATATATCTGTTTGCCCATATCTATTAGAACACCAAATATATTCTTAGAAAATTATAAGGGATAAGTGAGGCTCACACACACACATATATATATATATATATATATATATATATATATATATATATATATATATATATATATACACGGACAGTGGAAACATTTCTGAAATGGCGGCGAGGGGATTGGGGGGGAAATTTGAACAATTTAGTTGTAGTGATTAGTTTAAGCTTTTTGCACTCTAAAATGGCCAGAAAACTTCGATATGCGATAAACATAACATGTATATAAATTGGAGCGCATATTCAAATAGTTGTGTTTTGATAGTTGTTGGAGGAAGGCATGTCCCCCTTCCCCGCCAATTCCACTGTCACTGTATATGTATAATAAAATATATATATATATATACCATATATATATATATATATATATATATATATATATATATATATATATATATATATATATATATATATGTATGTATGTATATATACCATATATATATATATATATATATATATATATATATATATATTGAGCACTCTTATTCGATATGTGTATTTCCACATTTCCTCGAATAGTTTTCGCGGATGTAGAGGTTATCTCCCTTGCCGGATTCCATGTGCGTATTTCGCTTGTAGTTAGCCTCTTATCCGCTAGGAAAAAGCTCGTTGATGAAGTAAACTTCCATTCCGCTTGCTCTAGAAGTCTTATATATTTATATGTGAGCTGATAGAGTACAGTCTAAGGATTTACAGAAACCCAAGAAGCTAGATTTAACACCTTTCTAGTGGGTCCGGGTATGATTTTACATTCATTTAAATTATTGATGTATTGTTTTATTGATATTTTTTATCTGATTGTCCCGAATCTTCTATTATCGATTTTTTATCGTATGGTTGATTTTAGACTTGTTCTATGTGTGACGGTATTTTAACGATAGTTATAGCTCTGATTCATCTGAATTATTGAGCCCTCTGCCGCTCATTTCGAATATTGTTTATCGTGAACTGGTGCGCCGATTTTTCGATACTCGATCTTTCTAATATATATATATATATATATATATATATATATATATATGCATATATACCATATATATATATATATATATATATATATATATATATATATATATATATATATATATATATATATATATATATATATATATATAGAGAGAGAGAGAGAGAGAGAGAGAGAGAGAGAGAGAGAGACAGAGAGAGAATAGAAATGGCTGTGTGGTTGCTATTTAAGGTAACTTAAAATGCAGTGGGAATACGAAGAAAGCAAGAAGGGGAGGGGGGAGATTTCCTCATCAGTTGTCTACTGGGAGTCT
>OZ024745.1:98044977-98049977 GCA_964016885.1 Eledone cirrhosa
ATATGTATGTACAGAAGCTATATGTGCAACCCTTTACATTTTCTGAATAAAAATCGCGAAGAAGGAACCGGTGATTATGGTAAAAGGCATTGACGTCGATACTGTATCATGGCAGGAGATGTTACTTGTAGTTATAAAAGTAATGAATCATTCTGAGACACTTGTAGATGATACAAAATACTGAACTACTCAAAACTCCACCATTTCAAAATGGCTACCAGCATTTAATTAAAAATAAGCTGTTCTCATTTCCTTGTTTGCACTAACTTTCATACACGTATTAAGTTGAGACTAGTATAGTAGGGGGGGGGGGGGGGGTAGATGAACAGAATTGGTAGAGCATCGGATGAAATACCAAACCAAAGCAGTATTTCTTCCGCCTCTTTACATTCTGAGTTCAAATCCCGCCGAGTTTAAGCTTTGCCTTTCATCCTTACGAGGTCGATAAAATAATGGTTTCTTATATAGGCACAAGGCCAGCATAATTTGGGGGAGGGGGTAGTCGATCCAATCGACCCCAGTGCATTACTGGTACTTTATTTTATCGACCCCGTAAGGATGAAATGCTAAGTTAACCTCGGCGGGCTTTGGTCTCAGATCATAAAGGGCCATAACTCTATTCTGTAAGCATGGCGTCCGACCCTCTACCGTTACTGCCAATCCACCGCCTTACGAGGTTGATAAAATAGTAGTAGTAAAAAATACTAGTAACGCACTGTGGTTTGATGCAATCGACTTTCCTCTCCCCAAAATTGTCGACCATGTTTCTAAATCAGAAACCATTATATGTGGAATTCTATGCAGACTGAAAGTGCTTTCAACTAATGTATTTATACCTAATTATGTTTCGTATTCTGGAGTATAACGCGGTGGAAAAGCTCATGGTTGTAAATGCATAGTGAAGCGACGAGGAGATATCGTAATAATATGTTAGGTGTAAGAGTTTAAGACAGGTAGTTCATGAAATTTGTACTTTAAATTGGTTGTCTGAAGTACGGTCTGTGGCTTATGAGTTTGAGGTTCCCACCCCTCTCTCTCTCTCTCTCTCTCTCTATATAT
Organism: Eledone cirrhosa; assembly: GCA_964016885.1. Classification (NCBI taxonomy): domain Eukaryota; kingdom Metazoa; phylum Mollusca; class Cephalopoda; order Octopoda; family Eledonidae; genus Eledone; species Eledone cirrhosa. The sequence goes on from OZ024745.1 coordinate 98,046,037, forward strand.
ATATATATATATATATTTAAATGTATAGGAAAAACAAATACTTGTCGTGAAGTATAGAAAAATGAAGAATTTTATCAAAATGTTGGTTCTTTAACATATGTTTCAACATAAGTCTCTCTCTCTCTATATATATATATATGTGTGTGTGTGTGTTAGATTTTGCCTACCACAATGTTCGATTTGTCAAGCTATTTAAACGTATGTTATTACTCTAAGGACCTACCTTATCGAGTGCTTTGCTAACTCATTATTTCATATAGTAGGCCGAATTTGCTTGCAAACCGCCAGAGATTCGATTTTACTAAGTATCCATATATATATATATATATATATATATATATATATATATATATATATATATATATATATATATATAGAGAGAGAGAGAGAGAGAGAGAGAGAGAGAGAGAACGAGTGATAGATTGATAGAAACAGCACACATTCGCACCCCACCCACCCCCCCCCCACACACACACACACACACACCGGTATCAAGAACAGGAAAGTTTTTTCGAGGAAGATTTTTGGATTTTTTTTAAATTAAAATTTTTTTAGGTACTTTCAATGGTTTCAAGTTTTTGTAGATTTTGTCGTCTGAAGAGCTCATGCTTTCATAACTGATAATCTTCAGTGAAATAATTTAAACTATAATAAAGGAAGGTCTGCGGGAATGCGTACGGCTTATTTCTTTTAATCCAGTTAGTAAAATAAGTTGGATTACTTTGAATAAATAAGGAATGAATATTACATAATTTATGTCCTAAATTTCGAAACTAAATTTCGTAAGCAAAAATAATTTAAAATTGACTTTTTTTCAAATTTTCATTCACATTTCTACATTTCCGATATATCGTCGCCACCACCACCACTTCAACTACCATATATATAGAAAGAGAGAGAGAGTGTGTGGTGAGAGAGATAGAGAGATTATGATTTTCTATAGGCTGACGCGTATGAGTGTGCATTTACATACATCTATATGTATGAGTATATATGTATGAGTATATATGTATGAGTATATAACTATAATCACGCAAACACTTACTTATAAAAATAGACGCTCACGGACATTCACGTAAATACACATACATTCACACATACTTTCACACAAGCATACATACATTCACACATATATATTGACACAAACACACACATACAGTCATGATAGCGTTCGGTGAAATAGAAATGGGAGGGTAAAACAAGTATAACGTTTTATTTATTTATTAACTATTTATTTATTTATTAACTCTTTTTTTAAAACTCATTTAATATAATGGTTACAGAACGAAAACACTAACAAATATAATTGTTTCTACTTTTGGCACAATGCCAGCAATTATCCAGTGTATTACTGGTACTTTATTTTATCGACCCCGTAAGGATGAAAGGCAAAGTTAGAGAGCTGCAGCATCCGCAGCTGAACGGAACAAAATCCTAAAATACCGTGTTCTGTCAGCTAACTATATTATCCAGCCTGTGGCGTTCGAGACGTTTGGGGGAGTCGGGCTACTGACAGCGAGATTATTATCTTTACTGGCGGCTCGCCAAACAGAGGTAACTGGTGATGCTCGTGAGGGCACTTGGTTGTTCCAGTTCCTCAGCGTCACCATCACCCCCAGGTAACGCTGCGAGCGTGCTGGCCTACCTAAAATATTATTAGAGAGGTTTCCCAGTGCTTCTCGCTATATTGCTATCTTTTTCTCTGGTAGTGGCTCGTTTTTTCACTCTTTCGTCTGCATTTTGTTCTATGTGGTCTAAGATGTGTGTATTACGTGTTTGTGTATTTTTTCCTCTTTCTTTTTTTTCCTTTTCCTTTCCTTTGTATATATTATATTGAATTGGCAGTATTAGTAGAGGGTCGGACGCCATGCTTTCCAGTATAGTTACGTCCCTTTCGGTCTGAGTTCAAATCTTGTCGAAGTCTCGAGGAAATCTGAATGCCCTTTACAAAATAATTGCCTTGACAAGCATTAAGTATATAAATGTACCATTAAGACAAATAATAATAATACTTATAACTACATTGGTGCCACTTCATCGAACTTCAGGTTTCGCTTTTCCAATCATAAACATTTATTCTCTAATCCAGATAAAAACATTTCTACATCATTATCACAATTAATATGGTCTTTAAAAGAGAAAAATATTAAATACTCAATTTCTTGGAGTAAACTTAAGAATTTCTGATTCCTATCAGAACGCTTCCATTTCACCTAATTGCAATCTTTGCAATTTGGAAACTCTATTAATAATTACAAATTATGGTAATTTAATTAATAAGAAAAAAGAATTATTCGGAACTTGTCTACATAAGTCTGGAAGAACCTTTCAAGCATTATACAAATTTCGAAAAAATACTGACTATGAATAAAAAAAATATTGACTATTAATAATTCTTGAAATATTATTATTATTATTATTATTATTATTATTATTATTATTATTATTATATATATAACGTTTTGCCTTGCCTTAAAAATTGTATATCGTTTTTATATAGTAAATTAATCTCATGATGAGACTCAGTATCCTAAGTTCGGATTTAGAATGGTCATTGTGTAACTAGAAATTTCTGAATTTGCGGTTTGAAATATCTTTTGGATTTCAAAGCACTTAAATATCATAAATGTTCACATAAGTTGAACGAGTTATCCTCCTTTGTTTACATTCTTCGTAAATAATTTTTGTTCTGTCCAAATGGATTGATAATGTATATTTAACATGACTTATACAGTTTAATAATATACGAAAAATCCTTAAAGGGAAACTGTATATAATAAGATGTAATTACAGAAGTAAAATCGAAATAATAATACTTTTAAGAGTAAATATAACTATTTATTAACCCTGTAATGAAATGACAAACCAATGAATTGAAATGATTTTATAATGAAAATAGAATAATGCAGATAATAATTCTTAACATTATATAAAATACATATACTGATGGTGATATATGCATTTAATAGGTTTTTAAACTTGCTTTATAGATACAAATGTTTTTGAATATTGTAACAAAATATTTAGTAAATATATTAATTAAACTATGCTTCTGATTACTATAGAAAATATTTTTATATTGTTTAATTTTGATATAATATATTAGTATAATTAGATTAAACATAACCAAATACAAAAGATATTAAAAAATTTCATGGTATTTAATTGGTCGCTTTTATTTGACATAATATTTGAAAGCAACGGTCACACATCATTTCTCTTTCTTTCATTCATTCTTTCTTTCTTTCTTTCCTTTTTTCGGTTACGTCTTTCTTCTTCTCTCTTCTATATCTCTCTCTCTCTTCCTTTTTCTTCCCTAACACGTATATTTACGCATTTAAATATTTATGTATGTATTTATTTATTTCTTCTTGCATTTCCTCATACTCAACCCCTCCTTATACCTATATCTCGCTCCACATCCTCTTCTTCATTAACTTTAAGTTTATCATGTTATTATTTGTGGTATATAAATATTGAGATTTGTTGTAATAAATCACTGCCAATACTGGAATTGAACTATCAAGATCGTTGAGGTATGTCATACATCAATTCATGTATTTTATCTGACGAGGACGTACTGAAAAAACAGCACAGTACCTTCGAAATATATATAATAAAACATATATTTTGATTCTGTGAATGTCTTCATTTATTAATATTTTGAACAATATTAATAACTCCAGCAAACTTCATTGTAGAGTGCTTTTAATCTATTGTAAATCTATATTCATTGGGTAATCAATCAACCATATTAATCTTTGGTTTTATATATATATATATATATATATATATATATATATATATATATATATATATATATAACAAAGGAATTGTGGTAAGGAACCAGATGGACCATAACGCACCAGAGTACTCAATACTTAGGGTAGTAGAGTCGGAAATAGGAAAAAGTATGACCCCGACGGCAGAACTCAAGCCGT
>OZ024745.1:98057477-98082477 GCA_964016885.1 Eledone cirrhosa
CCGCCATTCCTTCACCTGCACATCCACCCACGTTGTCTATGCCCTCCGGTGTTCCCTTTGTGGGTCTTTACATATCGGACAAACGGGACGCCGAATGGCGGACCGTTTTGCCGAACATTTGAGAGACATCAGACTCGGTTTGGATACTCCTGTCGCCCGTCATTTCTGTTCTCCTGGTCATTCTTTCCTACACGTTTCAGTCTTGGGTGTCCTTTTACATCATGGATCACAGGCCTCTCGCACCAGGACTGAACAAAGTCTGACTCACCGCCTTGGATCCTATTCCCCTCTTGGACTCAACTCACCTCCCCAATTTCTCTAATACCCCGTCCATTATCGCACCCCTAGATTCCTATCGTTTTCTCTTGATCATTAACATCTTCTCTTACCACTAATACATGCCGACTATATATGCTCACTCCACTTTTCTCTCCACTGCTCTGTATACACACATACACACCCTTATATTAATATACTTTTCCTCATAGCTTCGTACTTACATGCACACACACTCTTTTACTCATATTTACACACACATTACTTCTTAGCTTCGTACGGACATATAATAAAACACACACACACACACACACACACACACACACACACACACACACACACACACACACACACACACACACACTCACACACACACACACATACACACATGCTTACGCACGTACATGTAACAAAACGTTTTTTTTTTCCATTTCAGATAGACGCGCTCCATCATCCACTTTTCTAAAAAATAAATCATACACAAAAAGCCACCACCAACAGTTTTACAAGAGATGTTAACATGAATGGACCTGTTATTTTTATCTCAAGACATGTATATTCATTTTCTATTGCCATTACAAGGGTCTGACGAGCCGCCGATACAGAGTCGAGTTAGATCGTTTTTATACGTGTCTCCACTCTTTCAGGGTTTCTGATATGAGAACTATTATAGCCCTGGTGAAAACTGTCTGGCAATTAAAGGAGAGAGGGGTCCCACATAAGATATCTTGCAAGGTACCAAGATATTGGATTTCTGGCTTATTTGTGTTTGTATATTTAATATCTGCTTCTTAGATGATGTACTTTACATTAAAATTTTGTTATAATGGACAATCATCTTTTATCCTGCAAGAGGATCCTGGAATTACAGCTGCCTTGTTATTTGCGGTCATAGATGGTAGACAAAAGGAAGATATCCAAAACGAGCAGCGATTAACGATTTTACTGTACCTACATTGTGGGGGCGAAAACTTACAACTTCAGTCACGTACATATTATACATAAACATCGATTCAAAGCAAATTGCATGCACCTTTCTCTACATATAGTGAGTGATGAATTATCATAATCTAGGGTTTTGAGCAGAACCCTTTACGAAATATGACCAAGTTTCGTAAAGTAACGGTTTTTCTTTTAATTTTTGTCCTTGCGCCAGAGCCGAGTGAGGCCAGTTTTAGAACGGCTCCTTCAGTGGAACGGCTCCTTCACTGGATCCCAAAACCTAATGTCGTATGTATGTATGTATGTATGTATGTATGTATGTATGTATGTATGTATGTATGTATGTATGTATGTATGCATGGTCCCGTAACATCCGATGGAGTTATAGGGATATTTTATTGACTTACAGTGTTTCTAGGGCATTTTAAAACCTGGCGGGCCCAATACTCTCTAGGTCTGGATACAGCATTCTTCCAAAGAAGGATAGAAAGCGTGAGAAAAGGATATAGAGGAAGAATCGATCTCAGTACTTGACTCGTACATTATTATCGACCTTCAATGGATGAAAGGCAATGTTGACCTCAGCGGGATTTTAACTTAGAAAACAAAGTATTCTTGCCGAAGTTCTAACGACTCCATTACAAAGCTATTGGCACATTTGAAAATCTGTTTTGCTTATGAATGCATTTGAACTATAAAATAGTCGTATTTGTTGGGTAAGTTATCTTTAGAGACGAAAAGGAAAGAGACACGTGGAGAAATATCGAACCCTACATCTGCTGTATGTTGGACGACTGCTATAACCGGTAGACCGAAGCTACCAAAACGGTCTTCACTTTCTAATTAGGAGCTTTAACATTTAGCAAACTGTTGACATGGGTTGGGTTCTTTTCCTGCGAGGTTGATTTTTAGTTCATTCTGCAGAGAGTGAGAAAGGGAGAGAGAGAGAGTGTGTGTGTGTGTGTGTGTGTGTGTGTGTGTGTGTGTGTGTGTGTGTGTGTGAGAGAGAGAGAAAGGGAGAAAAACAAAGAGAAAGAAAGGAAAAGGGGAGAGAGTAAGAGAATTGAAAAGGGAGAGATAGGTAGATAGAGAGCTACATGACTGAATCACAATGTCTATTTGCACAAAGAGCTAAATATATATTTATTTAGCATGCGTATGTAAATATATCTACAAGCATATATATATATATATATATATATATATATATATATGCGTTTGTGTGTATGTATGTGTGAGAGAGAGAGGGTGTGTAAGTGTGTGTGTGTATGTGTGAGTGTGTATGTGTGTGTGTGTGTGTGTGTGTGTGTGTGTGTAAGTGTGTGTGTGTGTGTGTGTGTGTGTCTGTGTGTGTATAAGTGTGTGTGTGTGTGTGTATAAGTGTGTGTGTGTGTGTATGTGTGTGTGTGTATAAGTGTGTGTGTGTTAGTGTGTGTGTGTGTATAAGTGTGTGTGTGTATGTGTGAGTGTGTGTGTGTGAAAGTGTATATGTATTTCTGTAGGTAAGTATCTACGCACTCTGTGTCTGTGATACCACTCAATCAGTTATCCAACCGATTTCTTCAATTTATTGATCTATTCGTCGATCATGTAACTAATTTGTTGTCGTTTAACTTCTTTGATCTTTTAATCTGCCCTATTATTGATCCGTCGTTGATTTCTAACTTGGTGATGTAGAATAGATCCCTTAATCTCGCATTCTATTGATCCTTCAATCCAGTAATTATTTCTACTCTACAGTAATCAACTAGTGCGATGTTTGGGTACCTGACCCTTGATTTATCACCTCATTAAAAACTACACTATACTTAGTCTCTGTTATTCAATAATCTCCTCACTTCTCTTTCCTCTTCTTTACTACTACGCCATATCTCTTTCCCATTCATCTTCTTTTTCTCTATATTCCATCCTTTATTTATTTTCTCTTAACCCTTTTCTCTTCTCCTCTCTTCTCCTCTCTTTCTAATCACTCCCTCACTGTTTTCTTTCTTTTCTTCTCTTCGTCCTCTCTTCTCTCTTCTCTCTTTCTAACCAAACCCTCACTGTTTTCTTTCTTTTCTTCTCTTCTTCCTCTCTTTCTCTCTCTCCGCCCTCTTTCTTTCTTTATCCTGTTTTCCCTTCTTTCAACTGTCTTCCCCTCTTTGCTCTTTCTCTTTTCTCTATTGTCCTCTTCTCTCACACCCTTTCTGGCTTTCTGTCTTTCTATCTTTCTATATATCTTCCTATCTTCCTATCTTTCTAATCTCGTAGTATTTCTCTTCGTATCTCTTTTAATATTTCTATTTCTTCACATTGTTTTTTTTTATCCTTTCTATTTCTACATCATCTCTCTCTCTCTCTCTCTCTCTCTCTCACTCACTCACTCACTCACTCACTCACTCACTCACTCACTCACTCACACAGATACATACACTCTCTTCTCTCTCTCGCTTCTCTATCTTTCTCTTTTCTTCACACCCACCTCACATCTTCCACAGATGTTTTCTATTCTATGTTTTAAACCAGACCTGCTCATATATATTTCATTTTCCACACTTCTAAACTTCCCATCCAACATTAGATTACCTTAGCTATCGGTTACCTCCCTTTCTCTTTATAATCCATCGTTTCTTTCTTTCTTTTATTTTGTCTCAGTCAACTCATCTTCTTAAGATAAGACTTATAAATTATTCCCTGTGGTGTGGTAAATAAATATATACATAAACACCAGGTCTGAACACAATGGATCCAAAATCCCATTGTCACTGCCTCGTGTCTCTCCCACGCTTCCCATCTCTCACTATTATAAGAAAATTGGGGTCCACGCTCTGGCCGCCCAGCGGCCCCGGCGGACAGAATATAGAAAGCGTTACCCCGGAGGATGGTGAGAGAGACCTGCTGGAAGAGCCATTCCAGCTTGCGAGGCTCACACCTACGGGTAGCCAATGGTGGTGAATAGGGAGGTGGTCCTTGGGCCAAGGACACCAGAACTTCTCTATTTCTTTCCCATTCCTCACCTCTCTCTCTATCTCTCACGTCCCTCTCTCTCACCTCTCTCTCGCTTCTCTCCCTCTCTCTCACACTTCTCTCTCTTCCTTCTCCTCTCTATCTCTTACCTCACCTCTATATATTTCCTCTCTCTCTCTCTCTCTCTCTCTCTCTCTCTCTCTCTTTCTCTCATCTCTCTATCTCTCACCTCATTCTTCTCTTTACCTCATCTCTCTTTTTCTCTTTATCTCTCATCTCTCCCTCCCAAGTCTCTATCTCTCACACCCTTCTCACTTCTCTCTATCTCTTACCTCTCTCTATCTCTTCTTTAGCTCTCATCTGGTGTTGTTCTTGTTGTTGGTTGTGGTGGTGCTGTTGCTGCTGCTGCTGTTACTGCTGCTGTTGCTACTGCTACTGCTGGTGATGGTGATGGTGTTCCATTTGGAAAAGAAGGTCCATGCAATCGGACAGCTTTGTAGTTCAGTTCAGTAGACGGATGGATCTGTTGAACTATTTGGGGATCTGGTTTGGTCCAGACCTCCAGGTAGAGAAGAATTTGGATGAGGTTTTGACTAGACTGGCCAATCTTACTCAAAAATGGACTGAGAGAAATCTCTCCCTAAAAGGTTGAATAGAAACGTCAAATGTCTACCAGTGCATCTACCATTGTCTATCGCTTGACCATCGTGCCCTGCTCTAATCCTCGCTTGACCAGATTGGAGCGTCTACTTTTCCGTTTCTTGTAGAAGAGACGACTTCCATCTTCTGCCAACATCTTCTGCATGGAGCACCGGGCATGCCATGGCTACTGATGAGCAGGCATGCACTGAGGCTGTGGTACTTGCGGAGATTCCTGGAGGGTGAACATATATAGTTCGTAAAACTCGTCTTCTATCAGGTTGTTTGTTCGACTGAGCTACTTATCCAGGTCAATCGAAGACCGAGACTGGACGACTGGCATCTGGAATGTCGTCTGACGCTACCTGTCGAGTAAAGCAAACGGTGAGTGTTCCACACTAACAGTTTATAGAGGACTAGTGATGGAGGAGAATGACGATGTTCCTAGGAACTCTGGTATATACTCTCCTCCAGTGAATTTTATAAAAGATGGGTAACTGGGACGAATGGTTCTACTGTCAGCACGTGTCTGTAGACCAGAGAAGGAAAATTGGAAGAGGGCACCTTGGATTTGAACTCAGAACGTTAAAAGCCGTAACGAAATAACGAAATACTGCAACACATTTCATCCGACACAATTCACTGCCGTCAACAGTTATATTATCAGTCATGTTGATGTTTATATCTGTAAATCTAAACTATAATAAAGTAAGGAGTGCGAGACGGCGTCCAGAATATATCTTTATATCCCGTTTGTAAAATAAGTTGGATTACTTTGAATAAATAATGAATGAATATTACATAATTTATCGACTAAATTTCGTTATTCTTGATTAAATATAAATAATTTTGTTGGTTATTTTAAGATTCACTTGAACATTTTCAAATGTCAACACTTCCGGTTAGCGATCGCTTAAATAAACATAATATATTTCCGTCACTAATTTTCTCCTAATGCAGTTTATATATAATATCGTCTTTTTTTAAATGTATCATGGATTACGTTACTGATTACATAAGACAGTGTAACACAGTCTTCCTTCAATTTCTGTGTATATTTAATTATTAAATTACGTATTTATTTGATGTATCATATCTACAAGCATATATACTTGCGTATAATATCAATATACACACTACATAAACTAGCAGAAAACACCCGAAGGTGGTTTTCTGCTAGTTAGTTTATAATAAATTATTAAGACAGGGTTGTAGAACGGCAGATATATCAGAGTTACAAATTAAATAACGTGTCTTATGTTCAGATAAGTTGTTTCATGGTCTGACTTTAAATCCAGCCAGGAATGAATTTAGCTTTCATCTCAAGTGTTTGCTAGATTAAAGGGTCCGTAATGTATTAATATCACTTTAAATGGTTCTACCCTTTCTCTGTAAATATCTAACTTGATACATCGTCACATGACATAGTATGTTATATTACAGTATTTCAATATTACAGTATTACAATGGCACAGTATTACAATGGTACAGTATTACAATGGTACAGTATTACAATGGTACAGTATTACAATGGTACAGGATTACAATGGTACAGTATTGCAATGGTACAGTATTACAATGGTACAGTATTACAATGGTACAGGATTACAATGGCACAGTATTACAATGGTACAGTATTACAATGGTACAGTATTACAATGGTACAGTATTACAATGGTACAGGATTACAATGGTACAGTATTGCAATGGTACAGTATTACAATGGTACAGTATTACAATGGTACAGTATTACAATGGTACAGGATTACAATGGTACAGTATTGCAATGGTACAGTATTACAATGGTACAGTATTACAATGGTACAGGATTACAATGGTACAGTATTACAATGGTACAGTATTACAATGGTACAGGATTACAATGGTACAGTATTGCAATGGTACAGTATTATAATATTACAGTATTACAATATTACAGTATTACAATATTACAGTATTACAATGGTACAGTATTACAATGGTACAGTATTATAATATTACAGTATCACAATATTACAGTATTACAATATTACAGTATTACAATATTACAGTATTACAATGGTACAGTATTACAATATTACAGTATTACAATGGTACAGTATTACAATGGTACAGTATTACAATATTACAGTATTACAATGATACAGTATTGCAATGGTACAGTATTACAATGGTACAGTATTACAATGGTACAGTATTATAATATTACAGTATTACAATATTACAGTATTATAATATTACAGTATTACAATGATACAGTATTACAATATTACAGTATTACAATGGTACAGTATTACAATATTACAGTATTACAATGGTACAGTATTACAATATTACAGTATTACAATGATACAGTATTGCAATGGTACAGTATTACAATGGTACAGTATTATAATATTACAGTATTACAATGATACAGTATTACAATATTACAGTGTTACAATGGTACAGTATTACAATATTACAGTATTACAATATTACAGTATTACAATGGTACAGTATTACAATATTAAAGTATTACAATATTACAGTATTACAATGGTACAGTATTACAATATTACAGTATTACAATGGTACAGTATTACAATATTACAGTATTACAATATTACAGTATTACAATGATACAGTATTACAATATTACAGTATTACAATGGTACAGTATTAAAATATTAAAGTGTTACAATGGTACAGTATTACAATGGTACAGTATTACAATGGTACAGTATTATAATATTACAGTATTACAATATTACAGTATTACAATGGTACAGTATTACAATATTACAGTATTACAATATTACAGTATTATAATGGTACAGCATTACAATATTACAGTATTACAATGGTACAGTATTACAATGGTACAGTATTACAATATTACAGTATTATAATATTACAGTATTACAATGGTACAGTATTACAATATTACAGTATTACAATATTACAGTATTATAATATTACAGTATTACAATATTACAGTATTACAATGGTACAGTATTACAATGGTACAGTATTATAATATTACAGTATTACAATATTACAGTGTTACAATATTACAGTATTACAATGGTACAGTATTATAATATTACAGTATTACAATATTACAGTATTACAATATTACAGTATTACAATGGTACAGTATTACAATGATACAGTATTATAATATTACAGTATTACAATATTACAGTATTACAATATTACAGTATTACAATATTACAGTATTACAATATTACAGTTTTACAATGGTACAGTATTACAATGGTACAGTATTACAATATTACAGTATTACAATGATACAATATTACAATATTACAGTATTACAATGGTACAGTATTACAATATTACAGTATTACAATATTACAGTGTTACAATGGTACAGTATTACAATGGTACAGTATTACAATATTACAGTATTACAATATTACAGTATTACAATGGTACAGTATTACAATATTACAGTATTACAATATTACAGTATTACAATGATACAGTATTACAATATTAAAGTGTTACAATGGTACAGTATTACAATGGTACAGTATTACAATATTACAGTATTACAATGGTACAGTATTACAATATTACAGTATTACAATGATACAGTATTACAATATTACATTGTTACAATGGTACAGTATTACAATATTACAGTATTACAATGATACAGTATTACAATGGTACAGTATTATAATATTACAGTATTACAATGGTACAGTATTACAATATTACAGTATTACAATGATACAGTATTAAAATATTACAGTATTAAAATATTACAGTATTACAATGGTACAGTATTACAATATTACAGTATTACAATGGTACAGTATTACAATATTACAGTATTACAATGATACAGTATTACAATATTACAGTGTTACAATGGTACAGTATTACAATGGTACAGTATTACAATGGTACAGTATTACAATATTACAGTATTACAATGATACAGTATTACAATATTACAGTGTTACAATATTACAGTATTGCAATGGTACAGGATTACAATGGTACAGTATTACAATATTAAAGTATTACAATGGTACAGTATTACAATGGTACAGTATTACAATATTAAAGTGTTACAATATTACAGTATTACAATGGTACAGTATTACAATATTAAAGTGTTACAATATTACAGTATTACAATGGTACAGTATTACAATGGTACAGTATTACAATGGTACAGGATTACAATATTACAGTATTACAATGGTACAGTATTACAATGGTACAGTATTACAATATTACAGTATTACAATGGTACAGTATTACAATATTACAGTATTACAATGATACAGTATTACAATATTACAGTGTTACAATATTACAGTATTACAATGGTACAGTATTACAATATTACAATATTACAATGGTACAGTATTACAATGGTACAGTATTACAATATTACAATATTACAATGGTACAGTATTACAATGGTACAGTATTACAATATTACAGTATTACAATATTACAGTATTACAATGGTACAGTATTACAATATTACAGTATTACGATGATACAGTATTTCAATATTACAATATTACAATGGTACAGTATTACAATGATACACTATTACAATATTACAGTATTACAATGGTACAGTATTACAATATTACAGTATTACAATGGTACATTATTACAATGGTACAGTATTATAATATTACAGTATTACAATGGTACAGTATTATAATATTACAGTATTACAATGGTACAGTATTACAATGGTACAGTATTACAATGGTGCAGTATTACAATATTACAGTATTACAATGGTACAGTATTACAATGGTACAGTATTACAATGATACAGTATTACAATATTACAGTATTACAATGGTACAGTATTATAATATTACAGTATTACAAAATTACAGTATTACAATATTACAGTGTTACAATATTACAGTATTATAATATTACAGTATTAGAATATTACAGTATTACAATGGTACAGTATTACAATGGTACAGTATTACAATGGTACAGTATTATAATATTACAGTATTACAATGGTACAATATTACAATGGTACAGTATTATAATATTACAGCATTACAATATTACAGTATTACAATATTACAGTATTACAATGGTACATTATTATAATATTACAGTATTACAATATTACAGTATTACAATATTACAGTATTACAATGGTACAGTATTACAATATTACAGTGTTACAATGGTACAGTATTATAATGGTACAGTATTATAATATTACAGTATTACAATATTACAGCATTACAATATTACAGTATTACAATATTACAGTATTACAATGGTACAGTATTATAATATTACAGTATTACAATATTACAGTATTACAATATTACAGTATTACAATATTACAGTATTACAATGGTACAGTATTATAATATTACAGTATTACAATATTACAGTATTACAATATTACAGTATTACAATGGTACAGTATTACAATTGTACAGTATTACAATATTACAGTATTACAATATTACAGTATTACAATATTACAGTATTACAATGGTACAGTATTACAATATTACAGTATTACAATATTACAGTATTACAATGGTACAGTATTACAATTGTACAGTATTACAATATTACAGTATTACAATGGTACAGTATTACAATGGTACAGTATTACAATATTACAGTATTACAATATTACAGTGTTACAATGGTACAGTATTACAATGGTACAGTATTATAATATTACAGTATTACAATGGTACAGTATTACAATATTACAGTATTACAATGGTACAGTATTACAATGGTACAGTATTATAATATTACAGTATTACAATATTACAGTGTTACAATGGTACAGTATTACAATGGTACAGTATTATAATATTACAGTATTACAATATTACAGTATTACAATATTACAGTATTACAATGGTACAGTATTACAATATTACAGTATTACAATATTACAGTATTACAATGGTACAGTATTACAATGGTACAGTATTACAATATTACATTGTTACAATGGTACAGTATTACAATGGTACAGCATTACAATATTACAGTATTACAATGGTACAGTATTACAATGGTACAGTATTACAATATTACATTGTTACAATGGTACAGTATTACAATGGTACAGTATTACAATGGTACAGTATTACAATGGTACAGTATTACAATATTACAGTATTACAATATTACAGTATTACAATATTACAGTTTTACAATGGTACAGTATTACAATGGTACAGTATTACAATGGTACAGTATTACAATGGTACAGTATTACAATGGTACAGTATTACAATATTACAGTATTACAATATTACAGTATTACAATATTACAGTTTTACAATGGTACAGTATTACAATGGTACAGTATTACAATGGTACAGTATTACAATGGTACAGTATTACAATATTACAGTATTACAATATTACAGTGTTACAATGGTACAGCATTACAATATTACAGTGTTACAATGGTACAGCATTACAATATTACAGTATTACAATGGTACAGTATTACAATATTACATTGTTACAATGGTACAGTATTACAATGGTACAGTATTACAATATTACAGTATTACAATGGTACAGCATTACAATATTACAGTATTACAATGGTACAGTATTAAAATATTACAGTATTACAATATTACAATATTACAATGGTACAGTGTGACAATATTACAGTATTACAATGGTACAGTATTACAATAGTACAGTATTACAATGGTACAGTATTAAAATATTACAGTATTACAATATTACAGTATTACAATGGTACAGTATTACAATGGTACAGTATTACAATGGTACAGTATTACAATGGTACAGTGTGATAATAGTACAGTATTACAATATTACAGTATTACAATGGTACAGTATTACAATAGTACATTATTACAATATTTCAGTATTACAATATTACAGTATTACAATGGTACAGTATTACAATACTACAGTATTACAATTGTACAGTATTACAATATTACAGTGTTACAATATTACAGTATTACAATGGTACAGTATTACAATGATACAGTATTACAATGGTACAGTGTGACAATATTACAGTATTACAATGGTACAGTATTACAATGGTACAGTATTAAAATATTACAGTATTACAATATTACAGTATTACAATGGTACAGTGTGACAATAGTACAGTATTACAATGGTACAGTATTACAATGGTACAGTATTACAATAGTACAGTATTACAATGGTACAGTATTACAATACTTCAGTATTACAATATTACAGTATTACAATGGTACAGTGTGACAATACTACAGTATTACAATTGTACAGTATTACAATGGTACAGTATTACAATATTACAGTGTTACAATATTACAGTATTACAATGGTACAGTATTACAATGGTACAGTATTACAATGGTACAGTGTGATAATAGTACAGTATTACAATATTACAGTATTACAATGGTACAGTATTACAATAGTACAATATTACGATGGTACAGTATTAAAATATTACAGTATTACAATATTACAGTATTACAATGGTACAGTATTACAATGGTACATAATATTTGCCAGAGTGGGTTTCGTAAAGACCAACGAAACAACCACTATGCATTGAAAATAGATGTTTTATTTTATAAGTAACTAGCAGAATAGCCCGGCCTTGCTCGGGATTCTAAACATAGATTGGCATGTTTATCCCTCCTTTCTGAAACAGTTTCGTCGTATGTTCACCAATTGATGCAGAAGTCCTAATAAAAAGTGAAGTCGCCTTGGGTGGATAAGCAAATAATTTTCCATTAAGATTTTTCAAAAGCATGTAATTGCGTTCCCTCTCTATTTTGTTGTTGCTTTTGCTGCTGTCGGGCCTCGTGAAATAAATCGTTTGTTTATATTTTGTTATTATGTATGCAAAAGTATCTGTACACGAATATATAATTATATATATATATATATATTAAAATGACAGATTAAAGTTTAAGCGAAGAATCGCTGCTGTCACCCTTAATGGGATCTTCTGAAACTAAAAAAATCAATCTGTGAACGCAGAAGTAAATATCTCGAAAAACGTTACACACTATATATACATATATACACACACAAATAGCGTCATAATGTCGTAATGCAGACAGCCAGAAATACAGACAGATGTTATAAGGGCGCGACGTCGTAGCTATGTATCTATCTAAAAAGACAGACTAAGAATTATAGAGAGATCGCTAAACGGCGCCTAATGCGGTCCCTAGGGCATTGAAAATTTGAAATATATTTTGCTTAAAACACTCACACGACCATAAGTATTACATGTGTAAAGTTTGAAACAATCGGTTGGGTGGTTCTCGAGTGTTAGGGAGTCAAACAGACAGATAGAGAGACAGACATTCACTGTTTTAGATATATAGATATGTACACACAAATTATATATGTTATATACACACACACAAATAATATATGAACTGCTTAATTATACACACACAAACACAAATATTTGTATATATATATATATACACACACACATATATATATAATATATATATATATATATATATATATATATATATATATATATATATATATATATATAGAGAGAGAGAGAGAGAGAGAGAGAGAGAAATTACATGAATCAAAGTTCAGTTTAAATCATTTATTTGCTTACAATTGTTTCCTCCAAACCGAGGTTTGAATTCTTCGGAGCAACTATTTAGTGATTTTTTACATACTTGACCTCCTTTTCAACACAAGAGACATATAAAAACATATGTATATATTGACCCACTGTCTTTCACTATTTAGAGTTTAAAATATATATAACCATAAAAGGTTTTATTATATACATAACCATAAATAGTATCCTTAATACTATATATATATATATATATAAATATATATCTATATATATATATAAATATATATATATATATATATATATATATATATATATATATATATATATATATATATATATATATATATATATATATATATATATATATATATATATATATATATATATATATATAATTAAGTTAAAAATGTACATCCACATATGTATACTGAAATACTAGTATGCATATGAATACACACACGTATACATATGTAGATGTACCAAGTTTTTCACTGGTCACTTTACTGTGAGTGTCCAGCTATTCTGTATGTAAACACACAGACAAACCGGTTTTTAGAGTCATACTGGTTTTTGAGGAAACGCCTTTCCTCTATTCTCCAGAAAGCCAGACAAGGAATATTGAACTAGTTTCGTTGTTGTTACAACTCATCAGCAATATTTACCTATCTCCCGGCCTTTCTGGAGAATTGTAAAAGCACATATCGTTATATGCTTTTTCTATGAAAATTAGTAGTGGGCAGACTAATTTGCATAGAGTGTGAGTACGTACCGGTTCAACGGAGACGATGGGTACTTAATTACATATATATATATACACATATATATATATATATATATATATATATAAGGCTTCTACATAAACTGGAAATATTCTCCCAACTTGTAGAAAACTTATAATGAAACAATTGTTTGGAAAGAGAGATATACTTTAACTTTGATTATATCTCATAAAATAATACAACTGGTTTTTCCACATTATACATATTGTTAGCACCCCAAACACTTAAATTGGGTTTATATTTATATTTAAATATAACATAATGTTTGTTGAGTGAGATGGTTACCAGTCAGAGTTTAACTTTAAACTATCTCTGTTATTGTATTAAAGTATTTACTCTTGATTGGCCAGAGGTGTTTATTTCCAGGTACCTTATGAGTTTGACTTTCCGTATTTATTACTGTTGTGAAATGTTGTGGCTTTTTTGGGTTGTAACTTCTCTGTTTTTTAGCCTAAGAAAATATATATATGCCTATGTATATAATTACATGCATACATTTATTTTCTTTAATTAATTGAGTTCTTTACACGAGGAATTAATATTAGTTTTGAAATAACTAATTAACCCGCGTGTGTTTTATATTTTACTCTTAATTCGGCCGGAGATTTACATTCCCATTTGCCCTTTAAAGCATAACTCTCTGTATTTACTGCGGTTATGAGATGCGGTTCTTATTCGGGTACAACTTCTGATTTTAGCCTAAGAAAATATCTATATGCGTGTGTAATTTATACACGCATATATTTATTTTTTATTTTCAATTGAGTTCTTAACACGTTGGATTGATAATGTTTTCGAAAAAACTAATTAACCCGCGTGTATATTATTTTTTTCCTCCTTTTGTGGATCGTAGTTGTCTTCCCTTCCCGCTTCGTGTCGCTATGATACTTGCTCAGTCAAAAACTGCTGGAATTTCAAATTTGGCGGTCATTCGAGGCGAGAAGGAGCAGCTTAACAGACACGATTTTTGACTGCGGTAAGATTTTCTTTCTTATATCAAAGTTTAATGGGCTTCCACTGATGATTTATAAGCGCCCACCTAAATATATTCTTACATGAATATATATTAGGCTTCTACATAAACTGGAAATATTCTCCCAACTTGTAGAAAACTTATAATGAAACAATTGTTTGGAAAGAGAGATATACTTTAACTTTAATTATATCTCATAAAATAATACAACTGGTTTTTCCACATTATACATATTGTTAGCACCCCAAACACTTAAATTGGGTTTATATTTAAATATAACCTAATGTTTGTTGAGTGAGATGGTTACCAGTCAGAGTTTAGCTTTAAACTATCTCTGTTATTGTATTAATATATATATATATATATATATATATATATATATATATATATATATATATATATATATATATATATATATATATATATATATATATATATATATATATGTATATATATATGTAATTAAGTAGTAGCCCTTATATCATATATATATATATATATACACACACACACATATATTCCTACAAACTGTTAATTCTTTTTAAATTCACGTAAATACAAACTTTTCTTTCTTTCTCTTTCTTCTTCCTACACATACATATATATATCCTAATAATTATTTAAATCTACCTAGCGTCTAAAAATAACGTTTTTTTTTTCAGCCCTATACCTCAACCTCATGTGCATACTCATCTTAATAATTTGAAATGTTTGACTTCTCTTCTCTTTCCCTTCTTTCCTATTACTTTCCAGGAAAAACTTGAACCGTTAAGACCTTCTTCCTGGATATGTCAATATTTAGAAAACAAACTTTGTATTTTATCTGATGAGTGCGTACCAAAGTTTTGGTACCCTTGAAATATATATAATAGAATAAATGTGGTTTTATAAATATAGTTTCCATTTATTTAATATCATTGATATATTATACTCCAGAAAACTTGTCGAGTGCTTTGAATCAGTTATAAACATATATACTTGTTGAATTACCAACAAATTAAATACCCCTTTCGACGGCTATTTCTGGACTCCAGAATAGAGTCCAGAAATAGCCGTCGAAACGGCTTGATCTCTGCCGTCGGGGTTAAATATTTTCCTATTGCCCACTCTACTACCCCAAGTATTGAGTACTCTGGTGCGTTATGGTCCACCTGGTTCCTTACCACACTCTCTTAGTCATATATATATATATATATATATATATATATATATATATATATATATGAATGTATGCATAGTATATTTGTTTAATTAAAAACATTTTGAAAACCTTACGCTATCTTTTTTAAAGTAGTGACTATATTACTTACTTCTTTTTGGAGAAAGAAGGCAGAGAAGCTAACAGTCTGTTTCATGCTGTTGGCAATCATCAGAATCCAGCTTCTATAATTTTCGCCGAAAAGAAGTAAGTGACATAGTCACTACTTTAAAAAAGATAGCGTAAGGTCTTCAAAATGTTTTTAATTAAACATACGGTATATTGCCAAATATATTTCAGAGCACCAATCCTAATACTTAATATATATATATATATATGTGTGTGTGTGTGTGTGTGTGTGTGTGTGTGTGTGTGTGTGTGTATATAAGTATATATATATATATATATGTAATTAAGTATCCCATATATCATATATATATATATATTTCTTTTCAATGGCTGACAATACCTTACCGGCGCCACTCGAATAAGGTAGTTATTTAACCCATAAATGGAGCCCAAACAGGTACTACCACCCCGGGCCAGGGCAGACCTGGGAGTCATGACAACTAAGGGGTAACTCCACATTCCCCACATCTCCTGAACTCCCGAACTGGAGCCTTGCCACTGGATGTAGTTTAATGTCATACCCAGAGTAACACAGAGGAGACTGAGGTTAGCTGGACATGCTCACCGACATCCAGAGTTGACATTGCACTCAGTACTCCTTTGGGAGCCCCTACATGGACACACTAGAAGAGGAAGACCAAGGTTAACGTATGTTGATGCCCTAAGGACAGACACTGGTCTGTTGGAGACGCAGGACATGGCAGCGATAATGATGGACAGAGACCGCTGGAGAGAACTTGTCCATGGATCTCGGGAATTTTACCCGCCTTAGATATATATATATATATATATATATATATATATATATATATATATATATATTTGTTTACATGTCTCGCTCGCTTCACGCTATATTACTTGTCCCAATAGCTTCATTTAGCTATTGCTCGCATCAACTAGGAGTATATGATTTTTAAAGCGATGAAATACCAATGAAGGTTGGAAAATCACTGATGAAGGACTAATTTTATTCATATGTAACCCATGTGCAACCACGCAGCATTCCATTCTTCTCATATTTATATTTTTTCCTCAGCTGCGCTTGTCTGTTTCTTTCTTACTGCTTCCCCCTCTCTCTGTATCTCTCACCTTCTTTTACCCCCTCTGCTCGGTCACACTCTCTCGACTGGCCTCTTCCTCACACTTCCACTCACTCACTCTCTGCTTCTCCCCTTCTCTCACTTCCTCCCGTTTGACCTGTGTGAAATCCTTTTCTCGCTCACATCTCACCCATGTCGGATGGTCTGTATATCTCTCTCGCCTATGAATTCACCAAGCTTAAGCTTAATAGATATCATGGACTTGTTTCTTCCTATCTTTCTGTTGCAATACCATCTTTGTTTGTTTACATGTCTCGCTTGCTTCACGCTATATTACTTGCCCCAATAGCTTTCTTAGCTATTGCTCGCACCAACTAGAGGTATATGATTTTTAAAGCGATGAAATACCAATGAAGGTTGTAAAATCACTGATCAAGGACTAATTTTATTCATATATATATATATATATATATATATATATATATATATATATATATATATATATATATATAAAAGTTTACATATATATATACATATATATACATATACGTGCTTTAAATGTATTCTATTTTCTCCTAGTTTATTTTACACTTTATTCTGTTTAATTGACTGTATCTGGGCGATTACGCTGTCGAAATATTCGATAAATATTCCGTTGCGGCCGACGTGAAGGGCTAGTTTCGGTTATTTGTTGGAGATTTCTTCATAGAAGCCTCATTCTTATAGCCTGGTCTATTCGATTTTTTATATAGTTAATTATGCTAATTGGGAGAGGAAATGGTATATATTTTATCTTGTGATTTTATAGACATGTTTTATGATATATATATATATATATATATATATATATATATATATATATATATATATATATATATATATATATATATATATATATATATATATATATATATATATATATATATTTATTTATATTTCATTTCTGAATTTGTTTAGCAAGATTCTTTATCTGAAATCGTGTGTTGAAACCGATATTGTTATACTTTGGGAGGGTCATGTTGCCAATAAGAAACACACGCACCAGTTGCTTTCACTTCAATTTAATTTAATATATATTTATAAATTTACAAATTTATAAATTTCTGGTTGGTTGGTTGGTTCCACACAGAGGAACCAACCAACCAACCAGAAATTTATAAATTTGTAAATTTATAAATATATATTAAATTAAATTGAAGTGAAAGCAACTGGTGCGTGTGTTTCTTATTGGCAACATGACCCTCCCAAAGTATAACAATATTTATTTATACATATATTTATATATTTGACTTCGTCAAATCAGGCCAAGGAAACAATATTTCCATTGGTCTTTCCAACTTTCCAATTGCTAATACTATCTACCGGTCGCAAATCCAGGCAGAAGGAGCTACGTGAAAGGACACAGTGTATCGTCCGGTCCGGGAATCGAACTCACAACACCTCACGGTTGCGAATACTGTATAACAAGATAAATCAAATAAATTTAACAAATGTCGGAAACTAACAAAATAGGATACAGTGTAGGTGTAAAAATATATTCTGTACCATCACCCATACCACCACTTCTACCATCAATCCCACCAACACCACTACCACCAACATCATCGCCAGTCATCACCATTTACACCAAAACTACCTCCACCACAACCACCACCATCACTACCATCACCAACACTCCACCATCAACCCCACCAACACCACTACCACCAACATCATCGCCAGTCATCACCATTTACACCAAAACTACCTCCCCCACAACCCCACCAACACCACTACCACCAACATCATCGCCAGTCATCACCATTTACACCAAAACTACCTCCACCACAACCACCACCATCACTACCATCACCAACACTCCACCATCAACCCCACCAACACCACTACCACCAACATCATCGCCAGTCATCACCATTTACACCAAAACTACCTCCCCCACAACCCCACCAACACCACTACCACCAACATCATCGCCAGTCATCACCATTTACACCAAAACTACCTCCACCACAACCACCACCATCACTACCATCACCAACACTCCACCATCAACCCCACCAACACCACTACCACAAACATCATCGCCACAGTCATCACCATTTCCACCATCACCATTATTACTACCACTCCAACACTACCATCATCGCAACTACTACCACAACCACAACCACCACCACCACCACCACCACCACCACTACCACTACCCTCACCACCACTACTACTACTACTACTACTACTACTACTACTACTACTACTACTACTACTACCATCACCGCCACCACCATCACCAAAACCACCGCCACCACAACACCACCACGACTACCATCACCACCACCACCACCACCCAAACTACCCCCACCACCAAAACCACCACCACCACCACCCTAACTACCCCACCACCAAAACCACCACCACCACCACCACCCAAACTACCCCACCACCAAAACCACCACCACCACCACCACTTCCATCACCACCACTACTACCACCACCACTACCACCACTATCTTTCTCTTTTTCTTTCTATTCCCCCCCCCCACACACACACACACACTTACCATCCCTTTTCTACGGAGTAACAGACATTTTACGCCATAGATATACCAGCTTTAAAGAATGTGTATGATACTAGACAGATACAAGAGAAATGCCATGAGAAGCACAGTAATCTGAACAGTATCATGCTTACCTTATCAAAACGTTTTCAGTATCAGTATTGACGGATATTGGAAAGTAAGGTCTATCAATCGATAATTCTTGCACGCTCTGATAGCTCAGACAGAATTATGTTTCATATTTAATATACTTCATCATAATGTTCACTACCATTCTCACCTTTACTTTTTAACATTACCACAGAGAACAATATGTATAATCTCATCTTCCAGAAGGTGAAAATATAAATACAAATGGAAAAACGAGAAAAATAATAATAAAGGATTCCCTTTTTTTCTTTGATATTGAATATTCACTTGATATATCTTCAGAACAGAGAATAGATGGTGGTTTTATATATATATATATATATATATATATATATATATACGATATTAAACAAATGGAAACTATATTTATAAAACCATATTTATTTCGTTATATATATTTCTGGGATATCATATTAAAAATATGGTATGCCTTCCTCAGACAAAATACAATATATAAGCTGTTTTATAAATAATTTTGACATACCTTAGAATAATGCAACTTCCATTTAAAAAGTTGATTTGGTAGTGAAACTGTTGAGGACAGTTATAGAGAAAGATTATATATATATATAAACACTACAGTGCAGTGTTTATATATATAAATAAACACAGTACTTGGCTGATACTTTATAATATCGACTCCGGAAGGATGAAAGGCAAAGTTGATCTTGGCAGGATTTGAACTCAGAGGGTAACGAGTCAGAAAGAAATACCACGTTCTGGCATAGATAACGATAGGTGAATGCTGTTGTGATACAGTGATAATTCAGTATGTCTGCTCTGATGAACAAATGCAAAATTCCAGTCTAAAATGCATTTTTCCCCACAAAGAGAATATTACAGATAGCACTAATAATTGTTTCTACTTCGGGCACAAGGCCACCAATTATCCAGTACATTACTGGTACTTTATTTTATCGACCCCGTATGGATGAAAGGCAAAGTTAACCTCGGCGGGATTTGAACTCAGATCATAAAGAGGCGTAACTATGCTGGAAAGCATGTCCGACCCTCTACCGATACTGCCAATTCACCGCCTTTCAGATAACATTAATAATTGTTTCTACTTTAAACACAAGGTCAGCAATTACCCAGTACATTACTGGTACTTTATTTTATCGACCCCGTAAGGATGAAAGACAAAGTTAACCTCGGCCGGATTTGAAAGATAGCACTAATAATTGTTTCTACTTTAGGCACAAGGCCAGCAATTATCCAGTGCATTACTGGTACTTTATTTTATCGACCCCGTAAGGATGAAAGGAAAAGTCAACCTCGGCGGGATTTGAACTCAGATCGTAAAGGGAATTAACTATGCTGGAAAGCATGGCGTCCGACCCTCTACCGATTCTGCCAATCCACCACCCTAGCATGGCGTCCGACCCTCTACCGATACTGCCAATCCACCGCCCTGATAGCACTAATAATAAAGATAGCACTAATAATAACACTAAATCACCTACGTATGTTTGTACCCAAAGCTGTTAAATCTCTGAACACCATTTAATACTGTCAATTACATGTTCCATTCTAAAGTCTAAAGTCTGTCTTAAGCCAGAAAGCTCATTTGACCAGTGCTTATCCCGGTTTCATGGCGTGAAGCAACTGAGAGTATAAGACTTTCCCCTGGACAGGACGCCAGTCTATCGCAGGGTTAAACCTCCAGCTATTGCTGGTACTCATTTTCAGCTGAGTATACTGGAGCAACGTGGAATGAAGTGTTTTGCTCAAGAGCACAACATGCAACCCAGGAATCGAACCCACGACATTATGATAGTAAGCCAAACACCCTTACCTCTAGGCCGCCACTATACTTCCTCCATTATGGTAGCCTAAATACTTATCTAGGCTTTCTATTATTATTTTTATCGAATAAAAGACAACATTTATTGAGGAATAATTTTCTATAATCGTTGTAGAAGCATCGTCTAGAGGCAAATATCCCCAAATATTCAATAACTGGATGACCAACGAAATCTTCATATTGATGTAAATTCTAAATAACTCTAAATATAAGACTTACCGCTATCAAAAATAAACTGCAGGTGAATTCGGCATAAATTCAATCAGACCAGCCTACCTTCTTATACACCCTTTAATCAGAAGAGGAAAGGCAACGCCAACAACCTTTACGGGACCCCCGAGACTTTTGGAGATAAAAGAAAGGAAGAAACCACAGTTTACGAATATACCATCTAACCAGTGACCTGATCTAAACGATAAATGAATCCCAGGCCAGATATTAGTGTTAAATCGGACGACAGCTTAGATTTATAACCTAAGAAAGATTACAGTCTGACGGGCTTCCACACAGTTTCTGTTTGCCCAATTTCATTGACAATGCTTGGGTTGACCCGTGACTAAAATTGTTTATTCAAAAGATGAACAGTAATACCAGAGTTTGTATTTAGTCATAAATGTCTCCATAGATTGTGTAGATCTAATAAATTATATAACGATGCATCAAGACAAACATTTGCATAGAAATAGTTTGGTCATGAGGCAGAGACAGTAATCATAACTTGCTAGAGGGTTTGATACGGTTGGTTGTCAGTTTAAACAGTTGTTCGTCGACATGTGCAGGGGAAAATGTAGACGAGAAGAGAATTCCAGGAGGTTGATGTTTAGGGAGAGAAAGGCATGTTGAGTGCATGGTGTGGGGAAGTAACACAGAGTAAGGGTGACAAGAGAAGAAAGAGATGGGAATGTCGGATGGCTCTGAATGGGATGGATATGAAATTACCAATTATCTCAGAAGCACGGAGTCATTTAGTAGTAGCGATAAATAAGAAGGATGAGGAGTCGGTTAGTGAGCCAGAGGTTGTTGTGTGTTGGTGAGGGAAATACTGCCATGCAGATGTTTCATACATACATACATAAATACATACATAAATACATGCATACATACATACATACATGCATACATACATAAATACATAGATATATAATACATGCATACATACATACATGCATACATACATAAATACATACATATATACATACATGCATACATACATACATGCATACATGCATACATACATACATGCATACATACATAAATACATGCATACATACATGCATACATACATAAATACATGCATGCATACATACATGCATACATACATACATGCATACATACATAAGTACATTCATGCATACATATATGCATATATACATATATACATGCATGCATACATACATGCATACATACATACATACATACATACATACATACATACATACATACATACATACATACATACATACATACATACATTGACGTACATAATATGAAAGAGTACTGGTGGAATGTTCCAGTAAAACCCCCAATAAAATGCAGACATAACAGACCAGATATTATGATATGGGACAAGGAGAAGAAAGCATGCACAGTAGTGGAAATTAGCTGCCCAGCAGATGCCAATATAATATCAAAGATTAGCGAAAAGAAGAATATTTATGCAGAACTGATGAGAATCTGCAGATACTCCACCCTGATTACACCTTCAGATTTATGCCTGTGGTTATTGGGACACTGGGGTATGTTAGTAACTGCCTCAATACAAATCTTGAGAAGCTAGGCTTCACAGGAACGGAAAGAACACAACTAGTTAGGAAATTACAAGTACAATCCATTAATGGAACAGTGAAAATATGTAAAACATTCCAAAAATTTTGTATCTAATAACTGCATATACACATGTACAGATACAAAGCATATACACATGCACACATACAACTCAAAATATACACATCCACACATACAATAACATCCATATCTACACATGCATACATATCTACCTAGTTGATGTGTAAATTCCAATGAGAGAATCTTGTGTCTATGTTAGAAACCGACTCTCTCTCTATTGGGAAAACAATTTGTGAAATTATAAAACCAGAAGAACATACATGCATACATACATACATACATGGTGGCTGCCAACTCGTTTTCGAGTACGGCCACTACTCTATATCCATGTAGGAGAACCCCTACCGAACCCCTACGAGTGTCACTTTTTAGCCCAGCCAGCGACTTGAAAACTCTGGTACAAACACTACACTTGTGACAATTATTGACACATAGTGCTGGGCCCATGGTACCATGTGACGACAAGTGCAGAGAGATCTCCAGATATAAAGCAATGCCTGTGCCGTGAAGCTTTTATAGTGAGCAAAGGCACTGTACAAAGCCAGTCCCACTCTCTTAACCAAGATAATATTTACCAAAAAGAAGAACAAGTCAACATCATTGGATACCATCAGGGTTGCAGGTGTTATATCAGAGTTTTCCTTCTCCTATAATTCTGCATTGACAAAGGCTAAGGGGTCATCTCTCCCGGTGATTTTGGATGGCCATTGACTCTTAAGAGCTCCTTTGCCCTTTGACAGGTTTTGTTTTTAGTCCTGCAGGATGTCCAAAGTCACCCTCCTCACCAAGAAACCTTGGAGGGGTTGCCAGTTTAGTCGCCAACGACCCGACCATGAGACAGGTTGTACTGGGATACATGTTACCAGTAGCACCAACTGGTGACCTGACATTAATACATACATACATACATACATACATACATACATACATACATACATACATACATACATACATACATACAGCGTTAGTTATAAGAATCAGGGTATCTGATGTTATGGAGATATTTTAAATACTAAAGAATAACCACATCACAATGGGGAAGACCTTGTTTATATAACTTCACTTCTATCACACTGAAATATTTCTTGTGGTATGCAATTAACTTCCTAGTGTTTAAGGCAT
>OZ024745.1:98087477-98097477 GCA_964016885.1 Eledone cirrhosa
TTTCACCTTCTCGGACACAGACTACAACCAGACAAAAGACCGAATCAATAGTCCTAGAGAGAATAACGATGTAGCCAATTCACTTTTACTCTATCTCGCTCTCCTGGCCTCACTGGCTCTCACCTTCTCGGCCACGGACTACGCCACCAGACAAGAGACCACGAAGCAAGCAGTCTTTGAGAGGAATAACGAATACTAAGGATACGCACATACACACACACTCAGTAGGTTTCATTATACTGTTTTACTTCTGTGTTTTGTCTATTCTTTCTCGTCTTCCTGTTGAATCACTTCTATTGTATCGTCGTATTGACACATGCATACACGCTAGCTAGGAGTAGCTAGTCAGAAAATAATGTAGTGATAAATCCTGTCATAAATATTATTACTCGATGTTCAAGGTACCAACAAGTGAATATTGTTATTGTAAAATAAACATTGTCAACCTCACAATTCTGGCATTATCCTTTTTATCATTCATCCCGAAAAGAATACATTTATTCACTACATATATATATGTGTGTGTGTGTGTGTGTGTGTGTGGGCGAAAGCAGCGATTCTTTGCTTAAACTTTAATCTGTTATTTTAATAAATATATATATATATATATATATATATGTGTGTGTGTGTGTGTGTGTGTGTGTGTATATGTGTGTGTGTGTGTAAAAGGCAAACGGAAATAACAACACAATCGGTACAGTATATGGAAGGGATATATTAGGTTAACGCTTGATATAGCAAGAAGAGGGTCATAACGTTTCGGACGCTAGTCTTTCATCAGAAGAAAGAATGAGAAATAAGATAGATTGAGGGGACGGGCGGGTTGGAATTGGAAAAAATATTTTTAGATAAAAATAACAGGTCCCTAACATGTTAACGTGTCTTGCTAAACTGTTGGTGCTGGCGTTTTGTGTATGATTTAATTTTTTGGAAAAGTGGATGATGTAGCGCGTCTACCTAAAATGCAAAACAGAAACGTTTTGTAAAAAGAGCTATACTTGTGCACTGCATGTGTATCTTGATGTACCTTGAAATGTCTCTTTAGACCTCCATGAGATATACAGATCTTGTGGCATATGTGACATTGATAAGGGTGAACTGGATTGTATATTTTATAGACAGTAGGGAGTACCACATGGTATGTTCTTATGTGAGATTGAAGCCCAACATCTGACAGGCAGATTCTGCCACAAACTGTAGAGAAAGTTCCATTCATTTTAAGTTCCCTTAATGAAAATATAGTGGCCACTATGTAGATAACTATAAATAATAGTTAAACTATTCAAGTACAGTAACTTTGGAGACGGGAAAGTGAAAACAGAGATATCTACGAGGAAACGAACAACGAAATTCTCGCACAGATTCGTCTATCCATATATTCACGAGTGCGTGTGTGTTTGTGTGTGGACATGTGTGTGGCCATGTGTGTGGGCATGTATGTGCCTGCTTGTGTGTGGACATGTGTGTGCGTGTCTGTGTCTGCGACTCTACCTTTTGTATTAAGTCCTAACATCAGTATTTTTGTTATATGTCTCTTAATCACTCTGATATTGATATAAATATACACATACCTACATGTTTGTGTCTGTATATGTGTATATATATATATATATATATATATATATATATATATATATATATATATATATATATATATATATATATATATATATGTATATATATGTATATATATATATAAAAGATGTATATAAAATGAAAGTGCTTTTATAAAGGAATTTATTAGGTATATGTTTCTGTAACAGACGGAATACCTATGTATCGCTGCTTGCGTAATCATATAATGTTAGCAAGTATTCGGTAGTAAATGTATAATCAGTTGTCTCTTCTTCAGAGATATTGGATAAATTGGAAAAAAATAAGAAAAATTGAAGTATTTATATTAGTTGTAAGAAAGGAAGAAGAGATGGCAATTCAATTTATTGTTAAACAAGTATATAGAAGGTTTCTAATGAGAATACAATGAGTATATGGCTTATTTTATCTAAATAAGAATTTTTGGGAGTGCCTATTTTAATCTATACTTGACCAATTGAACAATGGACAGGGCTGGTCGTTTGGTGTAGTAGTATTAATAGATATAAAGTGTCAATTAAGGAAGAGGGAGATTTTCACTGCTACTGTATAACAACAATGCTGGTAGCATGCTGGTATATGCATCAGGGAATTGAATTAAGAAATCTCATTTTATCTATAGCAGTTTATATTAAATGGTAAAGAATAGAAAAGTTGATAGAATTAAGACTAATAGAGAATGTTAATATGTATTTTGACAATCAAACGGAGATGGAGACAGGCGTTCAATCCTGGTAGCGTTTGTAATATGAAAATGTAGATTTCAAGCGATGGTTACAGTATAACGATCGCTCTATTCTGTTATTTAATAAAATATATTTGGATTTCATAATACAAAATAATTCCATATTACACAATTTACAAAATTCCTGTCCTAGGAAATATGCAGGGACAGCTGCTATTATATCCCGTTTTAGGTTAAATTGTTGGTTATTTTCGCGCAGCTGCCAAGCCTTGTCTGCGAGTGTTGTTACATAACGCTGGTTTTCATGTTTTATCGAGTAACGATGTCTATAAAGGCGAGATTTGAAGGAGGTAGCTGTAGACCACCACATAGTACCACTTCTAGCTACCCGATTCGATAGTACATTTGTATATGATGTTGCGTTCAAGACACTGATTGTTCAACGGATACATTCCTGGTTGGACACAGTTACAGTTATAATTTTGCGTTGTTGTATTGGCATGGATGGGTTGATGAGGTTGCTTAGGCAGGACGGGATGTTGTTTGTTGTTTTGTGATATTATAGTCGATGTTTTACGTGTATTGTTATGTGTTGGAAGGCGTTTATACAACCGTTTTGCGTTAAGCTTTTTTATATGTTGTTCAATATTAGGGGCGGTTGAATATGAAAGTCGAATAGTGTTAGGGTTTAAGATTTTATTATATTTATGTGATGTTGGAAAGTGTTTTTTAACTAATCGAAAGAATTGTGAGGGTAGATTGGTTTTAATAGAGTTGTTATAGACCGAGTTGTACCATATATACTCTTTACATCGCCTTCTGTTTGGTGGTGTGCGACTATTAGTGTGTCTATTGCGGTAGTTTATGTATGGTGGTGATTCTATGCTATTTCTACCTCTATGAGATTTATTTTGGGTGTTTTGGTGATCGTCGAGTATATACTCTATATTATCTAGGTGTCCAGCCTTCCTAAGTGCATCATCATAATATTCGGCATGTTCTTTGAAGGTTTGCTGGTTGGACGACAGGCGGGTGATTCTAAGGGAAATATTTCTAGGGATGGATTTAATTATAGAGGGTGGATGGTTGGAACCCGTATTTATATATTATATTCATCTTTTCTACATTTTCTCCGGAATATAATTTATACTCGTTGAGCAAACCTACACGTACGCTGTTCATCTCTAACGTGACGATATATTATCACTACATTATTGATAACTTGAAATTTTATATATATGTATATATATATTAATATATATATGAATGTGTGTGTGGTCATGTGTGATTGTGTGTCTGTGTGTAAGTGTGTAAGTGTATCGTTCTCTATATTGTTTCTCTCCCTCTAAATGACTTGAAAACCAATCTCTATCGATCTGTAGATCGATAAACCATCCAATCTCTTTTTAAACAACATTTCAATAAAATACAATTCAAGTCCAAGTGGAGTTTGATTTTCTCTTGTAATTCATTCGAAGTTTTCCCCATATATTTCATACTTGGATTGGTGGATATATATATATATGCACGTATGTGCACGTCTGTACGTATTTACACACACATACACACACATATATTATATATATATATATATATATATATATATATATATATATATATATATATATATATATACATATACATATATATATATATATATATATACATATACATATATATACATATATATATATATACATATATATATATATATATATATATATATATATATATATATATATATATATATATATATATATATATATACATATATATATATATATACATATATATATATATATATATATATATACATATATATATATATATACATATATATATATATATATATATATATATATATATATATATATATATATATATATATATATATATATATATATATATATATATATATATATATATATATATATATATATATTGTTATACTTGGGGAGGGTCATATTTGTGTAATATTGCCAGAATTAATAACAGAACACACTCACTGTTTGGTTGGTTTTCGCTTTTCGCTTCTGTGTCTTTTATATCGGTAATCTAATTATTTCGGTCCTCAATGTTGCCATTGACTGACCAACAGTCAAAAATAATACAGATACAATATAGCCACAAACACATATATATAGTTTATCAAAGTTATTTCGTTGCACATCTGCAACATCGTCTGAGGTGCTATTGTTTCCTCCCGTTACATTGTATGTCTAAATAAAAATGGCGTAGACATACAATGTAACGGGAGGAAACAATAGCACCACTGACGATGTTGCAGATGTGCAACGAAAGAACTTTGATAAACTATATATATGTGTTTGTGTCTATATTGTATCTGTATTATTTTTGAGCGTCGGTCAGTCAATGGCAACATTGAGGACCGAATAAATTAGATTACCGATATAAAGGACACAGAAGCGAAAAGCGAAAACCAACCAAACAGTGAGTGTGTTCTGTTATTAATTCTGGCAATATTACACAAATATGACCCTCCCCAAGTATAACAATATTTGTTTCGACACACGATTTCATATAAAAAACCTCGCAAAACTAATATATATATATATATATATATGTGTGTGTGTGTGTGTGTGTGTGTGTGTGTGTATATGAAGCATGTTTTGAAACACCGAGCGAGTTTGAAATTCGAAATAGAATCTCACTATCAGGCTAAATTTTATGTAGTCAAAAATATGGCGAAAGCTTCTATTTCTCATATATATATATATATTGTTATACTTGGGGAGGGTCATATTGTTGTAATAATATTGCCTGAATTAATAACAGAACACACTCACTGTTTGGTTGGTTTTCGCTTCTGTATCTTTTATATCTCCATAGTTAATTCATTCGGTCCTCAATGTTCACCATTGACTGACCAACGGTCAAAAATACAGATATAATATAGATATAAACACATATATATAGTCTAACAAATTTCTTTCGTTGCACATCTGCAACATCGTCAGTGGTGCTATTATGTTCCTCCTGTTGTATTGTATATTTACGCCATCTTTATTTAATATGTTTATTCATTTATTTATTTTTGTCTTCTTCTCTGCGCATGCGTTTGTGTGTGTGAATAGTGTTTGGTGTGTGTTCGCGTTTGGGTGACTGTGTTTTGGTTATTGTATTCTATCTTAGTTTACTAGTGTGTGCTTATATGTGTTTGTTGTTATTGTGCTTGTGTATATATTTATTTATTTATTTATATTTCTCTTAGGTCTATATTGTTTGTTTGGGTGTTGTTGTTATTCCATTCATTTTTTTCTGTTTAGCTTTGGCTTTCTAGGTTCTATTTCACTTGCCTCTCTGATTTGTCTATCTGCTGGGTCATTTGTATGTTTAGATATTATTTTAATTTCTGTATTGTCTATGTCACCGTCATGTTGTTGTCTGGCGTGTTCGTATAGTACTGAACCGTTTTTTCGTCCTTTTAATTCCCCCCCAGTGTTGGTCTATCCTTTCACCTATGCTACGAGCTGTATCGCCTATGTATGTTGTTGTCATGTTTCTGCAAGTACCCTCTGTACATCTTATGCTATAGAATACGTTTCTAGTTTTACAGTTTATCCAGGGGTTTACTCTACATATAATACATTTCCTATTAGTACAGTGGGTTTTCTTAAAAGGGTATGTTTTGCTGATCAGGGATTGTATGGTAGTTCCTGGCTTTTCTACTACCTCAATCTTTAAGTGGGTCTTTCTCAGGGTCTTTCTACACTGGTTAGCTAATTTCCCTCCAGGGGTAGCGTCCACAAACATGACACTCTGGTATCTCTGGTTGTCGTACCATGAGGTGGCTTCCCCTATCTTATGTTTAGTCCTATCTAAGCTATTTCATGATTTGCTCCTGTATAATGGGCAAATTCCTTTCATGTCCAATTCTATGAGGGTCTTATACTTCTCCGTGGCTCCTTCGTATACTCTGATTCTGTCTCTTTGGTTGTAGCCAGAGAACTGCATGCGGTTGATGAAATGTTGGATGTGTCTTTCCATTTCTGTTGGGTCGCACATGCGGGATACGTTCTTCATCACTCGTACCAAGTCTGCGATCAGAATATTAAACTTAGCACTACTGGACATTGCTGAGTTTTTGAGTATCAGGTATTTGGAGGCCATGGGTTTAGCATGGTGTGAGTGGAGAATTTGGGCTCTCTTGTCTATAGTGTTAATCCAGAGTTCCGTGTCTAATACAAGTAGTCTACTGTTAGGGTGTTTGGAAGGGTAGTCGATAGTTACAGTTATACTCTGGTGTATGGAATTAGCTATCTGCTGGATGCTTTCCATTGTGCTACATTCTAAATCATACTGGTTAGTACTCTCTTGTGGGGGATGGGGGGTCCTTATTACTATATTAATGTCGTCTACGTAACGAGAGTACATGATGAGGTCTATGGAGCTCTCATCAAGGAGATCTTTGAGTCTCCTTTCCCATAAAAAGGTTGGCAACGTCACCAGCTATGCTGACGCCAATGGCTGCTCCCTCATTTTGGGCGTAGATCTTCTCGTTGAATTTGAATATGTGGCCCTTTAGGGTAGTTTTAATACTAGCCCTTATTGCATGCGCGACCATTTTTCTTATTTGATCATTGTTTTGGGAGGTCCGTATGGCTTTGGTCCACCCAATCCAACTTCCCATGAGAATCTTTTTTGCCATTGAGGTTATGGTCGGGGGTCTACCTCTTATGGGTCTACTGGGGCAGAAACGGCTAAGGTCATGGCTGTCTAGGTAGTCGGGGTCGTAGGTAAGTCTAAGTAGGAGGCCCAGTTCGTCTGTGTCGACGTCGCAGAACTCCACCTCACTCTCACTGACCATCTCCACACATTTTTCCACAGCAAAATCAATGTTAATGGATGGCTATAGTGATACCACGCCCATACTCCCTATTAGGCAGTTAGATAGGCTTTTGTTTTTGTTGCATTCATTGATTCTGCTGAGGAGGTCCTCTGTACTGTCACATACATCTGTGGACATCTTGATTATGAGGCGTATAACCATTGAGAGGAAGTAAGAGATCCTGTAGTTGCTAACGATATTGGCTCCGCATACACAATTTCATATCAAAAACCTCGCAAAACAAATATATATATACACATTCATACACACCTACATACATACTTAGATACACATAGCCCCCCAATCACATCTCGAAAGTATATATAGGCTCTACATCGAATAGCTTTAAGACCAGATATAATTCACATCTTAATTCGTTCAGAAACCCTAAACTTAGCAACGTAACCTCAATATCCACATACATACTCTCATTAAAATCAAGTAATATACCATACACCTTAAAATGAGAAGTGATAGCTAAGGCCCCTTCATATAGACCACCGAACAAATTTTGTAACCTTTGCATCCTCGAGTCTAAACATATTATTCACTTTAACCTTAGCCTACTAAATAGGAAATCAGAGATCTTCTACACGTGTCCGCATTACCATAGATTCTCGTTCCACTACTTCAAACATAGCCACTAATAATAATAATAATAAAAATAAAAATAAAGACCAATGTCGGAGATAAAACTAGACCACCACCTTGTAGTTTATCCAACTAGACCTTCATTTATCCAACTAGACCTTCATGAATATAGGACTACACCTTAATTAAAAGACGACACTGACCTACATACAGTCAATAAACACCTGTTTGATCTATTACATTATACAATGAAAAGATTTTAATGATATAGACACACTAATAAATTCCCAATATACAACACCAACTAAATAGCAGACAACTGTGTATATAACTCCAATTACTCCAGTATATATTGTGCAACTAACTATCCTGTCATAAAAAAAACTTCAACTATCTCTACACAACCAGTATGTTTGAATGTATGTATATATGTATAATTTACTTCCTCATTTTTGAATCAGTTGGAGCATTTCTTTAGAACTGCTGGACTGGCAACCTGACAGATACCTCAGGCACAGATGATAATTATCCCTAAATACTGATGTTGGTTAGATTATCAATTAGTATTATTGGGGCACCCACTGATGAATTATAGGAGCCCACTTGAATATATATCTATTGATGGTATACAAGCTCCTACATAAATTGGTATAATTTAACCCAAATTGCAAGAATCCTATAATGAAACGAGACGTCCGTCTGGGAAGAGATATATTCGATATGTCTCATATAAAATAATACAGCCAATTTTCCACGCAATACTTTTAGTTAGCACCCCGAACGCATAATTGGGAATATAATCACTTATTTCCTAATGTTTGTTGAGTGAGTTGGAATTTGGCCGGAGTATCGCTAAAAAGCTTTCTCCGATATTGTATTTATATATTTATATATATATATATATATATATATATATATATATATATATATATATATATATATATGTGTGTGTGTGTGTGTGTGTGTGTGTGTGTGTGTGTGTGTGTGTGTGTGTGTGTGTGTGTTTATACATTATCACACATATGTATGTACCTTATATTATACATGCATATACTAACTATGTAAAAACTATCTAGTTATAATAAACTAAATTTTAAAAATGTTTTTAACCCCTCCACACAAGTTTAAAAGATAGCAATTATATAACCAAGAATATTTTATATACTCTATATAGATTAATTTATAACATTACCACAATATTATAAAAACCCTTAGTTTATCAACAACATTAATTACCTCCCTTTGTTATTAACCCCTTTACAACTTCCTGTGTAAACTTATAAAATTAAGCAACCTAACGGTTTACCAACAGCTCAATAACGGTTAATACAAACCCTAGAAAAGATAATTTGCAGATAAAAAATGCACAAGATAATATACCTACAATAACAAAATGGCCAGTAATTCGGAGGAATTTACATTTAACAAACAAACACCTATTGACTATAAACGACTTAAAATAATCCCATGGTTAATAGCTGTGAATAACAAACAACATACACACATAAATACGAACTACATCACAAAAACACTTAAATGAAAATTACATACCCAACTCTATCTAGTGCTTTACATAACAAATACCTACATTATCACCACATGCCTCTCTAACAAATTGCACACTATCTTAAACATTTATAACAATTATAACATGCTTTAACACCCCACACAAAATATGTTTATTTCAACTGCATTATAACTCTTTCCTCATACATGCCTTATTGACTGTATTGACTCCTGCATTGTACACCAATCGTCCTTGCTTATAACTTCTTTGCCTGTGATTTTTTGCTTGTCATTTTTTGCTTGTGATATTTTTGCTTGTGCTTTTTACTTTTACTTATACCTGTTACACTTCCAACCAGTGCTGCCTGTAATTGTGTTATTTCAAGTGGAACATCTTTGTAACTCCTGAATCTCCACATGATGCTTTTGATACTATTAACAATTATGTACCCTAAATGTTCTAAATGACTAGGATTCTAGCTACGCGTTTTCGACATTCCTTATGCTCCGATGATTCCAAACTTCCCTCTGTCAGCTAATAAATGTTCTAAACTAAAATTTGATCGTTTTAACACTTTGTATCTCGGCTCTGTATGTAAAACCCTTAAAAATTTGCATTGAGCCATTTGTTATACCGGTAACCGGCTAGAACTTAGTACTACCCTACATATTTATAGTTATATCAAACATATATAAATATAAATATAGATATAAATATTACTATATAAATATATATATATATATATGAAACAACGAAAGACTTTATGTAAAACCAA
>OZ024745.1:98107477-98109977 GCA_964016885.1 Eledone cirrhosa
ACATGGCCGAATAATTAAGGAGTCTGATTCGCAATCATTAGGTCCTAGCATTTGGAGTAAGTGATATTTACCACCGCCTCGGGTCAACCCATGCCTTGTGAGTGAAATTGGGTTGACGGAAACCGTTTGGAAGCCCGTTGGATGGACCGTGTCTGTAATTCAAAAGACCAACCTTGTCACACACTTTCTCACACTGAATCTCCCTGAAAATTACCTTAAGGGCACACGTGTCTATAGAATACTTAGGTACTTGGTGTTAATTTTATGAGCTGGAAACATTGATCGTCGAAACCGACGCAGGTCAATTCGATTCGCTTCCATTCCACATGTTTGTCTGTTAACAGAGTGTTTACCTAATCATGGCTACATCTGATTAGTCATGAGGAATTGATCAACAACTTTAAC
The DNA here is from genome assembly GCA_964016885.1 of Eledone cirrhosa. NCBI lineage: Eukaryota > Metazoa > Mollusca > Cephalopoda > Octopoda > Eledonidae > Eledone > Eledone cirrhosa. Next base: position 98,107,883 of record OZ024745.1, read on the forward strand.
TAAAGTTAGCCACTAATCTCTGACTGTTTTACACAATTGTCTTACGAAAAGTAACACATTTACCCAATCGCCATCGTGTAATATAGATCAATCTCAGCTACTGATTAATAGATAATATACGATGTTGATCTAAAGAGGTGTTAAGTTAATAATTCTCTGAACTATCTCATTTCAAAAGTGTGATCGTAGATGTATTGATGACAAGTGAATACTGTCATGTCTGCACAGACATGACAGTGAGTGAAAACAATTGCTACGTCATTCGGCATAATAGAAATAGCAGTAAAATCTTCTTCAAACCACATCCTTAAACCATACTCCTTCCAAATGGTAAAATTAGACTTAAAAGACTTGAGTACGTTTGACAATAGCTGTGCTCGATCAAGTATGACCTAGCAAAACAACAGTAAGAAACTCAATATCGGTAAGTATCTAGTGACTAATACGGGGTCATATTATTGGGGCGGTGGATTGGCAGTATCGGTGGAGGGTCAGACGCCATGCATTGCAGTATAAAGTTACGGCCCTTTATGGTCTGAGTTCAAATGCCGCCGATGTTAGCCGATGTTAACTTTGCCTTTCATCCTTACGGGGTCGATAAAATAAAGTAGAAACAATTATTGTGGAATGGAATAGTGAATAGTATAAAATTGAAGTACTCGGCGATAGTAACTACTATATATATATATATATATATATATATCATTATCTATAAAAGGCAGATTGTTGTTGTGTGTGTGTGTGTGTGTGTGTGTATGTGTGTGTGTGTGTGTGTGTGTGTGTATGTGTGTGTGTGTGTGTGTGTGTGTGTGTGTGTTCCATGTTTATACATTTGCACAATTTCAAACCGATTCGACTCAAAGTCTGTAAGAATGTTGTAAATGGTCTAACTTAGGTCAACGACTATTTATTTCATTCAAACTCACCCACAATTACGGAAATAATCGATAAAACTAAATACATGACGCTTTACTCCTCTAATACAATCTGATTACCTCTCTCTACTCCCCTTCAAATTCGATAAAACTACATACATGCTTACAAACTTCCTTTAGGAACGCCGAAGAGAGAGAGAAGAGAGTGAGAGGGAGAGAGAGTGAGAGGGAGAGAGAGAGAGGACGTTTGTTTTTGAGTGTGGAACGGTCAAACATCTATTTACTTCAATGACAAAGAGAACTTATTACATGTCATACGAAACAACAATTATTGAAAAGCAACAGATAAATTTATTCAACAAAAAAAAAATAGCGATAAAGCTTTTTTAAAACCTCTCAACGAACATGGAAGAAAGAAGTATCAGTTTATTTACTAAAATATGAGGTCACTAAACCTGCTAGAAACAGCTGCTAACTCTCCCCCATATCACACCACTCCCTAGTGTCTTAAATTTAGAAAACATATCCTCTATGAGGTCACTAAACCTGCTAGAAACAGCAGCTAACTCTCCCCCATATCACACCACTCCCTACTCTCTTAAATTTAGAAAACATATCCTCTATGAGGTCACTAAACCTGCTAGAAACAGCAGCTAACTCTCTCCCCTATCACACCACGCCCTACTGTCTTAAATTTAGAAAACATATCCTCTATGAGGTCACTAAACCTGCTAGAAATAGCAGCTAACTCTCCCCCATATCACACCAACCCCTACTGTCTTAAATTTAGAAAACACATATCCTCTTTGAGACCACTAAACCTGCTAGAAACAACAGCTAACTCTCCCCATATCACACCGCTCCCTACTGTCTTTAATTTAGAAAACACACAGACAACCACGCAGAATAACTCCATCGCAGCTCTGTTGTTCGGCTGGCATCGTCTACGCGCGCGTTGCGCAAGTACTGTGAAACAATAAATTTCAACACTTCTTTGCACAGAGATAATATCCATAGACGAAACTACAATTGTCATTGCTGGCGCAGCTCCTGCTTCGGCAGTCCAGGTCTACAATTCATTCACCCAGTGCCTGGCAGACAAAAAAGTGCTGCCATAAAATGGGTGGTGCAACCTAACTTTGGTAACTTACTGACCCCGAGCAATGCCGGGCTTTAATGCTAGTATATATATATATATATATATATATATATATATATAT
>OZ024745.1:98114977-98164977 GCA_964016885.1 Eledone cirrhosa
TCTTTTGTATTTCTCCTATACGCGGGTTTCCTGGGATTTGCGATAAGTAGTCGTTAGACCCCTTAGGTATCATTCCCAGAGCGCCTACAACCACTGGTATTGTTTTAGTTCTCAATTTCCACATTTTTCCAATTTCTATCTCCAGGTCCTTATACTTGCTCAATTTTTCAAATGTTTTTATAGATACATTCTTGTCTATTGGAACAGACATATCAATTAGCAGGCATACCCTCCTTTGAAAGTCCTTCAATATTATATCAGGTCTATTTGCATCTATTTTTCGGTCTGTTTGGATGCTAAAGTTCCACAAGATTGAGATGTGATCTTTTTCAAGTATGGGAGGTGGTTGATGCTCCCACCAATTCTTTTGATGGGGCAGGTCAAAATGCTTGCACATTATCCAATGTATGTATTGTGCAGCTCTGTCATGCCTGTTTAGGTATTCGGTTGGAGCTATAGGACTGCACATTGAAATTATATGGTCAATGGTCTCTGGTTGTTTTTTGCATACACGGCATAATGGGCTGCACCCATTTTTTATTATGTTGGCTTGGTAATTTTTTGTTGGCAGACACTGATCTTGTGCGGATATAATCAGTCCTTCAGTCTCCGATTTCAGTCCAGAGGATGCCAACCACTGATGGGTTAAAGTTTTGTCAACATCAGGATTGTTAGCTCGCTCTGGGTATTTTCCATACAGAGGCTTTTCTTGCCATTTCTTAGCCAGTTTCTGTAGCAGTTCTTTCTTTGCAGTTACTTTTACCTGCTTTGCTTTTTCTGTGTTTTCCATTTCAGCAGTAAATGGGACTTCTGAAATTTGTAGTCCATTACTGTATCTTTGTGCATCTTTTGTAATGGAATATGATCTTTTGGTGCTTTCGTGTTTCAAAACGAGTTTGATCATCCAATCATGTGATTCCCTTAGATATGTGGATAATCCAATTGTTGCAGTTTTCAACGCAATGTCTAACTGGATTAACCCACGTCCTCCTTCTTTCCTAGGGAGATATATTCTATCTATGTCTGCCTTAGGGTGATGCATTCTGTGCATGGTTAAGAATTTTCGGATTTTTGTATCGAGCCTACGGATCTCTGTGCTTGACCAGTTGATGACATTGTAACTGTAGGTTACTACTGGTATGGCAAGCGTGTTTATGGCATCGATCCTATTCCTTGCATTCAATTCCGTTCTTAAGATTGCTCTGACTCTGCGGTAACATTCCTTCCTTATCCTTTCCCTCATTGTCGAGTGCTTGATTCCGTCTCCTTCACAAACACCTAGATATTTGTAAGTTTGTTCTTGATCAAGCTCTCTTATCACGTTCCCCCGATCAAGATTAATGTCTGAACTCTTCAGCAGCTTTCCTCTGGTGAACGTTGCTTTGGCGCATTTATCCAGTCCAAACTCCATTTTAATGTCATCACTGAACTGCTTCACAGTGGATAATAGCCCTTGCAATTGTTCATCATTTTTTGCAAATAGTTTCAGGTCATCCATGTAGAACAGGTGATTAATGGTTTTGTCATAGACTCTATATCCATGTTTTGTTTCATTGAGCATTTTACTTAATGGTATAAGTGCGATGCAGAATAAAAGCGGTGATAAAGAGTCACCCTGAAAAATTCCACAATTAATGTTAACTTCTCCAGCTTCCAGTGATTTTGTTTCACTATTCAAAAGGAGTGTCGTTCTCCATGTCCTCATACTGAATGACAAAAACCTCCTGATAACGGGGGATATTTTGAAAATCTCTAAACATTTTTCAATCCAACTGTGTGGCAAACTATCAAATGCTTTTTTATAATCTATCCAAGCAATCGATAGATTTTTGTGTCTATTATGACAATCTTCCAGTATCATTTTGTTAACCAGAAGCTGATCCTTACAGCCATATGAGCCTCGTTTACACCCTTTCTGCTCAATGGGAAATAGGTCATTTGTTATCAGGTGGTCATATGTGTATTCAGTTAGGACTGATGTTAAAATTTTATACATTGTGGTCAAGCAGGTTATCGGTCTGTAATTTTTGGGATTGTTTGTCTCATCATTCTTCGGTAGCAGGAATGTAATGCCGTTAACTAGCCATGATGGTATCTTTTCTGGCTCCTTAACTATTTCATTGTAAAGTTGGGCTAACAGCTCATGAGACTCTGTGAAGGCATTTATCCAAAAGTTTTGTATTTTGTCTTTTCCTGGGGATTTCCATTTGCTGGTTTTTCTTAGAGCCAAGCGCAGCTGTTCAACTGTTATATTTTCCCATGTTTGTTCTTCAAGGTGAGCTGTTTCTTTCATTTGTCTGTCTATCCATGGGGCATGTATGTTATGAACTTTTTCTTCGGCCCAGATCTTTTCCCAGAATTCTTGCACTTCCTCCTTGGGTGGTATTGATTTAGCAGTTATTGTTGACTTACCAATTTTTCTGTAGAAGTTTCTTTGGTTGTTTTTGAACATATTATTGTCCTTATAGAATCTAGATCGTTTTTCAAAGCGCCTTATACGAGCAGCTTTGGCCGACACTTTTTGCTTGATTGTTTCTATCAGCATGTCTATGTCACATGTTGATCTTATACTGTACTTTTTTTTCAATTTTCTAAGTTTAGTTTGTTTAACATGTTCACCTACTTTATAGTTTGTTAAAATTTCTATGTCAGATCGGAGAAGGTTTATTTGGCGATTGATGTTATCTTGCCAAGTAGATTTCTTGTGGGAATTCCTTTGTTTTTTCATCTTCACTCCACATAAGTGAGTGGTGACTTTAGCCGATGCATAATAGAGATGATTTAAGTCAGTAATGCTTAGTTTGTTTGTGATGATAATGTTTTTGAGAATTATGTTTGTCTTGTGTATTATCTTTTGGTTCTGTTTGGAGTTCTGGATCTTAGGGAGGGTGTCTCGTTCCCCCATGTCAGATTCTTTCATTTTCATCCATTCGATCATAATTTCATCCTTCAAGTTGGCAAGTTCATTCTCATTCATTTCTTTATCATTTACGATCTCATTATTTTCATTTGGAGTTTCATCCTGAGCATGCACTCCCTCCACTTTTTCGCTCCTTTCTTTAATTTGTTCTGTTGCCAGTGATTCCGCCCCAACTCTGGGATTCGAAGTGTTACAGTTTACCTCGTTTTCACTGACACATGCTTCATTTTCCCTTCGCTGACTTTGTGCTACTAGCTTGATCTGATCAATTTCTATATCAGTTAGTAACTTTTTTCTTACAATATTTCTTCGTATATTGGCTAGTTTGTTACTGTCAATATAGCCTCTGTTTTCGGGATGTTTCTTTTTCCAGTTGATATATGTTTGCTCTGTATTCGATGTATTTGATGGGTAGTACATGGCAGTGTAGAAAGCCTCAAGGACTTCTTTATTATCTTCCCTTGACCATTTTTCTCTCTTTTTCTTTGGATTTCTTGGTGGTGAGCATGGAGGGCCAACAGTAGGAGTATTCCGGTTATGGGAGGTCTCCAGCTCCGAAGTGATGGGAAGGTTTGAACCATTAGCTGATTTTTCGACCCCAGTCTGGTTCCTCTCTGAGGGACGCGGCCCTTTTTTACCCGGGTGACGGCCGATCCGGTATGAGATTTCATCATTAGACATCTACTTTATTTTGTCGCGTTTTATCCTTATCCGCCAAGGGGTAATCTTTTCGTGTTACCACTTCTAGAACGAGTGTCAACCAAGACTAGAGGGGTCGTTCTCCCCTAGAGACATGGCTATTCCCCGCCGGCCGCCATCCCGGTATTTCTTGGTCACGGGGTTTTCTTTTTGTTGTTTTTTTTAAATTGTTATTATCATGAGTGGTTCCTTAATGTGAGCATTGCGTGGCTTAAGAATGAAATTATTAATAATTGTCTCCACTCCAGGCCAGCAATCACCCAGTGCATTACAATAATATAATATACTTTTTGTTGTAGTTGGCTGTTATTGCTGCTGGCTATGTCGGTGGTGGTGCCGGGGCTTTTTATATTGTTGGTGAGGAAGGGGTGAGCCAGCAGTCCCATAATTGTTGATGTAGACATTTGTCCGTGGCAAGGTTACCAAGTCAATCTATTTATATCTTTTGCTAGCCTCTCTCTTGTCTAGTGCTACCACCACCTTCCCTTTTCTCTCTCAAGTTAACAGGGGAATAGTGTCAGTAGCATTGAATGAGTGGTGGCGGCGATGATGGATGTGGTGGTGTTGTGGTTACTGATATAGTATCTATGAGTTTGTGTTCGTATGTTTAATATATATTTTCATTATATTTTGTGTTGACATATTCCTGTAAAATTTGAATTAAACATTTTTTTAAATTTGAGACAATAATAATAGTAATTATTATTATGATGCCGGTGAAGTTGCCGTTATATTTAGTGTGATGGGATAGGTAGTGTATCAAGTTTCTGGTGTTGGTGAAATTGAAATTGCCGCTGTTCTATATAGTGTAGACAGAGGGTGTTTTGTTCCATTTATAACCATTTTCTTTTTTTGAATACAAAATATATAATACAAAATTGAATATTTGAGCGATACAACAATATAATATGGATCCGAAACTTTATGGGACCTCATTCGGTGCCTTTATGCAACATTTGTGCTAAGAATTGTTCTTTCACAATTGATTTAAATATGTTAAAAATCAAAAAACTTACGGGAGCATATTATTATTATTATTATTATTATTATTATTATTATTATTATTTGCGACCTACGTAGTAAATCATATTATCGTGAGCTCCGCAAATGTTTGTTATTTTCAGTTGTTTAAAATTGCCATTTATGGAAATTTTTTATTGTTAACTGTATATAAGTGCACATACATTGTTTTCTGAAAAGGACACTCAAAAAGATTGGGGCCTTGAGCCCAAAATTTAAACTTTTATAATTATCAAACAAAAATTTTTCTTTTAAAAAAATCATGGACGACTCAGAGTCACACTTTCCTCACAAACTAACACCTTCCACCGACACCACCAGAGTAAATATTACTACGTTTGCCAACACTAAAAATATAAGCAGTAGCAATATTCTAAATTTGTCTCATGCAGACATTCATTTCCTGCCATTACCAATGACTGCAGGTGTTGAAGACGCCACCCCCACCACCAGCGCAGCGACAACAGAAACAAAAGAAAGAAATTATCTCGTGACATCGAAATGGATTCACCCAAAATGAACTCTTCCACACCGAACACAACTGACGCCACCACCACCACAACTGAAACTAAATTAACAATAACAAAAATAACGATAACAACAACAGCAACAACAACAATGAAAATCAGAAAACCACCCTGTCTTTTGCCAGAGTAGCAAAAAAGTGCGAAGCAATCCAGGTAACTCAGAGGGAATTAGAAGAAGCCAAAAGAATGGTAAAGAAAGATGGGTGCAGGGTCAGCCCCCCCCCCCCCCACACACACACCTAATAAAATGGAGCATCGGCTCCTATGCACCGTGTCTTATCGGACGATTAACATAAAATCGCGCCGAGTGGAAAGGGCATCCGAGTCCCAAATTCAAAAAGCTTTGGGACATGTGTGGGCAAAAAAAACCCACATCAGACGTGGGCAGAAATATGGAACCGTGGACGTGTTCTTCAGAACACCATAGAAGGCCAGAGAACACTCCATGGCCCCATTAAGAAGTGACGACTTCACACTCGTCCCAAGCTATTGTGGCCAGAGACTCGTGAAGATCAGGGTGACCCACGTTCCACCGGCCATCGAAATTCCCTGGCTAATGGCTGCCGCCCTCGCCGGCATCGAGGCCAACATCAAGATAATCGAAATAGCGAAAGAAAAGCAGGAGAACTGGTCCGGATCTGGGATGGAGCTCCTGATCCAAGCGTACCAAAAAAGCATTGAGGAGATCCCAGAGGTAATAGACCTCACTGACGGCAGCCACCTCACCGTAATCGTCGAGGGCAGAAGGCCTAGGTGTATCGTTTGTGGTGAAGGAACCCACCTAAGGGCTTTCTACCCTCATGCTAAAAGGTTGAGGCCACCTCTCTTACCCACCCTAGTCACTCAACCATGAACTCCACCAGCAGCAGAAATGGCAGCAACAACTGTAGCAGCAACAACAGAAGCAACTGTAACAGCAATAACCCCAGCAACAGTAGCAAAACCAACACCACCACCACCCAACGCGCCAGAACTAACACCAGCGCCTACACCGTCCACCACGCCACAACCAAAACCAACGCCTGTAGAGGATTTTCCACTCCCCGACCTACCGCAACTGGAGACAGATTGTGACGACGAGGAGTGGGAAACGGTATCAGTAAAAAAATAAAAGAAAAAGAAACCAAAAAAGAAAAAATCCTCTTCCTTCCCCCTCCAAAAACAAAATACAGAGGGAAACAAATAAACTATCAAACAAAAAAGTTAGGACAGCTATGCCACCATCCACACCAGCATCACCCCCCCCCCCGGGGGGGGGGGGGGGGGCGGTCCCACGCGAGCTAGCATGCGGAAGATCCGTGTCAGCATATGCGGACGATGTCACCGTAGTGGTGTCGAGCGCCAAACATATTGAGGCGATCGGCACTACACTAAGAGAATACGAAGCGGTGACAGGAGCAATGATCAACCAGAAAAAGTCAGTGGGCCTGCAGCTCGACACCTGGAGAGGCAGGTCCATGCCGTCCAACAGCGTCGTCGGGCGCTGGACGGACGGACCGGTTAAATTGCTAGGGGTCTGGTTGGGTCCGGACCTCCAGACCGACAAAAACTGGAACGACGTGACGAGCAGAGTGGCTTCTCTCACCCAGAAACGGGCGGAGAGGACGCTATCCCTGAAAGGTCGAGCGGAGGTGGCTAACGCGTACATCGCGTCCGTCATCTACTACCGCCTGACCGTCGTACCTTGTCCTAAGCCCCGCCTGACTGCGCTGGAGCTTCACCACACGATCAAGGTAAGTAATCCTTTGTCTCTTACTCCGTTTTTCAACCACCATGGCCGTACTTAGAATAGGCAGTATAAATATACGTAGCCTGGGATCATCTTGGAAGCAGGGTCACCTGCTCAACGACCTCAGGTAACTAAACATAGATGTGGTGGCCATCAGCGAGACCAGAATATCCGAAGCACGAGCCTTCGCACGGATCTTCGGCGGCTACGATGTATACGCATCTCCCAGCCGTCCAGGATCGGGGGGAGGGATTGCCGTGCTTTTTCGGAGAGGCTTGGATCTCGCCATACGGGCCATCTTCCTGGACCCAGAAGGTAAGTCGGTGGTGCTGGACGTGACCGGTAGCGACGGTAATGCTTTCAGGCTAGTAGAATCGATAAGGTTTAGCAAAGGAGTAGTGATAGAGGAAAATAGAGTAGAGGGAGAGTTAGTTAGAAAGCTAGAAGAGGCGTTTAGGACAGGTATCGCAACCGACGTGCTTGCAGAGAGATTGGCACTCGACCAATTCTTCAACGCAAAGCATGAAGGCTGCGTTGTCAGAGCTAGAACGCGTGCTCTAAGACACGAGGGGACGAAAGCCATTCAATGGGCCCGGGTGGTGGAGGGGCGACGTGGCAACAGGTCCACAATTCGGTCTTTGCCTGGTTAAAACGAGCGCATGTTGCTCGAACCCGAGCAGATGTGTGCGGCTTTTCAACAGTACTTTGCTCAGTTGTTCGGGAGTGGCGGCGGGTCGGATCGGAGTATGGACTTTGGTGCATACTTCGACGGACTGCTGCGTCCCTCGACGACTGCAGTGCAGTGCTTCGAAAAGCCGATAACAGCAGGTGAAATACGGGGCACGATGTCTAACTGCACGAGGGATAAATCGCCAGGTTTGGATGGTCTACCCTACGAGCTTTATGCGTATATGCCAGACTTGTTCGGCAACCTCTTGGCAGATGTCTACTGCAACTGGCAGCAGAACAGGAGCATTCCCAGTTTTGTGAGCCGGGGAGCGGTGGGGCTGCTGATAAAAGACCCGAACAAGAGGGATGTTATAGATAACTTCAGGCCCATAACTCTGCTAAAAGCAGAGTTTAAGATTTTGGCCAAGGTGTTAGCAAAGAGATTGGAGCTTGTCGTCGGTGATCTGGTGGGAGAGGCGCAGACATGCGTCATCCCGGACAGATCATACACGACAACCTCCATCATAGAGAGGGTGGTTAAGGAACCTGGCACGGGTGGGGCCCTGATCAACTTGGATCAATCTAAAGCATTTGATAGGGTCGACCATCGGTACCTGGCTGCGGTCCTCGAGGCGGCTGGCTTCGGGCCCGTTTTTAGGGGCTGGATCGCTGCGATGCACAGCGAGATCTGCTCGATTGTGAGGGTGAATGGTCACCTGTCGCAGCCTTTCAGCATCATACGCTTGGTCCGCCAGGGTTTCCCCCTCTCGTCCCTCTTGTACGTACTGGCTCAAGAGCCGTTATTACACAAATTGGAGACGATGAGGGGGGTCCCACGCGAACTGGAATGCGGGAGATCCGAGTCAGCTTACGCCGACGACGTCACCGTGGTGGTGTCGAGCACCAAACACGTCCAGATGCTCGGCACCGCTCTAAAGGAATTCAGAGGCTTTCTCTGAAAGGTCGGGCGGAGGTGGCTAATGTGTACATAGTCTCCCTCATCTGCTACCGCCTGACCGTCGTACCTTCAGACTCAGACTCAGAAGCTCCCGCGTCTTGCGACGCATGAGGCAATCATAGTGTTCCACCGCGTTCGGTCAGCAGCCAGTTGCACAGCGTCCCGCCATTGTCTGTTTGTCGCTCGCAGGTCCCTCTTAACTGTTTGGCGCCAATTCATTTTGGGTCGCCCTCTCCGTCTGCTTCTCTGCGGGCTCCATTTAAGTACTTGGTTCACCAGTCTCTCCGGGGGAAGTCTCAAAGCGTGTCCAAACCAGCCCAGGCGTCGCTTGCAGATGGTAGAAGAGACTAGCTGCTGGTTGGTGCGGACCTGACTTTCTGGTTTGTTACATGGTCACTCCATTTAATCCCCAGGATCTTTCGCAGACATCTGGAATCGAATGCGTGCAACTTCTTTTCTTGGATGGTCTTAAGGTGCCATGTTTCACTTCCGTACAAGAGTGTGGACAGCACGTTGCTGTTGTAGAATCTCATCTTTGTTTTGAGGGTGAACTTTCTGCTCTTCCAGATCTTGACAAGCTGGTTAAATGCTGCTGAAGCCTTTCCTATTCTACATTGCAATTCACTGTCCATGGCGCCCCCATTGTCAATGGAGCTTCCTAGGTAGGTGAAGTTGTACACTATCTACACCTCCCTCTGTTCAATGAAGACACTGGTTAGTGGTGGGTGTGTCCCAGATAACATGCTTTTGGTCTTCTTGGCACTGATATTTAGACCTAAGCTTCCTGCTTCGACATTGATATTGTTCACGATGATTTGCAGGTCAGCTGTGCTCTCTGCAAATGCAGCAATATCGTCCGCAAAGTCCAGGTCAGACAATTTTGCTCTCCCACCCAAGATATACCATGGTCTTTAGACGCTCTTCTTAATACCCAGTCAATGGCTATGGCTAAGAGAATTGGAGAGAGCGAACAACCTTGACGCACACCAGTAACCACCTCAAACCAGTCACTGTAACCATCTTATGTCCGTATGCAGCACTTGGAGTTTGCGTAAATCTGTTTGATTGCCGAAATGACTTTCTGGGGCAGACCATACTCATGCATGATGCTCCAGAGTGACGGCCGATGAATGCTATCGAATGCTTTGGAGAAATCGATGAAGCTGACGGCGAGGGGCCTCTGGAAGTCGTTGTACCTCTCAATGATGCGGCGTAACGTAAAGATCTGCTCTGCACAGGAACGTTTTGGTCGGAACCCTGCCTGTTGTTCTCACAGTTCCCGGTCTACCATGCCACGCATACGGTTCAGGATCACTAGACCTTTGCATCTGTTAGTTGGCCGGGAATGGAAGGTGGGTGGCAGTGTTTAGGAAAGGCCTGGATCTCGAGGTAAGGTCGATATTCCGGGACCCGGACGGGAAGTTGGTGGTCCTGGACGTGAACAATAACGAAGGTGGTGCCTTTAGACTAGTGGCCGTCTACGTCCCTACTGGGGCAGGACGGCCGGACTTCTTTAGACGCCTGGAAGCCTTTCTGGGTACGTCTCGCCCTTTACTGTTAGTGGGGGACTGGAACGGCATCTTAGACGCACGCTGGGACTGTATGGGAGTATCCGATAGGAGCGGGGGGTGCAAAAGTCTCAAGAACCTGATCAGCTAGTTCCAACTGTCTTACAGGTACCGACTAGATTTCCCTAATGCGCCAGTGTGGACCTGGACTAACCGCATAGGGTCATCTCGATCGTATATAGACAGGATTTTCATTAGGAAAATAGACAGAAATACTGTAAGCTGTCCACGTTTTAAAACGGTCGCCTATTCAGATCACAAGTTTGTGATGAGTACAGTCGACCTAGATAAGACGCGTAGATTAGGACCTGGTTAATGGAAACTGAACATGTCATTTCCGGCACGTAAGGCTTACAGGGACCAGGTCAACAATTTAGTTAAGAAAAAGTTGACAGGGGGAGTCGTCAACAATAGATGGTGGGCGGGCTCTCAAAAGAGAGATTAGGGTAATGTCGATAGAGTTTAGCAAAGAACTAGCGTTAGAGAAAAATAGAAAGGAGGGGGAGTTGGTAGATAAGTTAGACGAGGCTATTGGTAGTGGCATTGCAACTGACGTGCTAGTGGCGAGAATGGCATTAGACCATTTCTTCAATGCGAAACACGAAGGTTGCATTGTCAGAGCTAAGGCGCGTGCTCTGAGAAACGAGGGAACCAAAGCTGTTCGATGGGCCCGCGTGGCAGAGGCGCAGCGTGGTAATAAAACCACGATTCGGTCTTTGACGGACCGAGATGGACACGACCTGAGCGATTCCAAGCGGATGTGTGAAGCCTTTCGCCAGCATTTTGCTAGGTTGTTCGGGGGAAGTGGCGGGTCAGAGGCGGTGGCGGACATCAGTCCATACCTCGATGGCTTGCCGCAACTCGCGACGGCCGACGTTGGGCGCTGCGAAAAGCCAATTACTTCAGCCGAGATTCGGGATGCCCTTGTCGGCTGCATGAGGCGCAAGTCACCCGGTTTGGATGGTCTGCCCTACGAGCTTTACGTAAATATGCCAGACTTGTTCTCCAATCTCCTCGAAGCGCTCTACTGCAACTGGCAGCAGAACGGGAGCATTCCCAGTTCTATGAGCCGGGGCGTAGTGACGCTGATAAGGAAAGACGAGAACAAGAGGGACACACTAGATAATTTCAGGCCCATAACCCTGCTCAACACAGAGTTTAAGATTTTGGCCAAGGTGTTAGCGAAAAGGTTGGCGCTTGTCGTCAAAGATTTGGTTGGGGAGGCGCAAACTTGCGCAATCCCGACCAGGTCCATACACGACAACCTCCACCTCATGCGATACATCATAGAGAGGGTTGGGTGCAAACCTGGCTTCGGTGGGGTTCTGATCAATTTAGATCAATCGAAAGCATTCGATAGGGTCGACCATCGGTACTTGGAGGCTGTCCTCGAGGCGGCTGGCTTCGGCCCCGTCTCCAGAAGCTGGATCGTTGCAATGCACTGCGGCACTTGCTCGGTATTCAAAATTAATAGCCACCTCTCGGAACCGTTTCAGGTCTCCCGATCGGTCCGTCAAGGGTGCCCTCTCTCTTCCCTTCTGTACGTATTGACTCTCGAGCCTTTACTGCGGAAGCTGGAGCTGTTGCAGAGCATCCCGCTCGAACCGGGACGCGGAAAGGCTGTGTCGGCTTATGCGAACGACATCACCATGATGGTGTCGGTCACCTCAGAAATCGAGGTGGTCGACAACTTATTGTAGGAATATGAAAGGTTGACGGGAGAAAAACTTAACCCGGAAAAGTCGGTGGGCTTGTAACTCGGCACCTGGAGAAGCAAGTCCATGCCGCCCAACAGCGTCGTTAGGCGCTGGACGGACGGACCGGTAAAGTTGCTCAGGTTTGGTTTGGGCCAGACCTCCAGGTGAATAAGAATTGGGACGAAGTGACGGGCAGGGTAGTCAGTCTCACCCAGAAATGGGCTGCGAGAAAGCTGTCACTGAAAGGTCGAGCGAAGGTGGCGAACGCGTACATCGCGTCCGTCATCTACTACCGACTGACCGTCGTCCCTTGCCCCCGGTCGCACCTTGCTATCTTGGAGCGGCTCCTCTTCAAATTCTTGTGGAGGGGTCAGGTTCCGCTGGTAAGGCGGTCCATCTGCTGCCAGCACCCTCTACGTGGAGGGCTGGGCATGCCGTGGCTAATGATGCGCAGACACGCGCTGAGGCTGCAGCAACTCCAGATATTCTGCCTAAACGGTGAACAGGTGTGGTCGCCGTTTGTCAGACGGGCCTTTCCGCAACTCGTTTCTTTGACTGAGCTGCAGTCCTGGGTCAAGAAGAGACCGAGACTGGGTGACTGGCATCTGGAATGTTGCCAGGCACTCACTGCCCTCTACCAGGCGAGCAATGCGGTCAGTGGAACTTCCACTCTCGAGTTCTATAGAGGATTAGTGGTGGCAAGTGCGACGATGCACTCGGAGAGGCTCTGGGAGTCGACGAAGTCGAACTAACCAGTCTGTTCTGGAGGACTTTCGAGCCGGGGACGATGGATAATTTCCAAAAATCCCTCGCTTGGCAGTGCTACCGGGGGGCACTGCCGGTCCAAGATAAACTCTACAGGCACGGAAGTGCTGTCAGACGGACCTGCCAGAGATGCGCGCAGAGCGACGAAACCGTTCTGCACGCACTCGTCCAGTGTCCGTGCATTACTGACTTGTGGAGTTATGTCGAACAGCTGTTGTCGCATGTAGAACGGATCCGGCTATCGGCCGAGTCCATAGTGAACATCGGCCCGCCGCCTTCTTTTGGCCAGGAAGGGCAGGCAATTTTCCTCTGTCTGGTGGCACTAGCGAAAGAGGTTGTATGGTGGACCAGGTTGAAAGGACTAAAGACAGACACTTTTCTCTTCGGCCAATCCCTCATCAACTTTTTCAAGTTTCACCTGGAAAGGAAGGTGAGGGTGGAGAGAGAAGTGCTGCCCCCCCCCCCCAGTACATTTGCTGAAAGGTGGGTGAATGTGGCGAGAATGCCCCATGTGAGTGGGCCTACTCTGGTCATGCGGCTGTAGGTGGGTAAATTTGAGGAGGAGAGGGGTGCCCTTCCATGGTGCTCTCGAAGCGTCGAGTCGTTCAGGATTGGTGGGGTACCTGAACAAACCCTGGGTGGTCATTCCCCCTATTGGGGAATTTTTTCTTGTTGTAATTTTCTTGTTACTTTGTTATTGTTATTCATATTGTTTACTCGATTTTTCTGTAAAACCCCACTGTCCCAGTCTTTTGTATTGTCCCCTATATGTCGGCCCTTGTGGCCAATAAATGAAATCATTATTATTGTTAGTAGTAGTAGTAGTAGTAGTAGTAGTAGTAGTAGTAGTAGTAGTAGTAGTAGTAGTTAGATTTCAGTATCTATTGGTACAAATTACATAAACATTAATAAGCAATGGAAAAATAATAACTTCGATTTCAATGATAATCTAAATTAATTTAAAAGAATCAACTCTTTAAATATATTTTCGTTACGGTTATATTTTCATTTGATTAGATGATAGATAAATGAACTTCTGGTGTATCCAATTAATGTAAAAAAATTCGTTTATCTTTCTTATATAACAGAATGAAATTATACAAGTTTATTTATATCTGTTTGTAGTAATGCCGAAATATCTCCTCGTAAAACACAGCTCACCATTACTAAATTCAGGTGCGCTATTTATCGACTTCTTTATGTCTAGGTTTGTGTTGGTTTTAAGAGAATAATTGATATAAATGTTAGTTTAAATTATCTCGTTTTCTTGGTTCAGGTTTCTTGGTATTCATACAGTAATGAAGTAATGTACTTGAGGTATATGTGAATATATATATATGTGTGTGTGTGTGTGTGTGTGTGTGTGTGTGTGTGTGTGTGTGTGTGTGTGTGTGTGTGTGTGTGTGTGTGTGTGTGTGTGCGTGTGTGTGTGTGTGTGAGTATGTATGCATATATATATATATATATATATGCATGCCTACTCACATACACACATATACACACATAGATACCCATATATATATATATATATATATATATATATATATATATATATATATATATAGTTTTGCGAGGTTTTTTATATGAAATCGTGTGTCGAAACAAATATTGTTATACTTGGGGAGGGTCATATTTGTGTAATATTGCCAAAACTAATAACAGAACACACTCACTGTTTGGTTGGTTTTCACTTTTCGCTTCTGTGTCTTTTATATCGGTAACCTAATTTACTCGGTCCTCAATGTTGCCATTGACTGACCAACGGTCAAAAATAATACAGATACAATATGGACACAAACACATATATATAGTTTATCATAAATCTTTCGTTGCACATCTGCAACATCGTCAGTGGTGCTATTATTTCCTCCCGTTGTATTGTATGTCTACGCCATTTTTATTCAGTCTGTCTATATATTTATTTATTTATTTGCTTGTTTGTTTATTTTATTTTGTCTTCTTTGCGCATGCGTTTGCGTGTGTGTATAGTGTTTTGTTTGATGTGTGATGTGTGTTCATGATTGGGTGACTAGTGTGTGTTTATGTGCTTGTGTATGTATTTATTTATTTATTTATTTATTTATTTTATTTTATTTACTTATTTATACTTCTCTTAGGTCAGTGTTTAGATATCTAAACATAGAAATGACCCAGCAGATAGGCAAATCAGAGAAGCCAGTGAAATAGAACTTAGAAGACCAAGACTAAACAGAAAGAATGAATGGAATAACAACAACACCCAAACAAACAACACTGACCTAAGAGAAGTATAAATAAGTAAATAAAATAAAATAAATAAATAAATAAATAAATACATACACAAGCACATAAACACACACTAGTCACCCAATCATGAACACACATCACACATCAAACAAAACACTATACATACATTTTCCTATATATATATATATATACATGTGTGTGTGTGTATGTGTGTGTATAATTATCTTTGAGAAAAGCTAACAAGATAAAGAAAAGAATGGCCTATTCACTTTATCGTCCCGACTGCAGTTTTGGTGAATAATCGCAGTTTCAATAAAAAAAAAAAAATTCTTCCGAGTTATCCTCTACCAGCGATAATTTCGAATAGGAGAATTTTTTTTTATTTTTTTTTTTTTTTTACCAAAGTAGAGTTTTAGTCAAATTAAACTCACTAAGTTGGAGTACCAGCCAGCGCTTTGACAATTAACATGACAAAAATTAGCTCGAAGATCAAAGAGTCATTTTAGGTAGAGCCGCTACTTCTCCGATACTATAGGCATGTGGTTAGAATGTCTCAGGAAAGTATCGCTGGACAGATTTTACGGGAAAAACAAGCCGACAGGAGACCCAGGGGTAGACCCCGAGCAAGATGGTTGGATAACATCCATAAACTTGGCTGGTCTCGCTTGGGGATCCAACCGAATCAGTTAGAGACGGTTGCTTCCGACAGGTCTCGCTGGAAATGTGTTTGGGGACTCTGCTCCCACAGCCCTCTCAGGAATAATAATAATAATAATAATAATAATAATAATAATAATAATAATAATAATAATAATAATTCTTAACCATGCACAGAATGCATCACCCTAAGGCAGATACAGATAGAATATATCTCCCTAGGAAAGAAGGAGGACGTGGGTTAATCCAGTTAGACATTGCGTTGAAAACTGCAACAATTGGATTATCTACATATCTAAGGGAATCACATGATTGGATGATCAAACTCGTTTTGAAACACGAAAGCATCAAAAGATCATATTCCATTACAAAAGATGCACAAAGATACAGTAATGGACTACACATTTCAGAAGTCCCATTTACTGCTGAAATGGAAAACACAGAAAAAGCAAAGCAGGTAAAAGTAACTGCAAAGAAAGAACTGCTACAGAAACTGGCTAAGAAATGGCAAGAAAAGTCTCTGTATGGAAAATACCCAGAACGAGCTAACAATCCTGATGTTGACAAAACTTTAACCCATCAGTGGTTGGCATCCTCTGGACTGAAATCGGAGACTGAAGGACTGATTATATCAGCACAAGACCAGTGTCTGCCAACAAAAAATTACCAAGCCAACATAATAAAAAATGGATGCAGCCCATTATGCCGTGTATGCAAAAAACAACCAGAGACCATTGACCATATAATTTCAATGTGCAGTCCTATAGCTCCAACCGAATACCTAAACAGGCATGACAGAGCTACACAATACATACATTGGACAATGTGTAAGCATTTTGACCTGCCCCATCAAAAGAATTGGTGGGAGCATCAACCACCTCCCATACTTGAAAAAGATCACATCTCAATCTTGGGGAACTTTAGCATCCAAAGAGACCGAAAAATAGATGCAAATAGACCTGATATAATATTGAAAGACTTTCAAAAGAGGGTATGCCTGCTAATTGATATGTCCGTTCCAATAGACAAGAATGTATCTATGAAAACATTTGAAAAATTGAGCAAGTATAAGGACCTGGAGATAGAAATTGGAAAAATGTGGAAATTGAGAACTAAAACAATACCAGTGGTTGTAGGCGCTCTGGGAATGATACTTAAGGGGTCTAATGATTACTTATCGCAAATCCCAGGAAACCCGCGTATAGGAGAAATACAAAAGATAGTACTAATGGGAACTGCCCATATACTAAGGAAGATTCTGTCAATATAAGTACATCACAAGTCTAAACACTAAAGATGCATGTGTGAGTATGTATGTTCTTTCTTGAAAATGGCGGACCTTGTTGTCTCTTGAAGTCACTGGTTGTGACTTGGTGATAACTCGTATGAACATAAAATGCAACTGTAATAATAATAATAATGAATTCTTTATTGGCCACAAGGGCTGACATCAAGAAAAACATTACAGACGGCACAGGACGGTACAGGACGGTACGATGTGGGTTTTGTGCGTGTAAATATTTTTATTATTTATATAAGAAAAGAAAAAAAAGGACATAGAAACATATATATATATAAACAATAAAAATGAAAATTGAAACAATGGAAAATTCCCCAATAGGGGGAAACCTCCGAGGGTTACTCGTGGCGAAAACCACACAAAAGACCACGGCCACCCTGACCACCAGGGCAAGCGCCCTCTCTCAATTTTTCCATTTCTCAAACTACAGACGTATATTCAGAGTTTACTCGGACCATTCTCGTTACATCCACCCACCTTTCAACAAACTTGCTAGAAAGCAGCACTTGCCTCTCCACCCTGATTTTCCTCTTCAAGTGAAACTTGAAAAAGTTAATTCGGGATTCGCCGAAGAGGAAAGTGTCTGTCTTTAACCCTTTTAACCTTGTCCACCACACAATCTCTTTCGCCATGGCCACCAGGCAGATGAAAATCGCCTGCCCTTCCTCCTCGAAGGAAGACGGCGAGACCATCTGCACAATGGACTCAGTCGACAACCGGATCAGTCCCACACGCGACAGCAACTGTTCGACATAGCTCCACAAGTCAGCAATGCTCGGGCACTGAACGAGTGCGTGCACGACGGTTTCGTCGCTCTGCGCGCATCTCGGACAGGCTCGGCTGACGGCACTTCCGTGCCTGTAGAGCTTATCTCGAACCGGCAGCGCTCCCCGGTAGCACTGCCAGGCCAGGGATTTTTGGAAGTTTTCCATAGGCCCCGGGCTGAAAGTCCTCCGGAAGAGAACAAACAGCTGATCATCTTCGACGCCCAGGATCTCTCCGAGACCGTCGTCGCTCTTCCCCTCCAATAGTCCTCTATTGAACGCGGAGGTGGATGTTCCACCGATACTGATGCCCAACTGGCAGAGGGCAGTGAGCGCCTGAAGACATTCCAGTTTCCAAGCGCAATCACTCGGTCTTTTTCTGACCCAGGACTGCAGCTCCGTCAAGGAGACGAGCTGTGGGAAAACGTGCCTGGCGAACGGCGACCACACCTGTTCTCCATCAAGGAAGCACCAGAGATGTCGCAGCCTCAGCGCATGTTTGCGCATCATCAGCCATGGCATGCCCAGTCCTCCACGCAATGGGTGATGACAGCAGATGGATCGTCTGACCATGGGAGCGCGTCCCTTCCACAAAAAGCGGAAGAGGAGTCGCTCCATTTTGGTGACGCTGTTATTGTTGTAGTTGATGCGGTAATTTTTTCAAAATTATTGTTCTCAGTGTTGTTGTCTTTGTTCACGTTGTTTGTGGTGGTGTTTGTTGTATCAATTTTTGTAACCCTCCTCTCAACTTTTACGCCGTTGTCACACGACAGAAGACATATTGCTGGGGGGGAGGGGGGAGGGGGGGGCTCAGCCATGTTTTTTTTCTTCTTTTTAAAGTAAAATGTTCAAATATTGTTCAAATATTTGGGCCAAAAGGCCCAAATATTATACTTTCCCCTTCACAGGACAAAGACCAAGGGCTTATATCCCTTATACAAGAAAAATTAAACAACAAATAATTATAACAGGTAAATAAAGCAACTTACAGGGAGCGAGCAAAAAGACATCCGAACAGACCAATAATAATAATAATGATTTCTTTATTAACCACAAGGGTTTACATAAAGTAGACATTAAGGACAGTGCAGGACAATACAGGACGGTACAAATGGGCATTTCTGCGTGTAAAAAACAAAAACAGAGGATGTAACAAAAAATAACAATGAAAAATTCCCCAATAGGAGGGAGACTTCCGAGGGACATTTGTGGAGAAAGCCCATTAAAAGGCCACAGTGACCCTGACCACCAGGGCAAGTGCGCCCTCCCAGTTTTCCACCTTTAATCTACAGACACATACTCAAAGTAGGCCCATTCACTCGGGCCATACTTGCCTCGCTAACCTATCTTTCAACAAAATGCTGGGAAGAGAGCACTTCCCTCTCTACCCTGATTTTCCTTTTCAAATTAAATTTGAAAAAGTTAATCAGGGCATCACCGAAGAGGTAAGTGCTCGTCTTCAGCCCTTTCAAACGTGTCCACCATACTATCTCTTTCGCCATGGCCACCAGACAGATAAAAACTGCCTGCCCTTCCCGGCTAAAGGAAGAGGGCGGGGCAATCCTCACGATGGACTCAGCTGATAGCTGGATCCGTCCTACACGTGACAGCAGGTGTTCGACATAAACCCACAAGTCAGCAATGCTCGGACACTGGACGAGTGCGTGCAGGACGGTTTCGTCGCCCTGCGCGCATCTCGGACATGCCCGGCTGACGGCACCTCCATGCCTGTAGAGTTTATCCCGAACTGGCAAAGCTCCTCGGTAGCACTACCAGGCCAGGGATTTCTGGAAGTTGTCCATAGGCCCCGGCCCGAAAGTCCTTCCGAAGAGATTGGCTAGTTGATTTTCGTCGACGCCTAGAGTTTCTCCTAGTACGTCGTCGCTCTTCCCCTCCACTAATCCTCTATAGAACGCCGAGGTGGAGTTTCCACCGATCGATCACATTGTCCGATTAGTCGAGGGCTGTGAGCGCCTGAAGACATTCCGGTCTCTAAGCGCTCCCTCTCGGTATTCCCTTGACCCAGGACTGCAGCTCCGTTAAGGAGACGAGCTGGGGAAAGACGCGTCTAGCAAACGGCGACCACACCTGATCACCGTCGAGGAAGAGGTGGAGATGTCGTAGCCTGAGCGCGTGTCTGCGCATTATCAGCCACGGCATGCCCAGTCCTCCACGTAGCGGGCGTTGACAGCAGATGGACCGCCTGACCATCGGAGCGCGTCCCTTCCACAAAAAGCGAAAGAGCAAACGCTCCAGCGCAGTCAGGCGGGGCTTAGGACACGGTACGACGGTCAGGCGGTAGTAGATGACGAACGCGATGTACGCGTTAGCCACCTCCGCTCGACCTTTCAGGGATAGCTTCCTCTCCGCCCATTTCTGGGTGAGAGAAGCCACCCTGCTCGTCACCTCGTCCCAGTTTTTGTCCGTCTGGAGGTCCGGACCGAACCAGACACCTAGCAATTTAACCGGTCCGACCGTCCAGCGCCCGACGACGCTGTTGGACGGCATGGACCTGCCTCTCCAGGTGCCGAGCTGCAGGCCCACTGACTTTTCCTGGTTGATCATTGCTCCTGTCACCGCTTCGTATTCTCTTAGTGTAGTGCCGATCGCCTCGATGTGTTTGGCGTTCGACACCACTAGGGTGACATCGTCCGCATATGCTGACACGGATCTTCCGCATCCTAGTTCGCGCGGGACGCCCTCCCCTTCAACGTCTCCAGTTTGTGCAGTAATGGCTCGAGAGTCAATACATACAAGAGGGGCGAGAGGGGACATCCTTGGCGGACCGAGCGCATGATGTTGAACGGTTCCGAAAGGTGATCGTTCACTCTCACCACAGAGCAGATGTCGCTGTGCATGGCAGCGATCCAGCCTCTGAAGACGGGCCCAAAGCCAGCCGCCCTCAGGACTGCCGCTAGGTAACGATGGTCGACTCTATCGAAAGCTTTGTACTGATCTAAATTGATCAAGGACCCACCCGTGCCAGGTTCCCTAGCTACCTTCTCTACGATGTATCGCATGAGGTGGAGGTTGTCGTGGATGGATCTGGCGGGAATGGCGCATGTCTGCGCCTCTCCCACCAGACCACCAACGACAAGCGTTGAACTCTGTGTTTAGCAGAGTTATGGGCCTTAAATTATCTATGTTATCCCCCTTGTTTGGATCCTTTCTCAGCAGCGCCACAACTCCTCGGCTCACAGAGCTGGGAATTCTCCTGTTATGTTGCCAGCTGCAGTAGACGTCCGCCAAGAGGCATCCGAACAAGTTTGGCATCTGTACGTAAAGTTCATAGGGCAGACCATCCAAACCAGGCGATTTACCCCTTGTGCAGCCAGTTTTTTCCTCCCGTACTTCAGCGGCTGTTATCGGCTTTTCGCAACACTCCGCCTCAGTGGCCGAGAGCCGCGGCAGTCCGTCGAGGTAGACACTAAAGTCCATCCCTCGATCCGGCCCGCCGCGGCCCCCGAACAGCTGTGCGAAGTGTCGCTGAAAAGCTTCACACATTTGCCCTGGTTCGAGAAGCATGCGCCCGTCGTGGTTCACCAAAGACAGGATCGTGGCTTTGTTGCGACGACGCGCCTCCGCCACTCGGGCCCATTGAACAGCTTTCGTCCCCTCGTGTCTGAGAGCACGCACCCTAGCTCTGACAACGCAGCCTTCGTGCTTTGCAATGAAGAATTGGTCAAGAGCCAATTTCGCCGCAAGTACGCGGTCGCGATGCCTTTGCTAAGCGCCTCGTCTAATTTTCTAACTAGTTCTCCCTCTGCTCTATTTTTCTCTATTGCTAAAGCCTTACTAAACCTAATGGACTCTATTCTAATCTCTCTTTTCAGAGCAAATCACCACTTGTTGTTGACGATGGCCCCCGTCAACGCCCGCTTAACTAGTTCGCTAATCCGGTCTCTGTAGGTCTTGCGCGCTGGTAAGGACGTGTTTAGCCTCCAGTAGCCGGGTCCTCGTCTATTAAGCCTATCTAAGTCAAGCATACAGATCAGGAATTTGTGGTCCGTGTAGCTGACTATCTTGAATTGTTGACAGCCTATGCTAGACCTATCTATTTCCCTACAAAATACTCTATCTAGATATGATCTGGATGACCCTATGCGATTTATCCAAGTCCACATTGGCACATTCGGGAAATCCAATCGGTACCTGTCAGACAGTTCAAAATGCCTGAGCAGGTTGGTGAGGCTGTTGCATTCTCCTCCCCTATCCGATAATCCCACACAGTCCCAGCGTGCATCTAAGATCCCGTTCCAGTCGCCCACTAACACTAAAGAGCGGGACGTTCCAAGAAAGGTCTCCAGACGCCGGAAGAAATCAGGCCGCCCTGCTCCTGTCGGGCATAGACGGCTCTAGCCTGAAAGCTTGCCCGTCTCCGCTGGTCACGTCCAGCACCACCAACTTACCTTCTGGGTGCAGGAAGATGGCCCGTATGGCTAGATCCAAACCTCTCCGAAAAAGTACAGCAACTCCGCCCCCCCCCCCCATCCAGGACGGCTGGGAGATGCGTACACATCGTAGCCGCCGAAGATCCGTGCGAAGGCTCGTGCTTCGGAGATTCTGGTCTCGCTGATGGCCACTACATCTATGTTTAGTGACCTGAGGTCGTTGAGCAGGTGGCCCTGCTTCCATGACGACCCCAGGCCACGCGCATTTATGATGCCTATTCTGAGTGAGGTCATGTTGAAAAGGAATGGAAAAAGAAAGGAAAAACCACTTACCTCACTTCTCGTAGAGGAAGGATGGTTTCTCTATCCTTCTCACTGCTTGTGGCCTCCTCCGGAAGGATGTCCTTATAAATCCTCCTGGAGAGTGTTTATCGGAAGTCTCCGATTTCCTTGGGCAATTTATGCTTTAGTGTCGTGTACGTTTTCTGTGTGATGCGAGTGATTTGTATGTGTGGAGGTGGTGTGAATTTTTGGGGTGTTGTGTAGTATTTTTCTGTGATGCTGGTGTTCTGTTGGATGTAGTGTAATAGTTGGTTGTTGTTCAAATTTAATGCTGTGTAGTGAGTATCGTTTTGGTTGCTTTGTTTTGTTTGCGTTTGTTGTGGGTTTGTTTCTGTTTCGCATTTTGGTGATTTTTGTGGCGTTGGTGATGGTGGTTGTGGGGTTAATGATGGTGATGGTGTTGGTGTTTGTGGTGATGGGGCTGGTGATGCTGGTGTGGGTGGTGGCATAGCTGTCGAAACCTTTTTGTTTGTTTACTTATTTGTTTCCCTCTGCATTTTGTTGTTTTTGGAGGGCGAAGGAAGAGGATTTTTTTCTTTTTGGGGTTCTTTTTTTCTTTTTCTTTTTTCCTGATACCATTTCCCACTCCTCCTCATCGTCACAATCTGTCTCCAATTGGGATAGGTCGAGGAGTGGAAAATCCTCCACAGGCGTTGGTTTTGGTTGTGGCGTGGTGGGTGGTGGAGGCGCTGGTGCTAGTTCTGGCGCGGTGGGTGGTGGTGGTGGTGGTGTTGGTTTCGCTACTGTTGCTGGGGTTGTTGCTGTTACAGTTGCTTCTGTTGTTGCTGCTACAGTTGTTGCTGCCATTTCTGCTGCTGCTGGTTTTGTTGGTTGAATCACTGGGGTGGGTAGGAGAGGTGGCCTCAACTTTTTAGCCTGAGGGCAGAAAGCCTTTAGGTGGGTTCCTTCGCCACAAACGACACACCTAGGCCTTCTACCCTCAACGATTTCGGTGAGGTGGTTTCCGTCATTGGGGTCTATTTCCTCAATGTTTTTTTGGTCCGCTTGGATCAGGAGCTTCATCCCAGATCCGGACCAGTTCTTATGATTTACTTTTGTTACCTCAATTATTTTTGTGTTGGCCTCGATGCCGGCAAGGACAGCAGCCATTAGCCAGGGAATTTCGATGGCCGGCAGAACATGGGTCACCCTGATCTTCACGAGTCTCTTGGGACGAGTGTGAACTCGTCACTTCTTAATGGGGCCATGGAGTGCTCTCTGGTTTCCTGTGGGGTTCCAAAGAACACGTCCACGGTTCCATATTTCTGCCCATGTCTTATGTGGGGTTTTTTTGCCCACACATATCCCAAAGCTTTTTGTATCTGGGACTCGGATGCCCGTTCCACTCGGCGTGATTTTGTGTTTATCGTCCTATATGATACGGTGCATAGACGCCGATGCTCCATTTTATTAGATGGGGAGGGGGGGTGAGGCTGACCCTGTACCCATCTTTTTTTACCATTCGCTTGGCTTCATTTAATTCATCCTGGCTTACCTCGATTATTTCGCTTTTCTTGGCTGCTTTGGCAAACGACACATTTTGTTTTGCGCTGGTGTTGATGTTGTTGTTGTTATTCTCATTGTTGTTGTTGTTGCTGTTGTTGTTATTGTTAGTTTTGTTATTGTTATTTTTAGTTTCAGTTGTGGTGGTGGTGTCAGTGGTGTTCGGCGTGGAAGAGTCGATTATGGGCGAATTCATTTCGATGTCACGAGATAATAATTTTTTTGTTTCTGTTGTCGCTGTGGTGGTGGTGGGGTGGCGTCTTTAACACCTGCAGTTATTGGTAATGGCAGGAAATGAATATCTGCATGTGACAAATTTAAATTATTGTCACTGCTTATATTATTAGTGTCGGCAACCGTAGTAATATTTACAATGGTGGTGTGGTGTGAGGTGTTAGTTTGTGAGGAAGGCTGTCAGCTTTGTGTGGCTGAGAGCCGTCCATGTTTTTTTTCAAAGAAAGTTTTTGTTTGATAATTATAAAAGTTTAAATTTTGGGCTCAAGGCCCCAATCTTTTTGAGTGTCTTTTCAGAAAGCAATATATGTGAACTTATAAACACTTAACAACAAAAATTTTCCATTACTGGCAATTTGAAACAACTGAAAACAATAAACCTTTGATGAGCTCACGATAATACGATTTCCTACGTAGGTCGCCAATCATAATAATAATAATGGTTTCTTTATTGGCCACAAGAGCTAACACGAAGAAAACATTAGAGACGGCACAGAACAGTACAGGACGATAGAAAGTGGGTTTTGGACGTGTAAACAAGTTCTAACAAAGTTGGGCTAGAAATCAAAAAAATTCAAACAACAGAAATTCCCCCAAAAGGGGGAAACCTTCGAGGGTCACTCGTGGCAAAAACCACACAAAAAGGCCACGGCCACCCTGACCACCAGGGCAAGCGCCCTCTCTGTTTTCCCACTCCTCAATCTACAGGCGCATACTCAGAGCGGGCCCGTTCACTCGGACCAGACTCGCCACTTTCACCCACCTTTCAACAAACTTACGAGAAGACAGCACTTGCATCTCTACCCTGATTTTCCTCTTCAAGTGAAACTTGAAAAAGTTAATCAGGGATTGGCCGGAGAGGGAAGTGTCCGTCTTCAACCTTTTCAATCTTGTCCACCACACAATCTCTTTCGCCATGGCCACCAGGCAGATGAAAACTGCCTGCCCTTCCTCCTCTTTAAAGGATGATGGCGGGGCTATCTGCACAATGGACTCAGACGATAACCGGATCCGTCCTACACGCGACAGCAGCTGTTCGACATAGCTCTACAAGTCAGCAATCCTCGGGCACTGAACGAGTACGTGCAGGACGGTTTCGTCGCTCTGCGCGCGTCTCGGACAGGCTCGGTTGACAGCACCTCCGTGCCTGTAGAGCTTATCCCGAACCGGCAACGCTCCCAGGTAGCACTGCCAGGCCAGGGATTTCTGGAAGTTGTCCATAGGCCCCGGTCTGAAAGTTCTCTTGAAGAGATCGAACAGCTGATCGTCTTCGACGCCCAGGGTCTCCCTGAGAACGCCGTCGCTCTTTCCCTCCACTAGCCCTCTATAGAACGCCGAGGTGGATGTTCCATAGATACTAGTGCCCAGCTGGTAGAGGGCGGTGAGCGCTTGGAGATATTCCAGCTTCCAAGCGCTATCCCTCGGTCTTTTCCTGATCCAGGACTGCAGCTCCGTCAAGGAGACGAGCTGGGGGAAAGCGCGTCTGGCAAACGCCGATCACACCTGTTCACCGTCAAGGAAGCACAAGAGATGTCGCAGCCTCAGCGCATGTTTGCACATCATCAGCCACGGTATGCCTAGTCATCCACGCAACAGGTGTTGAAAGCAAATGGATCGTCTGACCATGGGAGCACGTCCTTTCCACAAAAAGCGGAAGAGAGAGTGCTCCATTTTGGTCAGAGTGTGGCGGGGCAAGGTACGACGGTCAGGCGGTAGCAGATGACGGACGCTATGTACGCATTCGCCACCTCCACCCGACCTTTCAGAGACAGCCTCCTCTCGGCCTATTTCTGGGTGAGAGAGGCCACCCTGCTCGTCACCTCGTTCCAGTTTTTCTCCATCTGGAGCTCCCTACCGAACCAGACCCCGAGCAATTTAACCGGTCCTTCCGTCCACGCCCCACGACGCTGTCGGACGGCATGGACTTGCCTCTCCAGGTCCGAGTTGCAAGCGCACCGAATTTTCCAGGTTTATCTTTGCTTTTGTCACCGTTTCGTATACCTTGAAAGCGATGTCGAGCATCTGGACGTGTTTTGTGCTCGACACCACCACGTTGACGTCGTCGGCGTAAGCTGACACGGATCTCACGCATCCCAGTTCGCGTGGGACCTCCCTCATCGTCTCCAATTTGTACAGTAACGGCTCGAGGGCCAGTACGTACAAGAGGGACGAGAGGGGGAAACCCTGGCGAACCGAACGCATGATGCTGAAAGGCTGCGACAGGTGACCATTCACCCTCACAATCGAGCAGATATCGCTGTGCATCGCAGCGATCCAGCCCCTAAAAACGGACCTGAAGCCGGCTACCTCGAGGACCGCAGACAAGTACCGATGGTCGACCCTATCAAATGCTTTAGATTGATCCAAGTTGATCAGGGCCCCACCCGTGCCAAGTTCCTTAACCACCCTCTCTATGATGTATCGCATGAGATGGATGTTGTCGTGGATGGATCTGTCCGGAATGGCGCATATCTGCGCCTCTCCCACCAGATCACCGACGACAAGCGCCAATCTCTTTCGTAAAACCTTGGCCAAAATCTTGAATTCTGTATTTAGCAGAGTTATGGGCCTGAAGTTATCTATAACGTCCCCTTTGTTCGGGTTTTTTTCTCAGCAGCTCCACCGCTCCCCGGCTCACAAAACGTTCTGCTGCCAGTTGCAGTAGACATCTGCCAAGAGGTCGCCGAACAAATCTGGCATGTACGCATAAAGCTCGTAGAGTAGACCATCCAAACCTGGCGATTTACCCCTCGTGCAGTTAGACATCGCTTCCCGTATTTCACCTGCTGTCATCGCCCTTTCGCAGCACTGCGCTGCGGTCACCGAGAGCGGCGGCAGTCCGTCGAAATATGCACCGAAGTCCATTCTCCGATCCTTCCCACCGCCTCCCCCGAACAATTGAGCAAAGTGCTGTTGAAAAGCCGCACACATCTACTCGGGTTCGAGCAATATGCACCCGTTTTGATCAGGCACAGATCGTATTGTGGACTTGTTGCCACGTCACGCCTCCACCACCGGGGCCCATTGAAAGGCTTCGTCCCCCTCGTGTCTCAGAGCACGCTCTCTAGCTCTGACAACGCATCCTTCATGCTTTGCGTTGAAGAATTGGTCGAGTGCCAATCTCGCTGCAAGCACGTCGGTTGCGATGCCTGTCCTAAACGCCTCTTCTAGCTTTCTAACTAACTCTCCCTCTACTCTATTTTCCTCTATCACTACTCCTTTGCTAAACCTTATCGATTCTACTCTAATAACCATTTTCAGGGTAAACCACCGCCTGTTGTTGACGATTGCACCCGTCAACGCACGCTTAACTAATTCGCTAATCCGGTCTCTGTAAGCTTTGCGCGCCGGGAAAGACGCGTTCAGCTTCCAGTAACCGGGCCCTTGCCTATGGAGTCTATCTAAGTCAACCTCACAGGCCACGAATTTGTGGTCCGTGTAGTCGACTACTTTAAATTGTGGACAACTTACACTAGCCTTATCTGTTTCCCTACAGAATACCCTATCTAAATATGATCTGGATGACCCGATGCGGTTTGCCAATGTCCACATTGGCACATTTGGATAATCCAGTCTATACCTGTAAGAGAGTTCAAAACGTCTGAGCAGGTTGTTGAGGCTTTTACACACTCCTGCCCTGTCTACTAGCCCCACATAATCCCAGCGTGCATCTAAGATACCGTTCCAGTCGCCCACTAACACTAAGAACGGTCTCTAGACGTCTGAAGAAATCTGGCCGTCTCGCCCCTGTTGGGGCGTAGACGGCTACTAGCTTGAAAGCATTGCCTTCCATGCCGGTCACGTCCAGCACCACCGACTTACCTTCTGGGTCCAGGAAGGTGGCCCGTATGGCGAGATCCAAGCCTCTCCGAAAAAAGCACAGCAGCTCCGCTCCCCGATCCAGGACGGCTCTTCGCTTCTAGAGGGAGGAGCTGTGGTGTTTTTCGTTTGTTTCTTGTTTTTGTTTTTTTTTTGTTAATAACCGTTTTCCACTCCTCAGCCGCCTCATACTCCATGTCCGACTGTGAGAAGTCGGGGAGGGGTATGAGCTGTACCCTCTCATTTGTTTTTGTTGTTGTTGTTGGTGGTGGTGGAGCCTGGGCACAGGTGCAGCTAGTGCAACTGTTTCTGTTGCTGCAGCTGCCATCTCTGTTTTTGTTGTCCGTGGCTTTGGTGTGGGTTCCACGGACGTTGTCTTCCTACTCTCTGTAGAATCTCCCGACATTTTCGCTGACTTCTCTGTTTCTGGTGGCAGCGATTCCGGCGTTGGAAAGAGGGTGACTTTGGCCTTTGTTATTTTCTGTGGGCAGAAAACCCTGAGGTGAGACTTTGATCCACAGTTGAAGCATTTTGGGCGCCTTCCTTCAACAGATATGGGAAGTTGTGAGCCATTCCCGAGGTCTATTACGTCGGGGATAGCGCTGATGCAGTCCTGGTCGGTTTGAATGAGCATCTCCATTCCAATACCGGGCCAGTCCTCTCTCCCCAACTTCTGTACCTGCAGAATGGTTGTTTTATCTTCGATGCCCGCTAGAACAGACACGACCACGGTACGTGTACGTAGGACGGGACATGGGTTACCTTGACCTTTGCAATGTTTTTCCCGCAGTAAAACGGGACTAACGTTATGTCATCACTCCGTAGGGTCCTCAGTGAGTTCGATTTTGCTTCCTGTGTGGTAGCAAAAAGGACGTCCACAGTAGTATATTTCTTGCCACGGGTGATGTGGGTTTTCCGTGCCCACACAGTTATCAAGGCCTTCTGGATTTAGGCCTCCGAGGCTTTCCTCACACGACGCGATTTCGTGCGTCGCTCTTGTTCCTCCAGGAAGTCGGTTGGTGGTTTCAAGGACACTGAAAATTCACTTCTGGTTACCTTATGTCTGGCGACCGCCATCGCCTCCTCTGTGATCGTGATTGTTTCTACATTGCGAGTTAACTTTGCAAAAGAGGTGGTCTCTTTTTCAGTGGCGTCATTGTTTCCACCGCTACTGCTGCTACTGGTCTTGTTGTTTGCTGGTGCTGTTGTTGTTGTCACTGTTACAAACGGTGTTGTTGGTGTTGCTGCTGCTGCCGCCGCTACTTCTACCACAAGTGTTATTGTTAATACTGCCGCTGCTGCTGCTGCTATCTCCCTTGTTAAATGTATCAGCAGTAGCCGCTTCAAGACTGTCGTTTGGTGAAGAGGAAAGAGTCGCATTCGCCTGACTTTTACTATTTGGTGAAGAAGAAGAAAAGGAAAGCGAGACTCCACGCTGACTGTTGCTAGTTTCTTTGATGTCAAATGTATCAAATGTATCAGCAGAAGCCGCTTCATGACTGCTACTTGATGGAGGAGAGAGGGGAGTGGCATTCGCTTGACTATGGGACGGTGAAGAAGACGAAAATGAAAGCGAGACTCCACGCTGACAGCTGGACGGAGAAAAAGGTTGAGAAGGATATCTTGTTGAAAGGGTAATTTTTTAGGAATACCCGGCATGGAAATGGATTTTTTGAATGACGCCATTTTTCTTTTTGGCGGGACGTATTTGCTAAATGCAAAGTTCAAATTGGGATTTAGCCCCGAAGGGTTAAATACCGATTATTTTTTTACCACTTCAAAAGGAGTGGGGTGTGTTTAAACACAAAACAATATGATTTTTACATTAAGTTCGCAATAAAAAACTGTTCAAAAATCACAAACTTACGGGAACAAAATTTTCTGCGACGTGTATACTTCACGAATAATAATTGTTTCTACTTTTGGCACAAGGCCAGCAATTACCCAGTGCATACTGGTACTTTATTTTATCGACCCCGTAAGGATGAAAGGCAAAGTAAACCTCAGCGGGATTTGAACTCAGACCGTAAAGGGACGTAACTATGCTGGAAAGCATAGCGTCCGACTCTCTACCGATACTGCCAATCCACCGCCCTAACTTCCATGAACAATAATAATAGAAAAATCCTTTCATAGTACCTTCTTTAAGAAAACGGAATTTAGAGATCGACAGACGTGGAACTGGTTAAAAAGAGGAGACCTTAAAAAAGCTACAGAAGGAATGCTAATGGCTGCGCAAGAGCAAGCCCTCGGAACGAAGTGGGTGAAACACCATATTGACACGGAGGAGGCTAGCTCACTATGTAGGATCTGTGAAGAGAGAGGGGACTGTGGCTCACATTGTATCCGAGTGTAAACACCTAGCCCAGACTCACTATAAAGGCTGGAGATATGATGTGATAGGGAGGGTGATCCACTGGCATCTATGCAAACAAGTGGTATGAGCATAAGCCAGAGTCAGTGATAGAAAACGATCAGGTGAAGGTGCTATGGGATTTTAGGATACAGACGGACAAGAAATTAGAACCCAATAGGCCTGACCTGGCGGTTTTGGACAAGGAAAAAAGATCGTGCCTGATTGTAGATGTAGCCTGCCCATTTGACACAAGAGTGCAAGAAAAGGAGAGGGAGAAAATTAACCAATACCAGGTTTTAAAGTGGGAGTTAAAAAGGATTTGGAACTGCCATGAAATCAAGGTCGTCCCGATTGTCATAGGCGCACTAGGTACTATCTCAAAGAGTTTCCAAGGGTAGTTAAAGAAAATTAGTCCAGCCCCGCTTTTTGGAACACTTCAAAAGGCATGCTTGCTGGGAACAGCAAGAATCCTCCGATACCTCCTGAATACCTGAGGCTGCAGGTAGTGGCTTGATATTCATTTCAACAAACTTTCCAGTTAAATAACATCAACGACTGAGACTCAAAGAATAATAATAATAATAATTGTTTCTACATTTGGCACAAGGCCAGCAATTACCTAGTGCATTACTGGTACTTTATTTTATCGACCCCGTAAGGATGAAAGGCAAAGTTAACCTCGACGGGATTTGAACTTAGATCGTAATAATAATAATAATAATAATAATAATAATAATAATAATAATAATAATAATAATGATTTCTTTATTAACCACAAGGGTTTACATAAAGTAGACATTAAGGACAGTGCAGGACAATGCAGGACGGTACAAATGGGCATTTCTGCGTGTAAAAAAACAAAAACAGAGGATGTAACAAAAATAACAATGAAAATAACAATGAAAAATTCCCCAATAGGGGGGAGACTTCGGAGGGACATTTGTGGAGAAAGCCCAGTAAAAAGCCACAATGACCCTGACCACCAAGGCAAGTGCCCTCTCCCAGTTTTCCACCTTTAGTTTACAGATATATACTCAGAGTCGGCCCATTCACTCGGGCCATTCTTGCTTCTCTCACCCATCTTTCAACAAAATGCTGGGAAGAGAGCACTTCCCTCTCTACTCTGATTTTCCTTTTCAAATGAAATTTGAAAAAGTCAATCAGAGCATCACCGAAGAGGTAAGTGCTCGTCTTCAGCCCTTTCAAACGTGTCCACCATACTATCTCTTTCGCCATGGCCACCAGACAGATAAAAACTGCCTGCCCTTCCCGGCTAAAGGAGGAGGGCGGGGCAATCCTCACGATGGACTCAGATGATAGCTGGATCCGTCCTAAACGCGACAGCAGGTGTTCGACATAAACCCACAAGTCAGCAATTTTCGGACACTGGACGAGTGCGTGCAGGACGGTTTCGTCGCCCTGCGCGCATCTCGGACATGCCCGGCTGACGGCACCTCCATGCCTGTAGAGTTTATCCCGAACTGGCAAGGCTCCTCGGTAGCACTGCCAGGCCAGAGATTTCTGGAAGTTGTCCATAGGCCCTGGCCCGAAAGTTCTTCCGAAGAGATTGGCTAGTTGATTTTCGTCGACGCCTAGAGTTTCCCCAAGTACGTCGTCGCTCTTCCCCTCCACTAATCCTCTATAGAACGCCGAGGTGGAGTTTCCACCGATCACATTGCCCGATTGGTCGAGGGCTGTGAGCGCCTGAAGACATTCCAGTCTCCAGGCGCTCCCTCTCGGTCTTCGCTTGACCCAGGACTGCAGCTCCGTCAAGGAAACGAGCTGGGGAAAAACGCGTCTAGCAAACGGCGACCACACCTGATCACCGTCGAGGAAGAGGTGGAGATGTCGTAGCCTGAGCGCGTGCCTGCGCATCATCAGCCACGGCATGCCCAGCCCTCCACGTAGCGGGTGTTGACAACAGATGGACCGCCTGACCATCGGAGCACGTCCCTTCCACAAAAAGCGAAAGAGCAAACGCTCCAGCGCAGTCAGGCGAGGCTTAGGACAAGGTACGACGGTTAGGCGGTAGCAGATGACAGACGCGATGTACGCGTTAGCCACCTCCGCTCGACCTTTCAGGGATAGCTTCCTCTCCGCCCATTTCTGGGTGAGAGAAGCCACCCTGCTCGTCACCTCGTCCCAGTTTTTGTCCGTCTGGAGGTCCGGACCGAACCAGACCCCTAGCAATTTAACCGGTCCGTCCGTCCAGCGCCCGACGACGCTGTTGGACGGCATGGACCTGCCTCTCCAGGTGCCGAGCTGCAGGCCCACTGACTTTTCCTGGTTGATCATTGCTCCTGTCACCGCTTCGTATTCTCTTAGTGTAGTGCCGATCGCCTCGATGTGTTTGGCGTTCGACACCACTACGGTGACATCGTCCGCATATGCTGACACGGATCTTCCGCATCCTAGTTCGCGCGGGACTCCCCTCAACGTCTCCAGTTTGTGCAGTAATGGCTCGAGAGTCAATACGTACAAGAGGGACGAGAGGGGACATCCTTGGCGGACCGAGCGCATGATGTTGAACGGTTCCGACAGGTGACCGTTCACTCTCACCACAGAGCAGATGTCGCTGTGCATGGCAGCGATCCAGCCTCTGAAGACGGGCCCAAAGCCAGCCGCCCTCAGGACTGCCGCTAGGTAACGATGGTCGACCCTATCGAAAGCTTTCGACTGATCTAAATTGATCAAGGACCCACCCGTGCCAGGTTCCCTAGCTACCCTCTCTACGATGTATCGCATGAGGTGGAGGTTGTCGTGGATGGATCTGTCGGGAATGGCGCATGTCTGCGCCTCTCCCACCAGACCACCAACGACAAGCGCCAACCTCTTTGCTAGCACCTTGGCCAAAATCTTAAACTCTGTGTTTAGCAGAGTTATGGGCCGGAAATTGTCTATGTTATCCCCCTTGTTCGGATCCTTTCTCAGCAGTGCCACCGCTCCTCGGCTCACAGAACTGGGAATTCTCCCGTTCTGTTGCCAGTTGCAGTAGACGTCCGCCAAGAGGCCTCCGAACAAGTCTGGCATCTGTACGTAAAGTTCATAGGGCAGACCATCCAAACCAGGCGATTTACCCCTTGTGCAGCCAGTCATTGCCTCCCTTACTTCAGCGGCTGTTATCGGCTTTTCGCAACACTTCGCCTCAGTGGCCGAGAGCCGCGGCAGTCCGTCGAGGTAGACACTAAAGTCCATCCCTCTACCCGGCCCCCCGCTGCCCCCGAACAGCTGAGCGAAGTGTCGCTGAAAAGCTTCACACATTTGCCCGGGATCGAGTAGCATGCGCCCGTCGTGGTCCACCAAAGACCGGATCGTGGCTTTGTTGCCACGACGCGCCTCCGCCACTCGGGCCCATTGAACGGCTTTCGTCCCCTCGTGTCTGAGAGCACGCACCCTAGCTCTGACAACGCAGCCTTCGTGCTTTGCATTGAAGAATTGGTCAAGGGCCAATTTCGCCGCAAGCACGTCGGTCGCAATGCCTTTGCTAAGCGCCTCGTCTAATTTTCTAACTAGTTCTCCCTCTGCTCTATTTTTCTCTATTGCTAAAGCCTTACTAAACCTAATCGATTCTATTCTAATCGCTCTTTTCAGAGCAAACCACCACTTGTTGTTGACGATGGCCCCCGTCAACGCCCGCTTAACTAGTTCGCTAATCCGGTCTCTGTAGGCCTTGCGCGCTGGTAAGGACGCGTTTAGCTTCCAGTAGCCGGGTCCTCGTCTATGAAGCCTATCTAAGTCAAGCACACAGATCACGAATTTGTGGTCCGTGTAGCTGACTATCTTGAATTGTGGACAGCCTATGCTAGACCTATCTATTTCCCTACAAAATACTCTATCTAGATATGATCTGGATGACCCTATGCGGTTTGTCCAAGTCCACATTGGCACATTCGGGAAATCCAATCGGTACCTGTCAGACAGTTCAAAACGCCTGAGCAGGTTGGTGAGGCTCTTGCACCCTCCACCCCTATCCGCTAATCCCACACAGTCCCAGCGTGCATCTAAGATCCCGTTCCAGTCGCCCACTAACACTAAAGAGCGGGACGTTCCAAGAAAGGTCTCCAGACGCCGGAAGAAATCAGGCCGCCCTGCTCCTGTCGGGGCATAGACGGCCACTAGCCTGAAAGCTTGCCCGTCTCCGCTGGTCACGTCCAGCACCACCAGCTTACCCTCTGGGTCCAGGAAGATGGCCCGTATGGCGAGATCCAAACCTCTCCGAAAAAGCACAGCAACTCCTCCACCGGATCCAGGACGGCTGGGAGATGCGTACACATCGTAGCCGCCGAAGATCGGTGCGAAGGCCCGTGCTTCGGAGATTCTGGTCTCGCTGATGGCCACTACATCTATGTTTAGTGACCTGAGGTCGTTGAGCAGGTGACCCTGCTTCCATGACGACCCCAAGCCACGCGCATTTATGCTGCCTATTCTGAGTGAGGTCATGTTTAAAATAGAGTGGAAAAGATGGGAAAGACCACTTACCGTACTTTTGGTAGAGGAGGGATGGTTTTTACATCCCTTTTCACTTGATCGTCTGGTGAAGGGACCGTTGAATCGTCCCTTCGGCTGGTCGTCGGCTCTTCTAAGAGAATGTCTGAATATACTCTTCGATTAATGGTTCCTCCTAGGTCCCTGAAATCACCAACTGCGTTGGGGAATTTCGTTTTAATGTTTGTGTATTGTTTCTGTGCTATTTTTAGCAGTCTTATGTTAGTTGGCGTTTTGATTGGTGCTGGTATTATGTAGTCCTGTTGTGAAATGTCTGTGTGTTCAATTATGTAAGTCATTAGTTTCTTGTTGTGTGTGTTTATTGCCGTGCATTTGTTTTTCTGGGGGTGGGGTGTGGTTCTGCTATTTTCTTGTCGTTGTTGCTGGGTGTGTGTGTTTTGTTGTTGTGTTTGCGATGTTGGTGCTTGTGGTGGTGGTGTTGAAGGTGTTGTTGGCGGTGGGGTTGTCGCCGGTGGTGATGGTGGTGCTGGTGTGGGTGGTGATGGTGTTGGTGGTGTTGCTGCTGTGGGTCTCTTTGCAGTAGACTTTACCCTTTTCTCATTTCTTTCCTCCCTTTTCAAAGGCGACGATGCGCTGCTTCTGCGTTTGTGCCTTCTTGAGACCTTTTGCCATCCCTCTCCCACCTCACACTCCATGTCTGATTCTGTAAGGTCGGGGAGGGGTACCAGCTCCACTCTTTCACTTGTTGTTGTTGGTGATGTTTGCACTGGAGTCTCTGTTGCAGCTGCATTTGGTATTGCTGTTGTTGTTGTTAATATTTCCACTGCTGCTGCTGTCTTTGATTTCCGTGGAGTGGGTATGGGTGCCACGGACCTATCGTTCCTGGTTGCCGCTTGTCCTGTTGCTGGTAGCCGTGGAACCGGATTCGGGAGGAGGGGGGTTTTCTCCTTTCTCATGGTCTTCTCGTTGCAGAAGGCCCTGAGGTGAGTCTTCGATCCACAGCGAAAGCATTTCGGGCGTTTGCCCTCAACACTTATGGGCAGTTGAGTGCCGTTATCGAAGTCTATCACATCCGGGATAGCTTCGATGCACTCCTGGTTGGTTTGGATTAGCATCTCAATGGAGGAGCCGACCCAATCTTCTCTTACTTTTTTCTGTACTTGCAGTACAGTTGTTTTGTCCTCGATTCCGACGAGGACAGACGCGGCCAGCCAAGAAGGGGTCATTCCGGGGGGGACGTGGGTCAGTTTGACCCTCACAATTTTTTGCCCGCAGTAGGAGGGCACCAACACCATTTCCTCGCTCCTTAGGGTCACTACTGATTGGGCCTTTGCCTCCTGGGGTGTGGCAAAAAGTACGTCTACGGTGGCGTATTTTTTGCCTCGGGTGATGTGCGTTTTCCTCTGCCACACAGACCCCAAGGCTTTTTGTATTTGGGCCTCTGTGGCTCTTTCCACCCTACGGGATTTTGTACTTACTGTACGGTACGTGACCGTACAGTGCTCTTGGGTTTCGAAAAAATTTTTCGCTGCCTTGCAGATTGCTCGGTGTCCGTTCTTTGTCACCATCTTCTTCGCTTCCTCTAATTCCTCATTTGTTATGAGGATTGTTTCCAGGTTTTTCGCAATACCTGCAAATGAGATTGGTTTTTCTCTGCTGTTGTTGTTGTCGTCAGAGCTGCTGGTACTTTTGTTGTTGCTGCAGGTACTACGACTACTGCCTCCGCCGCTGTTGCTGTGGTTGTTGTTGGTGTTGCTGCTGCTAATGCTGTTGTTGTTTATGCTGCTGGTGATGCTGTTGCGGCTGCTACTGTTGTTTTCATTGTCACTGTTGCTGTTGTTATTACGGCTGCTACTGCTATTATTCCTGACGTCAGACGAATGAACTGGGTTTTCGTATTTCCCGCACACCTGTTTCGTCGCTGTCGTCGTCGTCGTGGAGAAACCTTGCACGCTTTGCACGAGACTTTTCTTTTCTTTCGTCACTTGCGAAAGAGAAGGGAGGGAGAGAGACACATTTAAAGAAGGGAGGGAGAGAGACAATCTTCTCTCTGCTGTAGTGATGATTGAGGAAGAAGAAGACGGAATGAGTGGGAGTGACGTATGAAATTTCTTTTTCGTAGCCATGTTGTTTTTTGTTTAAAATGAATATTGGGTACAAAACCCCAATAACTGGTTATTTAACCCCGAAGGGCCAAATAACGGACAGAAAGACCCCTCTCACGAGGAGGAGGGTGTCTTTATCAACAATTTGGTTCAAGTTTTAAACAATTTACAATTGTTTTAACGGTTAAAAATTACTATACCTTACAGAGCCGAGCCTCCGTCAACCATGGCATTCAATAATAATAATAATAATAATAATAATTCGAATACTACATTACAATGAAACTTATGCTTATTCATTTTTGGGGCCCTTTCTGCCCGTGTGTTTGTTTGTTTATGTGTGTTCGTATACACCGTGGTGATAATGCCACACAAGGGCCAAGTGGGATGGCGGATCCACAGATGGCTATGTAAACATACATTCGCCAATCCTCGATAAGAGTGTTTAAATATCGAACATAAACAGTTCGAATAACGGTGAAATGGAGACTAGAACGTCATGTGACAGACTCTCACCCAACAGGTGCCCTCTGGCTCAGCAGCAGGAACCTGACTGTCAACCAAATACTGCTGATGTTGGAGGAAGGAGAAGAAGGAAAGGGGCCAGAACCAACTGGACGAAAGAATTGAATAGAACTGTTATGCAATGCTACCTGAAAAGTAACCCCAAGGAGAGGGGCTACAGGAGACGGATGCATAACATCTGGAACGAGATTGGTTTATTTAAATTAGATGAACAAAAATTGGCCGGGCAGGCTCGGGTAATAAGAACTAATGGGTGGATAAGCGAGCTGGAACTGGAGGAACTGAGCAGAGAGAATGGCTTGGAGAGGGCGGGTGTAGTATGCCAGACAAGCGAGCCGGCGGGAAATGAAGGTGAGGAGGTCCTAAGAACGGAGGAACCACCCGAAGCAGACAATGATCTGAATACTGAGATAAATAATACCTGGAACAGAGGTACGGCCACTGAGGAGATGAATGCTGACGGGCTAGGACAAGATTCGGTTGACATCCTAAATTTAGTGGTAGATGAGTTGAACAATGATAGTGGGAGACCTATGAACCTAAGATTTGTAGACAGGAAAAAGTTAAAAGAAACAACAGCTAAGGTAAACAAAGTCATCCCATACCTTGAGGCGAGGAGTCTTCACCAGTGCAACAATATCCTCAAAGCAACAGCAAATACGGTGAGGAAACTACTTGGTATAAAAGCGAGAGGAAACAACAGACAAGAAAGAGCAGAGCCGTGGTGGAAGAAGCGACTGAGTGGGCAAATCGGGGAAATGAGAAATGACATAGGAAAGCTTGAGTCACTACTGAATGGGACACTAAAAAACATAGGCACTAAAAATAGACTGGAAATAAAATACAAAACTAGGAGTAAAAAGCTAAATATTATCATAGAGGAATTGAAGCAACGCATTGTAGCAAAGAGTGCCAAAATCAGGCGATACGAGAACAGAGTCAGTCAGTATAAACAGAACCGCATGTTCGACAACAACCAGAAGATGCTGTTTGGACAGCTTGAGGGGAAAGAAAGAGGCAACGACTTGATCCCTGGGGCGGAACAAGCTAAAACATTCTGGAGAGGAATATGGGAGCAGGATGTTAGACACAATGCCCAGGCAGGGTGGATTGAGACAGTACAGAGGGAGATCGGTGAGCAGGCACAACAACAGACTGATTTGAGTATCACAGTTGAAACTCTTAAGGGGCAAGCCAAAAAACTAACCAACTGGAAATCACCAGGCCCAAATGGTGTGCAGGGGTATTGGATTAAACATTTAACATCCCTCCACCCGAAGCTGACGGCCATGTTCAATGACTGCTTGGTGTCGGGTGAGGTGCCAGAGTGGTTGACAAAAGGTACCACAGTTCTGATAATGAAAGACCGAATCAAGGGTAATGATGTTACCAACTATAGACCTATCACATGTCTGCCCGTAATGTGGAAACTGTTGACGAGCATTGTGTCTGAGGAAATCTACCATCACCTCCACACAAACAACTTGTTACCGGACGAACAGAAAGGATGCCGAAAGAAGTCACGTGGTACAAAGGACCAGTTGCTTATTGATAAGATGGTAATGGGGAATTGCAGGAGGAGACACACTGATCTTGCCATGGGATGGATAGACTACAGAAAGGCATTTGACATGGTGCCTCATTCCTGGATCACCAAAAGCCTGGAGATCTTCAGGGTAGCAGATAACATCAGACAGTTGCTGGGCAGGAGTATGGGGTCCTGGGAGACAGAGTTGACATCAACTGGAGTATCCTTGGGAAGCGTGAAGATCAAGAGAGGTATCTTCCAGGGAGATAGCCTGTCCCCTCTGTTGTTTGTCCTTGCCCTGATGCCCTTGACCATTATGCTGCGAAAAGTGAGAGCAGGATACAAGTTGGGAAGGGGAGAGCTTACCATCAATCACCTCCTCTTCATGGACGATCTTAAGCTCTTCGGGAAAAGTGAGAAGGAGTTGGATGTGCTTGTTGACACTGTCCGTATTTTCAGCAGTGATATATGTATGCAGTTTGGTATTGGTAAATGTGGAGTCGTTGTGATGAAGAGGGGTAGGTTGAGCAGAAGTAACGGGATCCAGATACCAACAGGTGAGATGATAAAGGAAATTGACTCTGAGGAAGGATACAAGTATTTGGGCGTTCTGGAGGCTGATGGCATAAAGAACAAAAAAATGAAGGAATTGTTAAGAACTGAATACATTCGGAGAGTAAGGAGCGTATTGAAGTCACATCTGAACAGCAGAAATGCCATAAGCGCAGTAAATTCCCGAGCTGTGTCTATTATTAGGTACAGTGCGGGAATTCTGAGATGGAATGTTGCTGAACAAAAAGAAATGGATAGGAAGACTAGGAAGCTATTGACTATCTACAACATGTTCCACAAGAGGAGTGATGTCGATAGACTCTACCTAAGGAGATCTGAGGGTGGAAGAGGTCTTATCAGCATAGAGGACTGTGTTCAGATGGAGAAAAACAACCTATACAAATACGTGACCTATAGTAAGGAGCCAATGCTCAGAGCTGTACTGAAGGAGGGGACAGTAGGCCAGGGGATATCCAAGGAGGAAATAACATCAAGGAGGAAGAGCAGCCTTAAGGGAAAATCCCTTCATAGTACCTTCTTTGAGAAAACTGAATTTAGAGATCCACAGACATGGAACTGGTTGAGAAGAGGAGACCTCAAAAAGGCTACAGAAGGAATGCTAATGGCTGCGCAGGAGCAGGCCCTCAAAACGAAGTGGTCGAAGCACCATATCTACAAGGAGGAGGCTAGCCCACTGTGCAGGATCTGTGGAGAGAGAGAGGAGACTGTGGCTCACATTGTGTCCGAGTGTAAACACCTAGCCCAGACCCACTATAAGGGCTGGAGACACGATGTGATGGGCAGGGTGATCCACTGGCACCTGTGCAAAGTAAACAATCTACCACATTCTGAGAAATGGTATGAGCATAGGCCAGAGGCGGTGATGGAGAACAGTCAGGTGAAGGTGCTGTGGGATTTTAGGATACAGACGGACAAAAAACTGGAACACAATAGACCTGACCTGGTGGTTGTGGACAAAGAAAAAAGATCGTGCCTGATTGTGGATGTGGCCTGCCCGTTCGACACGAGAGTGCAAGAGAAGGAGAGGGAGAAAATTAACCGATACCAGGACCTAAAGTGGGAGGTGAAAAGGATTTGGAACTGCCATGAAGTCAAAGTGATCCCGATTGTCATAGGCGCACTGGGGACTATCTCCAAAGGTTTCCAGGGATGGTTAAAGAAAATCGGCCCCTTCACGCTTTTTGGAACGCTTCAAAAGGCATGCTTGCTTGGAACAGCAAGAACCCTCCGATACGTCCTGAATATCTGAGGCTGCAGGTAGTGGCTTGATATTCAATCCAACGGACTTTCCAGTTAACCAACATCAATGACTGAGATTCAAGGAATAACAATAACAATAATAATAATAATAATAATAATAATAATAATAATAATAATAATAATAATAATAATAATAATAATAAGAAGAAGAAGAAGAAGAAGAAGAAGAAGAAGAAGAAGAAGAAGAAGAAGAAGAATTAAACAAGCAACCAGTTACTAAACTAACCGACGAGTGGATCAGATACTCAACTAATAATAAAGTCGTGCGTGTGTTTTTATTGGCAATATGACCCTACCAATGTATAACTATATCTGCTTCAATATGCGATTTCACATTAATAATCTTGCAAAACAAATACAAAAACGAAGTATATGTATGTCCGAGGCTATGGAGATAGTAAAACTAAAGGGTGACGCAGTCAACCTCAAATCTGACATTCAACATGGCCTGCAGACACCAACGTAAATGCACGCTCTCCTCTTTAGTGATACCAGATGGGCCTATCTAAGGCACTACCGGTATGACGATGCCAGGTGGGTGCATGCAGCGGACCACGATATGCCACAGCATACCTATGAATGTAAAGCGGAACAAGCTGATATGAACGACAGATCCAACGATACCTACCTCGTAACGTACCTTGGATAACACCATCCCTCTAACTTGAGGACGCCGACTCAATATAAATCTGATTTTATCTACAACCTTATGTGTGGTTTTGAATTTGAATTTGAACTTTTGATTTTTAACTTTTAATTTTCGATTCGTGATGTTTAATTTGCAACTTTGATGTTGGACTTGATGCTGGTCTTAAGGTTAGTGTTGCAGTTAATTCTAACTTTGCCTGCCGTTGCTATCTCCACGCCTAAAACACAAGCCGCTGGGATATTCCACTTATGCATCCATTCCATGTACATTTCATATATACTGTTATGAAACACATATTCTATACATTCACAATATATATATCTTGTTTGTGTATGCACACGGTCCCCTGTGTCCACCAGTCATGAAACCTGTCTCATGTGCATGGTTGATGTGCAGGCTCTTACCCAGTCCCTTGGATCGTCAGTCCCTCTTTATCTTATATAACCCTTTGCACTACAGTCCTCCTCAAGTATTTTTATGCAACCTTATGCACATCCCGATAAT
Source organism: Eledone cirrhosa (assembly GCA_964016885.1). Lineage (NCBI taxonomy): Eukaryota > Metazoa > Mollusca > Cephalopoda > Octopoda > Eledonidae > Eledone > Eledone cirrhosa. The sequence continues at coordinate 98,156,712 of OZ024745.1, forward strand.
GTCCGGGTGGCGTGAACAGATAACCCCTCTGCATCTTTGTCATGTATACATTCCTTTTTCCAATATTTTATTTTATCTTATTTTATTTTATTTTATTTTATTTTATTTTATGCTTGTACACGCATTTATATATAGGTGCCACCCATGTCATCTGTGATTAGGGCATGGCTACTACGTAGCTATTACATTTATGCATATTGTGCATGCACTTTCAGGCTTATATCGCCACATGAATGGGTTGGGTACAAGTCTCAAGAATGTTGTGTCATATAATATTTTATGCGCCATGTGCACAGTTGCGTGTGTGTGTGGATGTGTAGGTATTCATCAAGTATGTGCTTTTTTTTTTTAGATGTATGAGCATGACCATGCGCGGGTACATGTATGTATGTGTGTCCACGTACATATGCATACATGCATGTGTATGCATGTCTGGGTGGATGTATTTGTATGAACATGTCTGTGTAAGTGTATGCATGTGTAAGTGTAGATGTTCCATTTTTTCATCTGTATATATGTGCAGCGTCTTAACTATATACGCTTTCCTGAATACAGTGTGTGTGTGTGTGTGTGTGTGTGTGTGTGTGTGTGTGTGTGTGTGTGTGTGTGTGTGTGTGTGTGTGTGTATTTATCAAAAATACCTTTGAATTAACTTTTTTGAACGGCTATTTCAAGCATTCTTTTAAAAACGTTCTTTTTACAGGGTTCTTCTTTTTGAAATGTGTGTTTTTTAAGGTATTTTGAGGGTGTGTTTTTCTGAAACGTTCTATTAAATAAAAGTTTTTCCATTTTTTTTAAAATTCTTTCTAAGTATTCGCTGCACATTCAATATCTACTGTGATTGTCGCATATAATACAGTTGCGAGTGTGTACGTGATCGCTCTGGGTGTATAAGTGCCCGTGTGTATCACGCCTGCGCGAAACATGGACATGGGTGAGGGCGCCTACAGGTTGAGAGGGCGGCGACAGGGCGCGAGCGGGTCAATCATACAACCCTTTACCTCCTACAGTAGTAATTCCGATATAAGAAACAACTTTGATTGACAGGTGGATTGAAAAGAACCAAATATAAGGCGGCCACGAGTGGCCAAAAATACCGATGACGTGTACAATTCTTGACCACTCATAGAATCACAACAACGGGATCTAAGCTGCCGAGTGAGGGCCGCGGGTGTACCTGGACATTTGGAAACTCTGCTTCGTAGAATCGAGACGTATCTGAGGACCTTGCGATTTCAGAGTCAGGTTCGATCATTACATCGATCGTGCCTCGAGCTGGTCGCCAGAGAAACGATTGTAATATGTCTAATAAATTGTATTCGTCGCATCACTGATTCTCCGTTTCTTATGTGATATATATATATATAAATATATATATTTATTAAAATAACAGATTAAAGTTTAAGCAAAGAATCGCTGCTTTCACCCTTAACGGGATCTTCTGAAACTAGTTCGTTAGGGTGAAAGCAGCGATTCTTTGCTTAAACTTTAATCTGTTATTTTAATAAATATTTGCTCTTCGGTTCTTATATATTTGATATATATTTTCCTTATCGAGCCCTCTCTGGATTTTAGTCTTCAATTTTATTATTATTACTATAAATATATATATATATATAGTGCAAATTTATACGGGAACAAAACAGAGATGCAGACAAATAAAGGTTTATATATATATATATATATATATATATATATATATATATATATATATGCGTGTGTGTATGTGTGTGTGTGTGTGTTATTACATCAAGCGTTAAACTAATATACAGCTTCATTAATTTTTGTTTACACACATATATATGTATGTGTGTGTGTGTATGTGCATGCGTGTATGTGCGTATGTGTGTATGTGTGTGTGTGTGCCCATTAAGAATCAAAACTTATTTTAAAAAGCAAAAAGATAATGACGAATAATCCAGAAATTAACAATGGGGTTGTTGTTGTTGTTGTTGTTGCTGCTGCTGTTGTTCTTGTTGTTTCTGACATTTTCCTTGATACATGCTGGGACACAGCTTTCTTCGTAAGTTGAATAAATTTTATTATAACATTAATGAAATATATTTCAGATATGAAATATGCAACAAAAGAAATTATTATCAATATAAAATGATGAAGAATCCTCGCAAAACTACTAATTTAACAAGCAAAATATTCTATATAACAATATATATATGATAAAGTAACAGAACTAGAAAATAGAACCACTGGAAAAATAAGACGTAGCAAATCAATAAATGTTTAAATAGTTAAATAAACAAATACAAAATAAAAATAATAATTTGGAAAGTATTATCATCCGAATGAAAACAAAGTATCTCTTGAAACAACCAATAAAAATGTATATGACAAAAATGATACTACATTAAATTGAATTAAATTCTAAATTTAAGCTTAAATTGATTTTGCTGATAAATTTAGAACAAAATGGAGAATACACGTTGAAAAGTGTGTACAGATAAAGACATGGTGATGATATGAAATATAATCCGAAAACTGAGTATAAATGTGGAATTGATGAATTAAACACATCAATTTTAATTAGATTATGTACGATATTTTAACATGCAAACGGGAAATGTAAAAAGAATAATTTAGAAAATACAAAAATTCATACATCTTTTTTGTTACATATACAAATTCTAGTTGATATTTTTTGAAAATAAAGAATAAATAACACACCTTTTCCCGCTTATATATATATGTATATATATTTCCTTCAAATGAAACAGTATGTATATATATACGGTTTCATTTGAAGGATATATATATATATATACACTGTTTCATTTGAAGGAAATATATATATATATATATATATATATATATATATATATATATATTTCCTTCAAATGAAACGGTATATATATATATATATATATATATTTCCTTCAAATGAAACAGTATATATATATATATATATATATATATATATATATATATATCCTTCAAATAAAACAGTATATATATATATATATATATATATATATATCCTTCAAATGAAACAGTATATATATATATATATATATATATATATATATATATATATATATATATAAGGGAAAAATTAAATGATGAAATATGACAAAAGCTATGATTATCAAGATGCCATTTGAAAATAGTATTACAACTGATGAAACGAATGATCATTTTATGTAGCTGCTCGACCTTCAAGAAATAGCAGCCAAATATCTCTCGTATTGTCTTAAAAAGAAAGTATACATGCGTTAATGTCGTAAGCTTCTGAGAAGAGTGGAAAATCACGACCTGAATGACTTTTGAATAGGGTGAGACTGAACAAACCAACAAGAATGGGAAACATATACAATAGAAGAGTTACGGATTCAGTAAATGTGTAAAAGAGTACACTGTAATACTAAGAATACAACACAACCAGACACCAAAACTTACTTCAATATAATATTAGGAAATGTATTTATTTAAACATGATATCGGTAGAGGGTCGGACGCCATGCTTTCCAGCATAGTTACGTCCCTTTACGATCTGAGTTCAAATCCCGTCGAGGTTGACTTTGCCTCTCATCCTTACGGAGTCGATAAAATAAAGTACCAGTAATGCACTGGGTGATTGCTGGCCTTGTGCCTAAAGTAGAAACAATTATTTACAGTAACAATAATAATTGTTTCTACTTTCTTGGGCACAAGGCCAGCAATAACCCAGTACATTACTGGTACTTTATTTTATCGAAACCTTAAGGATGAAAGGCAAAGTTAACCTCGACGGGATTTCAACTCATAATGGCAAGGGCCATAGCTCTATACGTCAAAGCACGGCGTTCGACCCTCTACAGATTCTGCCAATCCACCAAGGCCAGTAATTTGGGGAGAGGGGAAAGTCGATAAAATCGACCCCAGTGTATTACTGGTACTTTATTTTATCGATCCCGTAAGGATGAAAGGCAAAGTTAACCTCGGTAATAATGACGACTTTAATAACGGCAATAGAAAAAAAAAAGGAAACAAAAGGAAAGAAAGAGTAGAGAAATATAGAGGACAAAGAGAAAAAGAAAGAAGAAAGAGAACGGGGATGTGATGGCAAAAGACTGGTGTCGCAGAAGAGAGGGAGGGTGAAGGAGGAGGGTGATTGGGCTTTGGGCCTAGGGCAAGGGAGCAGAAGTGCTGCGCTCTTCGGACAAGATGGTAAAAGCATTCCCCGGACGATGGCCAGTGACCCCCGCTGCAACAGCCACCCAACCTCGCGGGGCTCCCTCCTTAGCTGGATCGCCGACGAATATTAGGAGAAGTGAAAAGTGTACTTAAATACACAGACACACATCTAAAGAGATGCTTTCATCTTCTATGTTCTGTGTTTGCCTGTGATTTCACTAATTCAAAGTCATATCAGCCTTTGCACAACACTGCCCAGCCCCAATAAAAACGCGGACCATCCACCACACTCCACCGTCAATACAAAACGGACCCCCACCTCAACCCCAATAAAAAATAGACCCCCAACCACCCCCAATTAAAAACGGACCACCACACACATCCCTCAATAAAATAACAGACCAAAAAAACGGACACCTCCCCCAATAAAAAACTGATACTCCACACACACCCCAATAAAAAACGAAAACCCCTAAAAATAAACAGGCTGCCCCACCCCCAGTAAAAATCGGATCCTCCACTCCACCCCCCCCCCATTCTTTTCGTCTCTCTGATCTTTGAGTTCAAATCCCACCGAGATTAACTTTGGCATTTATTCATTCGTGGTAGATAAAAAGAAAGTACCTGTTAACTGGTGAGGCCGAATCTTCCTCTGTGTTTCTTTCTCACTCCCATTCACCCCACCCTCTATCATGTGTTCAGACCTCGTTTAAAAAATGCCCTACGACTCCCTCAAGAATCCGTATATACACACAAATATATATATATACGATATTAATAAATGGAAACTATATTTATAAAACCATATTTATTTCATTATACATATTTCAAGGATACCATGTTAAATTATGGTATGCCTTCATCAGATAAAATACAATATATACCAGTTTTATAAATAAACATTGACGTACCCTTTCAAAATGCGACCGTTACTTTTGGAAGACATCAGGATGTCTTCCAAAAGTAACGGTCGCATTTTGAAAGGGTACGTCAATGTTTATTTATAAAACTGGTATATATTGTATTTTATCTGATGAAGGCATACCATAATTTAACATGGTATCCTTGAAATATGTATAATGAAATAAATATGGTTTTATAAATATAGTTTCCATTTATTAATATCGTATATTTACTCCAAATACTTGTCGAGTGCTTTATATCAGTTACAAAAATATTTGCTTGTTGTATCGCAACAATTTAAATAGAACTTTTGCATATATATATATATATATATATATATATATATATATATATATATATATATATATATATATATATATATAGTTAAAAGAATAGAGGTGTAACACACAAGTTATTATATATTGGTAAACGGAATAGAAAATGCTGACAAATTGTTCACAGTTGAAAAATGGTTTAATTAGGAATAAAAGAGTATTAGTAATTGTATGGGTTAGTATTCAGTTGTGGTTTTAAGTTTTTAAGATTATACCGGTTGCGCATTTCTAAATGCTTTTCAAAAATAATTTTGAGATAGAGTGTCCGTGTTGTTTGCTCTGATCAGAGCAAACAACACGGACACTCTATCTCAAAATTATTTTTGAAAAGCATTTAGAAATGCGCAACCGGTAAAAAACTTAAAAACTTAAAACCACAACTGAATACTAACCCATACAATCACTAATACTCTTTTATTCCTAATTAAACCATTTTTCAACTGTGAACAATTTGTCAGCATTTTCTATTCCGTTTACCAATATATATATATATATATATATATATATATATATATATATATATATATATATATATATATATATATATATATATGTGTGTGTGTGTGTGTTTATACGGATTCTATATATATATAATTGTTTCTACTTATGGCACAAGGCCAGCAATTACCCAGTGCATTACTGGTATTTTATTTTATATATATATAATAGAAACAAACGAGGAGGTTTCGTTTACATATAAAACATATTTTGTGTATCGACCTGTTATGCGCGTTTCGCAGAGGATTGGTAACTCATAGGAGTTATGGACCCGATTTCAGTATAGATCTGTTCGTCAGAATGGTAATGTGACACGAAAAGATATCTATATATCTATATATATATATCGGCTGTGCGAATGATTTTAAGCATTGTCTCTATGTGTTGGTATTTAAACGATAGTTATAGCTCTGGTTTATCCAAACTATTGAGCCCTTTGCCATGCATTTCGAAGATTGTGTTTCGTTATTTCGTGGGCCGAGATTCCGATTCTCGATAATTTATTTGTATTTATCTCTAGTCTTTAGCTATTGACCAGTTAATTTTATTGATTTTTTAGTTGATCTTATTGACTGATGAATAGCTCTTGTTAATTTTAACCCGTCTGTTGAGAACTCTAATTTGATATGTGATATTTTGTATTTTTACAAATATATCTATCTATCTAAGGCGGGTAAAATTCCCGAGATCCATGGACGAGTTCTCTCCAGCGGTCTCTGTCCCTCATTATCGCTGCCATGTCCTGCATCTCCAACAGACCAGTGTCTGTCCTTAGGGCATCAACATACGTTAACCTTGGTCTTCCGCTTATAGTGTGTCCATGTAAGGGCTCCCAAAGGAGCACTGAGTGCAATGTCAACTCTGGATGTCGGTGAGCATGTCCAGCCAACCTCAGTCTCCTCTGTGTCACTTTTGAGCTGACTTTTGGGATGCTCCCATACAGCTCTGAGTTTTTCATCCTCAGTGTATACTGATTAATGTTCAGAGCCATCCTCAGCATTCTCGTGTAGCACCCATCCACCATCTGAGTGAGTTTCTTGGTCAGTGTCCAAGTCTCAGACCCATACAGCAGCACAGACTCCACTACAGCAATGAAGAGGCGGATTTTCAGGTCTCTACGAAGGTCCGACTTCCACACCGATCTCAAGCTGTGGCACGCCGCCCAGGCCTTGCTCTTCCTCTCAACCACATCATCTTCCGTATTCCCAATCCTTGCTCCCAAATACAGGAAGTCCTCAACCAATTCCAGCGGCTTCCCGTCTACATTAGTGATCCCCTCTGGCTTCTCAACATTCTCTACCAGATATTTTGTTTTAGTCTCATTCATTCTCAGCCCCACACTCATCGACACAGTCTCAACCTCCCGCATCAAATCCTCTGCCTCCTTCACTGTATTTGTCACCAAAACTATGTCGTCGACAAATTCAGCATCCGATACCTTTTTCGCCCTAACTCTCCTGCTCTGAGCCGGTGCTACAGTAAAGCCAGAGTCCTGGTGTTTCTCCAGTGCAAGGCGCATACAATAGTCCACTACGATGATAAAAAGATAGGGAGCCAATGTATCTCCCTGGAGCACTCCAGCCAGTATCTCAAAGAACTCTGTCATCCCATCAGGTGTAATGACTTGGGCTTTGGTGTTGGTGTAGAGCAGTGATATCAGGTCCACTATCTTCTTGGGGATTCCATAAGCCTGTAAGATCTTCATCAGGCAGTAACTGTCCAAAGAATCAAAGGCCTTCCTAAAGTCAATGAAAACCATGACCGCAGGAAGGCACTTTGCTCTAGCTCCCTCTAATATCCTCCTCAGCATCAGGATGTGACTGGTGGTTGATCTACCCTCTCTGAAGCCGTTCTGGTTGTCCCTGAGCTTCTTCTCCATCTCAGGCTGGATCCTGTTAAGAATCATCCTGTTGAGGGTCTTTGCCACAAGTGACGTCAGTGAGATCCCCCGGTAGTTGTTGGTGTTAGAGAGATCTCCCTTCTTTGGCACTGGGACGATGTTACTGATCCTCCACTGATTCGGGGCAACTCCTTTCTCCAGTGCCCCGTTACAGAACCCCAGGATGATATCATCAAAATCACACCTCTTCATCACCTCTGATGCCACTCCATCTTCTCCATGAGCCTTGCCTTCCTTGATCCTCTTCTTGGCTCTCTGAAGCTCCTCTCTGGTGAAGGGCTCTGTCTCAACATCATTACAAATATATACACTACTGAATTCATTCGCCTAATATAGGGGTTCCCTCCCTTGCTGTACTCCACGTGGGTTTAGTAACGGGTGCCTCTGTATTTTTGAACGAAATGCCTGTTGAGAAAGTGGTTTCCTCGTTCATCTTTTTGCCAGAAGTCAGATATTTTTTATGTAGGCTGACGGTAATTGATTAAGGAACCGCAGAAACCAA
>OZ024745.1:98172477-98212477 GCA_964016885.1 Eledone cirrhosa
TGCTGCTACTGTTGCTGCTACTACTGCTGCTGCTCTACTGCTGCTGCTATTGCTACTGGTGCTATTGCTACTACTACTGCTGCTATTGCTGCTACTCTGATTATATAGTTGTGAATTTAAATGTTATTGATATAATTGTTATTGTTTTTGTTGACATTCTTGCTGTGATGTTTATCTTCCATTAAGCAGATTTTGTCAGTTATGTCGCTGTTGTCGTTGATATTGTTAACATGAATTATATTAATGTTTATTGTCTTAGATAATGTTGTTGCTATTGTTGTTGTTGGTGAAGGCACGTGGCTTAGTGGTTAAAGTATTCACGATCGGGACTCGATTCCCGACGGCGTCTTGAACCTTTCAGCAAGACACTTTATTTTACCTTAGTTCAGTCCACTGAGCAGGCAAAATAATGGTTTCTTATATAGGCACAAGGCCAGCAATTTTGGGAGGAGGGGAAAGTCGATTAAATCGAACCCAGTGCATTACTGGTTCTTTATTTTATCGACCCCGTAAGGATGAAAGGCAAAGTTAACCTCGGCGAAATTTGAAATAAGACAGTAAAGGACCGTAACTCTATGCTGCAAAGCATGGTGTCCGACTCTCTACCGATTCTGCCAATCCACCGTCCTCACTGAGCAGGCAAAATAATGAGTTGTACCTGTAATTCAAATGACCAACCTTATCACACACTTTGTCACACTGAATCACCCTGAGATTTAAATGAAAGGTACACGTGTCTATGGAATACTCAGCCATTTACACGTTAATTCCACGAGCAGATTGTCACGTTGTTCGAACAACAGGGACACATGTCGTCAGATCCGACTGCGGTTCACTAAAAACTAACAAAAACCACAAACTATTGTTGATATTGCTGCATCGAGTTATGTTATATGTTCTTTGCAGCATAGAGTTATGGCCCTTTACGTTTTGAGTTCAAATCCCGCCGAACTTTACTTTGCCTTTCGTCCTTATGGGGTCGATAAAATAAAGCACCAGTAATGCAATGGGGGTAAATGCTGGCCTTGTGCCCAAAGTAAACTCAGTTAATATTTAGCCCTAGGTCAGTCTTGTTTGAGCAGAACTAGAGTCAAAGATATTCTAACCGTGATCACCCTGTCTTTCTCTTTTAAGATTGTTAAAATTTAAAGGAATTTTGCTGCTATTTCTGGCAGGTCGAGCGACTATGTCGTCGTCGTCGTTGTCACTATTGGCACTGTTGCAGCTGCTATTATTGTTGTTTCAACAACTACCTTCTTAAAACCACAACAAACCAATATTTACTTTGATGTTGTGAATATGTATCTTTGTAGATATTCTCAAGAGAGTTCAGTCGTTTTCTCGAAATGTGATTATTTCAAAATTTTCGGTTTAACAATGACAACCGTATCTCATAACCCCCAAACCAAGCATTCCCCTCCCCCCTCCGTCAAAACGGCTCATACACTAAAACCTTGACATAACATGATGTAAAGAATGGTTTAAGTTGAACAAAGCTGTAAAAGACACTTATATGTTGTGGCGGTTTAATGTATTACTAGCAGAATGGTCCGGCGTTGCTCGGTATTTGCTCTAGGGTTCTTATATATTTGATATATATTTATCCTTATCGAGCCTCGTGAAATAAATACGTTTGTTTTTATTTTGTTATTGTGTATGCAAAAATATATGTACACGAATATATCTATATATATATATATATATAAATATTAAATCAAAGTTTAAGCAAAGAATCGCTGCATTCACCCTTAATGGTACCTTCTGAAACTAAAAAAAATCAATCTGTGAACGCAGAAGTAAATATTTCGAAAAACGTTACACACTATATATATATATATATATATATATATATATATATATATATATATACACACTATATATATACATATATACACACACATATAGCGTCATAATGTCGTAATGCACACAGCTAGACATACAGACAGATATTATAAGGGCGCAGCGTTATATCTACGTATCTATCTAAAAAGAAAGACTAAGAGAGAGAGAGAAAGAAAGAGAGAGAGAGAGAGAGAGAGAGAGAGAGAGAGAGAGAGAGAGAGAGAGAGAATACTCACAGGAATACTCAAAATACTCACAGTATTACATGTGTAAAGTTTGAAAAAAGTCGGTTGGTTGGTTCTCGAGTTTTAGGAAGTCAGACAGACAGACATTCTCTGTTTTAGATATATATATATATATATATATATATATAGCGAAGGAAAAGTGGTAAGGAACCAGGTGGACCATAACGCACCAAAGTACTCAATACTTAGGGTAGTAGAGTGGGTAATATAATTATATATTTGTGTACAGATATTTTTGCATACACAATAACAAAATATAAACAAACGTATTTATTTCACGAGGCTCGATAAGGATAAGTTTATATCAAATATATAAGAACCCAAGAGCAAGTCCCGAGCAACGCCGGACCATTCTGCTAGTATATATTAAAATAACAGATTAAAGTTTAAGCAAAGAATCGTTGCTTTCACCCTTAATGGGATCTTCTGAAATTAAAAAAAATCAATCTGTGAGCGCAGAAGTAAATATTTCGAAAAACGTTACATACTCTATATATATACACACAGTATATATACATATACACACACACACACACACAGATAGCATCATGATGTCGTAATGTAGACAGCTCAAAGCACTTACAGGACCATAAGTATTACATGTGTAAAGTTTGAAAAAAATCAGTTGGTTGGTTCTCGAGTTTTAGGGAGTCAGACAGACAATCAGACAGACAGACATTCTCTGTTTTGCACCACCAACACCACCTCCACTATCACCACTACCAACACCAACACCACTACCAACACCACCACCACCACCGCCACATCTACCACGACCACTATGACCACTACCAATACCAACGCCGCCACCACCACCAACACCACCAACACCACTACCAACACCAACACTGCCACCACATCTACCACGACTACTATCACCACTACCAATACCAACACAGCCACTGCCACCACATCTACCACCCCCACTATCACCACTATCAACACTAACGCCGCCACCACCAGTACCACCAACACCACCACCACCACCACCACCACCGACACCAACACCACTACCACTCTCACCACTAGAGATACCAACACCACCACGACCACTATCACCACCACCAACACCACTACTACCATCACATCTACCACGACCACTACAACCACCAACACCAACACCACTACCCCTACTATACTACATACATCACACCACCACACAACCACTACCATACCACACTCTACACACCACACGACCACTACCCCACCACACTACATACCACACCACCACACAACCACTACCACATACCACACACCACACGACCACTAGCTCTACCACACTCTACACACCACCACACAACCACTACCCATACCACACATCACACTACCACACAAGCACTACCACACACCACACCACCACACAACCACTACCACTACCATACTCCACACCACCACACCACCACACAACCACTACCACTACCATACTCCACACCACCACACAACCACTACCGCTACCACCACAACACTACCACCACCACAACCAACACTACCACAAACACTACCACCACAACACTACCACCACAACACTACCACCACAACACTACCACCAACACTACAACCAACACTACCACCAACACTACCACCACACAACCACTACCATCACCACAATTACCACCACAACACTACCACCACAATAATTACCACCACAACAACTACCGCCACAACAACTACCACCACAACACTACCACCAACACTACCACCACAAACACTACCACCAACACTACCACCACCAACACTACCACCAACACTACCACCACCAACACTACCACCAACACTACCACCATAAACACTACCACAAACACTACCACCACAAACACTACCACCAACACTACCACCAACACTACCACCACCAACACTACCACAAACACTACCACCACCAGCACTACCACCAACACCACTACCACCAACAACACTACCACCAACACTACCACCACAACAACCACTACCAGCATCACCACCACAACCAACATTACCAACACTACCACCACAAACTACTGCAACCAACACTACCACCACAACACTATCACCACAACAACTACCACCACAAAACGACCACCACATAAACTAGCACAACAACCACCACAACCAACACTACCACCACAACACTACCACCACCAACACTACCAGCACAACAACGACCACCATTACACTGCCACCTCAACAACTAGCACCAACACTACCACCACAACAACCACCACCACAAACACTACCACCACAACACTACCACCACAACAATTACCACCACAACAACGACAACCACAACAACTACAACCACAACAACTACCACAACTAACACTACCACCACACTACCACCACCACACTACTACCACAACACTATCACCACAACAACGACCACCACAAACTACCACAACAACAACCACCACGACCAACACTACCACCACAACACTACCACCACCAACACTACCACAACAACAACCACCACAACAAACACTACCACCACAACAACGACCACCACTACACTGCCATCTCAACAACTACCACCAACACTACCACCACAACAACCATCACCACCACCACAACAACAACACTACCACCACAACAATCATCACCACAACCAACACTACTACAACAACACTACTACCACAACACTACTACAACAACACTATCACCACAACAACCATCACCAACACCACAACAACAACAACACTACCACCACAACAACAACACTACCACCACAACAATCACCACCACAACCAACACTACCACAACAACACTACCACAACAACACAACCACCACCACAACCAACACTACCAGCACAACAACCAACACTACCACGACAACACTACCATCACAACAACAACGACCACCACAACCAACACTACCACCACCACACTACCACCACAACAAGCACCACCACAACGCTACCACCACAACAACGACCACCACAACCAACACTACCACCACCACATTACCACCACAACAAGCACCACCGCAACGCTACCACCACAACAACGACCACCACAACCAACACTACCACCACAACAACAACACTACTACGACAACACTACCATCACAACAACAACGACCACCACAACCAACACTACCACCACAACCAACACTACCACCACAACCAACACTACCACCACAACAACCAACACTACCGCAACAACATTACCACCACGACAACGACCACTACCACACTACCACTAACACTACCACCACAACACAACCACGACAACCACCACCACAACACTACAACCACTCAACAAATTATTGGAGTAAAAATACGATATTAACAAATGGAAACTATATTTATAAAACCATATTTATTTCCTTATACATATTTCAAGGACACCAACTTAAATTGTGGTGCGCTTTCATCAGATAAAATATAATATAGAGCAGTTTTATAAATAAATATTGTTTCTACTTTTGACACAAGGCCAGCAATTAACCAGTGCATTACTGGTACTTTATTTTATCGACCCCGTAAGGATGAAAGGCAAAGTTAACCTCGGCGGGATTTGAACTCAGAATGGCAAGGGCCGTAACTCTATGCGTCAAAGCATGGTGTCCGACCCTCTACCGATAATGCCAGTCCACCGCCAGTCAAATAATTGTTTCTACTTTTGGAACAAGGCCAGCAAATACCCCGTGTATTACTGGTACTTTGTGTTATCGACCCCGTAAGGATGAAAGGCAAAGTTAACCTCGGCGGGATTTGAACTCAGAATGGCAAGGGCTGTAACTCTATGCGTCGAAGCATGGCGTCCGACCCTCTACCGATACTGCCAATCAACCAAATATTGACATACCCTTAAAGTTTTATAAATAAATATTGACATACCCTTAAAGAATGCGACCATTTCTGTTGGAAGCTCCCAGACTATCCGGGAGCTTCCAACAGAAATGGTCGCATTCTTTAAGAGTATGTCAATATTTATTTATAAAACTGATCTATATTATATTTTATCTGATGAAAGCACACCACAATTTAACTTGGTGTCCTTGAAATATGTATAATGAAATAAATATGGTTTTATAAATATATTTTCCATTTGTTAATATATCATATATATATATATATATATATATATATATATATATATATATTTATTTATTTATTTATTAGTTATGTAATAAACAACATAATTATTTCATTAACCAATGGTTTCTTGAAAGCAACCAAAATTGCTTTCATTCATCAGAATGAAAAAATCCTGGTGTCTTTATTGACAGTGGATTTGAAAAACAAAAATATAACAGATATGAAAGTGAGGCTGGAGGAAAGAAAGAGGTGGGGGAGAATAATAAATAATAATATATAACAACACACACGTACACACACACATGCACACACGCTCACATATACACACATATATACATATATATATACATATATACACACATATATCCACATATATATACACAGAGACACATATACACACACATACATGTATATATATATATATATATATATATATCCATTCATAAATACACCAACACACACATATATATATATATATATGTATGCACACACATACATATATATATATATATACATATATATACATACACATACATACATACACACACACATACATACATACACACATATATACACACATGCATACGTACCTACATATAAAAGGATACATATGCACACACAAATAAGAATAAATAATCATAATAGGCCGTCACATACAAATAAGCAAATAAAAAATAAGGATTAAGAAAATAAAAATAAAAAAAATATTATTAAGTTGACAGCGATACAAAGACGGCAAAATTTGAAATAAAAATAAAAATAATAATAATGATTTCATTTATTGGCCACAAGGGCCGACATATAGGGGACAATACAAAAGACTGGGACAGTGGGGTTTTACAGAAAAATCGAGTAAACAATATGAATAACAAAGTAACATTAACAAAGTAACAATAAAGTAATAATAAGATAACAAGAAAAAATTTCCCAATAGGGGGGATGACCACCCAGGGTTCGCTCAGCTACCCCACCAATCCTGAACGACCCGACGCTTCGAGAGCACCCTGGAAGGGCACCCCCCTCTCATCCTCAAATTTACCTACCTACAGCCGCATGACCAGAGTAGGCCCACTCATACGGGCCATTCTCGCTACATTCACCCACCTTTAAGCAAATGTACTGGGGGGGGGGGGGAGGCAGCACATCTCTCTCCACCCTTACCTTCCTTTCCAAGTGAAACTTGAAAAATTGCCTGCCCTTCCTGGCCAAAAGAAGGCGGCGGGTCGATCTTCACTATGGACTCGGCCGATAGCCGGATCCGTTCTACACGCGACAACAGCTGTTCAACATAACTCCACAAGTCAGTAATGCACGGACACTGGACGAGTGCGTGCAGAACGGTTTCGTCGCTCTGCGCGCATCTCGGGCAGGTCCGTCTGACAACACTTCCCTTCCTGTGGAGTTTATCTCGAACCGGCAGTGCCCCCGGTAGCACTGCCAAGCGAGGGATTTTTGGAAATTATCCATCGTCCCCGGCTGGAAAGTCCTCCGGTACAGACTGGTTAGTTCGACTTCGTTGACTCCCAGAGCCACTCCGAGTGCGTCGTCGCCCTTGCCCACCACTAATCCTCTATAGAACTCGAGAGTGGAAGTTCCACTGACCGCATTGCCCGCCTGGTAGAGGGCAGTGAGAGCCTGGCAACATTCCAGATGCCAGTCACCCAGTCTCGGTCTCTTCTTGACCCAGGACTGGAGCACAGTCAAAGAAACGAGCTGCGGAAAGACCCGTCTGACAAACGGCGACCACACCTGTTCACCGTTTAGGCAGAATATCTGGAGATGCCGCAGCCCCAGTGCGTGTCTGCGCATCATTAGCCACGGCATGCCCAGCCCTCCACGTAGAGGGTGGTGGCAGCAGATGGACCGCCTCACCAGCGGTACCTGACCCCTCCACAAAAATTTGAAGAGGAGCCGATCCAAAATGGCGAGGCGCGAACGGGGGAAAGGGACGACGGTCAGACGGTAGTAGATGACGGACGCGATGTACGCGTTCGCCACCTCCACCCGACCTTTCAGTGACAGCTTTCTCGCAGCCCATTTCTGGGTGAGACTGGCTACTCTGCCCGTCACCTCGTCCTAATTCTTATCCACCTGGAGGTCTGGCCCGAACCAAACCCCTAACAACTTTACTGATCCGTCCGTCCAGCGCCTAACGACGCTGTTGGACGGCATGGACTTGCCTCTCCAGGTGCCGAGTTGCAAGCCCACCGACTTTTCCGGGTTAAGTTTTGCTCCCGTCAACCTTTCATATTCCTCCAATAAGTTGCCGACCACCTCGATTTCTGTGGTGTCCGACACCATCACGATGATGTCGTTCGCATAAGCCGACACAGCCTTTCCGCGTCCCGGTTTGAGCGGGATGCCCTGCAACAGCTCCAGCTTCCGCAGTAAAGGCTCGAGAGTCAATACGTACAGAAGGGAGGAGAGAGGGCACTCTTGACGGACCGATCGGGAGACCTGAAACGGTTCCGAGAGGTGGCCATTAATTTTGACCATCGAGCAGGTGCCGCTGTGCATTTCAGCGATCCAGCTTCTGAAGACGGGGCCGAAGCCAGCCACCTTTAGGTCAGCCTCCAGGTACCGATGGCCGACCCTATCGATGCTCTTGATTGATCTAAATTGATCAGAGCCCCACCGAAGCCAGGTTTACACCCTACCCTCTCTATGATGTATCGTATTAGGTGGAGGTTGTCGTGTATGGACCTGGTTGGGATTGCGCAAGTTTGCGCCTCCCCAACCAAATCCCCGACGACAAGCGCCAACCTCTTCGCTAACACCCTGGCCAAAATCTTAAACTCTGTGTTGAGCAGAGTTATGGGCCTGAAATTGTCTAATGTGTCCCTCTTGTTCTCGTCTTTCCTTATCAGCGTCACTATGCCCCGGCTCACAGAACTGGGAATACTCCCGTTTTGCTGCCAGTTGCAGTATAGGGCTTCGAGGAGATTGGAGAAGAAGTCTGGCATATTTACGTAAAGCTCGTAGGGCAGACCATCCAAACCGGGTGACTTGCGCCTCATGCAGCCGACAAGGGCATCCTTAATCTGGGCTGAAGTAATTGGCCTTTCGCAGCACCCAGCGTCAGCCGACGAGAGTTGCGGCAAGCCTTCGAGGTAAGGACTGAAGTCCGCCACCATCTCTGACCCGCTACTTCCCCCGAACAACCGAGCAAAATGTTGGCGAAAAGCCTCACACATCCGCTTGGAATCGCTCAGCTCGTGTCCGCCTCGGTCCGTCAAAGACCGAATCGTGGTTTTATTACCACGCTGCGCCTCTGCCACGCGGGCCCATCGAGCAGCTTTGGTTCCCTCGTTTCTCGCGACGTAGCTCTGACAATGCAACCTTCGTGTTTCGCATTGAAGAAATGGTCTAATGCAATTCTCGCCGCTAGCACGTCAGTTGCAATGCCACTACCAATAGCCTCGTCTAACTTATCTACCAACTCCCCCTCCTTTCTATTTTTCTCTAACGCTACTTCTTTGCTAAACTCTATCGACATTACTCTAATCTCTCTTTTGAGAGCCCCCCACCATCTATTGTTGACGACACCCCTGTCAACTTTTTCTTACTAAATTGTTGACCTGGTCCCTGTAAGCCTTACGTGCCGGAATGACATGTTTAGCTTCCAGTAACCAGGTCCTAACCTACGCGTCTTATCTAGGTCGACCATACAGATCACAAACTTGTGGTCTGAATAGGCGACCGTTTCAAAACGTGGACAGCTTACACTATTTCTGTCTATTTTCCTATTGTTCACGTCCAGGACCACCAACTTACCGTCCGGGTCCCAGAAGATCGACCTTACCTCGAGATCCAGGCCTTTCCTAAACAGCACTGCCACCCCGCCTCCCATTCCCGGCCGGCTAACAGATGCAAAGATCTGATAGTCGTCGAAAATGGGGCTAGTGCGCGCGTGTCGGAAATCCTGGTCTCGCTGACGGCAATTACATCCATTTCTATAGACCTGAGGTCGTTGAGCAGATGACCCTGCTTTCAGGACGATCCCAGGCCTCGAACATTTAAACATCCTACTCTTAATACGGCCATGTTGGCAGGTTAAAAAGAGAGAGAGGAAGGTTTACTTACCTTCCGGGCTCTTGTGAAGGTCGGGTTTTTCGACCTCCATAGTTGGTGGGGTTTCTTTTGGGAGCCCCTTTAAAAGTCTTGAAGTTGGTTTTACGTTCGGGGTTCCCACGTCCCGAGGAAAGCTGTCTCGTATTTCTTTGAATATATCGAGCGACATTCGCACCAGAACCAAATCTTCCGGCACGCGAAATGTGCTCGATTTAAAAATTTCCCCTCTTTTTGTATATTTTCACTTCGTGCTACGAGGGCCATCAGTTCCTTGTTGGCCCTGCTGACGAGCACAAAGTTTTGTATGTTTTGTTGGTGTGATTTTATTTGTTTGCGTGGGTGGTGTCTGCATTTGTGGGTGCTTTGTTGAGTTTTTGTGCTTTGTTGAGTTTTTTTTTCTTTTTGTGTTTCCTTTTTTGTATTTTGGGGGATTTTGGTTTTCCCCTCATCTTCACTACTGGTAGATGAGGGGTCTGTGTCTGTAAGTGTGTCTGTATGTATGTTTATGGTTTTATTGGTGGGTGTATTTTTGGTGGGGAGGGGGGATTTGACAGCTTTCCTCGTTTCCCCCCTGGGTGGTCAATGTTGGTGGTGGTCTTTCTATTGGTGTTGTTGTTGGTGGTTTTGCCGGTGCTGGTGTTGGTTGTGGTCTTCGCCCCGGCGTCGACAGCAGTGGAGCCTTTCGACCCCTTGCCTCTTTAAGCAGTTGAGGGCAGAAGGCTCGCAAATGGGGTTTTTCCCCACAAACAAAACACTGCGGCCTTTTGCCTTCGGTCATGATGTGAATGACCGTCCCATTCTGAAGGCGGAAGTGGTCTAGGATTGTCTTCTCATTCTCGGGCCTGATCTGGAGAAGGATCTCCAGGTCAACCCCGGACCAGTCCTCTCTGGCCGTTCTGGTCACTTCTATAGGGACGGTATCCGTCCCCTCCACAATCACATATCCCAGAAGCCACCACATGTCAAGTCCTGGTGGGATTCTGGGTATGCGGAGACGGGTCGTTCTTTTTCCCATGTGGGAGGGGTACATTATGACCTTGCTTGTTTTGCAAGGAGTCATAGCGTGTTTCATAGCGAGGGCTACTGACTTGAACAGCACCGAAATGGTGCCGTACTGTCTGCCCCTCGCTATGTACTGGGTGTCTTCTCTGATGCACCTCAGCGCGACTTCGACATCTTCTTGTTGGCATTAAAGCTGCCCTTTTGGTTTGTGCTGAGATGCATCTATTATGCACCGTTCTGCGCTCCACTGCCTCAATAGCTTCTACCGGGACAGTTAAGTTGGCCCAGGTTTGCTCTTTCTTGATGAGCTTCCATGCCTGGGCCAACTTTTCATCTTTGTTTGAGAGGTCCACGTTGAAGCATGGCCTCTTTTTTGCTACTGCCGCAGCGAAAGTGTTCTTCTTGTATTCGTTGGGGGTGTTGTTGTTGTTGTTCTTGTTGGTGTTGTTGTTATCACTGTCGCTGTTATCATTGTTGTCTTTGTTGCCACCGTTGTTCTCAGTGCAGTTGGTATTGTTGCTGTTGGTGTTGTCGCTATTTGTTTTCATGTTAGTGGTGTTGATATTGTTGTTGTATTTGTTAATTCTTTTTTGTTATTTGTATTTTCGTTGTCGCTGTTACTGTCATTTTTTTCAAAATTAGAATTCTCATTGGTATCTTTAATGTCTTTGTTTACCTTGTTTGTGGTGGTGTTTGTGTTATCCATGTGTGTTAATTTCGCTGTAGCGCTCCTCTCACCTTCCACGTCGTTGTCGCACGACAGCAGAGATATCGCTGGGAGGCGTGGCTCAGCCATGTTTTATTTTCTCCGTAAACGTTTTAACATGTAAAAAAAATTCAAATATTTGGGCCAAAAGGCCAAAATATTATACTTTCCCCTTCACAGGGCAAAGTCTAAGGGCTTATATCCCTTACACAACAAATAACTTACTATGAGCGAGCAAAATACGTCCGCTTAGACCAATAATAATAATAATAATAATAATAATGCTTTCTTTATTAACCACAAGGGTTTAGATAAAGTAGACATTAAGGACAGTACAGGACAATACAGGACGGTAGAAATGGGGATTTCTGCGTGTAAAAAACAAAAACAGAGCATGTAACAAAAAATAACAATGAAAAATTCCCCAATACGGGGGAGACTTCCGAGGGACATTCGTGGAGAAAGCCCATTAAAAGGCCACAGTGACCCTGACCACCAGGGCAAGTGCCCTCTCCCAGTTTTCCACCTTTAATTTACAGATACATACTCAGAGTAGGCCCATTCACTCGGGCCATTCTTGCCTCTCTCACCTATCTTTCAACAAAATGCTGGGAAGAGAACACTTCCCTCTCTACCCTGATTTTCCTTTTCAAATGAAATTTGAAAAAGTTAATCAGGGCATCACCGAAGAGGTAAGTGCTCGTCTTCAGCCCTTTCAAACGTGTCCACCATACTATCTCTTTCGCCATGGCCACCAGACAGATAAAAACTCCCTGCCCTTCCTGGCTAAAGGAAGAGGGCGGAGCAATCCTCACGATGGACTCAGCTGATAGCTGGATCCGTCCTACACGCGACAGCAGGCGACATAAACCCACAAGTCAGCAATGCTCGGACACTGGACGAGTGCGTGCAGGACGGTTTCGTCGCCCTGTGCGCATCTCGGACATGCCCGGCTGACGGCACCTCCACGCCTGTAGAGTTTATCCCGAACTGGCAAAGCTCCTCGGTAGCACTGCCAGGCCAGGGATTTCTGGAAGTTTTCCATAGGCCCCAGCCCGAAAGTTCTGCCGAAGAGATTGGCTAGTTGATTTTCGTCGACGCCTAGAGTTTCCCCAAGTACGTCGTTGCTCTTCCCCTCCACTAATCCTCTATAGAATGCCAAGTTGGAGTTTCCACCGATCACATTGCCCGATTGGTCGAGGGCTGTGAGCGCCTGAAGACAATCCAGTCTCCAAGCGCTCCCTCTCGGTCTTCGCTTGAGCCAGGACTGCAGCTCCGTTAAGGAGACGAGCTGGGGAAAGACGCGTCTAGCAAACGGCGACCACGCCTGATCACCGTCGAGGAAGAGGTGGAGATGTCGTAGCCTCAGCGCGGTCTGCGCATAATCAGCCACGGCATGCCCACCCTCCACGAAGCTGGTGTTGACAGCAGATGGACCGCCTGACCATCGGAGCGCGTCCCTTCCACAAAAAGCGAAAGAGCAAACGCTCCAGCGCAGTCAGGCGGGGCTTAGGACAAGGTACGACGGTCAGGTGGTAATAGATGACGGAAGCGATGTACGCGTTAGCCACCTCCGCTCGACCTTTCAGGGATAGCTTCCTCTCCGCCCATTTCTGGGTGAGAGAAGCCTCCTTGCTCGTCACCTCGTCCCAGTTTTTGTCCGTCTGGAGGTCCGGACTGAACCAGACCCCTAGCAATTTAACCGGTCCGTCCGTCCAGCGCCCGACGATACTGTTGGACGGCATGGACCTGCCTCTCCAGGTGGCAGGCTGCAGGCCCACTGACTTTTCCTGGTTGATCATTGCTTCTGTCACCGCTTCGTATTCTCTTAGTGTAGTGCCGATCGCCTCGATGTGTTTGGCGTTCGACACCACGAATAATAATAATAAATGACCAAACGCACGTGGTAAGCAAATGCACAAAAAAACCTAAATATATATACATATAAAAATATACACGCACACATATACATATATATATACATACATACACAGACACATATACACATATATACATATATATACATAAAAGAAATACATAAAAATTTATTTAAAATTGTATGTATACATACATATATATACACACATAAATACAGACACACACACTCACACACACACACACACACACACACACACACACACACACACACACACACACACACACACACACACACACACACACACACACACACACACACACACACACACATATATATATATATATATATATATATATATATATATATATATGATGGTTGCCCCCTCGTTAACGACTATGGCCATTGCACGAGAAAAAAAATATATATATATATATATACATATATATTAATAACAATAATAATAATAATAACAACAATAATAATAACGACAACAACAATAATAATATACATATATATATATACACACACACGAACACACATAAACATATCTATATACACACACACGATAGCAACTAACAGCGCTGCGATCGAATGTGGCTTTTTAGCCTAGCCAATGATCTAAAATGTCTTGCACAGAGTCGGCAACCAAAACATTCACTGGGAATAGCCGGCTGTGGTTGGAGTTCATGTACTTTTGCATGTCGTTTGAGCCCTCCTGCTGATTTATATTCTCTACCACATGCTTGACAAGCATGATGAGTAGCATCTCCAACAGCAGCCTGGTAGTCCACCACTGGTCTTACTTTATGAATGCGAAGATGACTTTCGAGTCCAGCTTTGCTTAGGCAGAGTCTCGCACAGACGCTGCATGTCAGCACCATAGGAGGACCCTCGCCGTCTGGAAGTGCAACAGCAATGCCTTTCCTCACATCCCGCTTTACTTTCTCGTATGCGATTCGAGATGCCTCAAAGGCAACTTTTCCCTCATATACAGTCTTTCTCCATTTATTACGATCAGCAGCAATATTTTCCCATGTATCAGCAGAGGTGTTAGCGTCTTTCAAAGAGGCTTTCAAGGAATCCTTATACCTCTTTTTTTGGTTTATGTGGAGGTCGTTTTCCTTTAACTAACTCTCCATAAAAGAGTTGTTTTGGTATTCTAGAATCCTTCATCCTGGCAAGGTGACCACTCCAACGGAGTCGTTGCTTAAGCTCAAGAGCTTCTATACTGTCACACATAGAGCTTTCCAAAATCTCGACATCACTGATGTGGTCCCTCCAGTGAACGCCATGGATCCGTCTGAGACACATATGAAGGAAACTCTCCAATTGCTTAAGGTGGTGTCGATATGTGACCCAGGTTTCGCAGGCATAAAGAGAAGATAGCACACATGCTTTGTACACCTTTACCTTTGTCTTCTTGCATATGTCTCGCCGACCCCAGAGTCGCCTTTCTAGCTTTCCGAAAGCATCACTTGCTTTCCTAATCCTAAGTGAGATTTCACTATCAAGGTTGCTGTAGCGATTGACAGTGCTTCCCAGGTAGACAAACTGATCAACCACTCCAAGTCGTTTACCATACACATAGATATTTGGTTCACTGTACTGCTTACCAGGTACCAGGGGCAGATTGGTACATGACGACGGTTTTCTTGAGACTGACAGTCAATCCTAGGGCAGTGCAAGCGTCAGAAAATGCATTCAAAATGTGCTGCATATCACTCTCAGTGTGCGCTACAAGATCGCAATCATCTGCATACAAGAGGTCTCTTATGATTGATGTAAATACTTTTGTCTTTGCAACAAAGCGCCTGATGTTAAATATGCTGCCTGAGGTTCGATATCGGATGTAAACACCATGCTCGCAATTCCTGAATGCAATACAGAAAACCATTGCAAAGTATATGGCAAACAGGGTTGGTGCTGGAATATCCCCCTGTTTCACTCCATTTTTTACTGAGATAGGCTCCGACATCTTACCTCCGACATTAACCCAAGCCTTTATGTCGTCATGGAAAGACCTAACTAAAGCAAGGAACTTATCAGGGCAACCAAGTTTCTGGAGAACCTTCCATAATGCATTTCTGTTAACAGTATCGAAAGCTTTTGTCAGATCGACAAAAACCTGATACAGATCCAAACCTTGTTCCATGCACTTCTCCTGGAGCTGTCTAGCTGAGAAGATCATATCAGTAGTGCCGCGTCCAGCACGAAAACCAGATTGACTTTCAGGAAGAACACAATCTGCAATGTGTGTCAGCAGACGGTCCAGAAGCACCCTACATAAAACTTTCCCTACGACAGAAAGCAATGATATACCTCTGTAGTTCCCACAATCATTCCTGTTACCCTTTCCCTTGTACAAGACCACCATTACTGCATCTCTCCAGTCCTCAGGTACGGATTCATTAGCCCATATCCTGCCAAACAAAGAGTGAAGATGTTGCAGGAGTTTCTCACCACCATATTGTAGGAGCTCAGCATGTATGCCATCCATACCTGGAGACTTTCCACTGTTCAGTTTCGAGATAGCCACTGCAACCTCCACAAGCGTCGGAGGTTCTGCGAGAGCTACTTTCACAGGACTTTCTGGAATGATATATATATATATATATATATATATATATATACATACATACATACACAAAATAAAAATAAAGGGAAAGAAGCGGTATTCAAATAGTAGGGCATACGACAAATAAAAAATAAAGGTATAAATGTTTATAGCTGATTAAGAGCACTCAACAGCAAATAATCAATAAAAGTAAGCATTAAAAAACTCTGTATGTAATTATGCATATACATACAAAACCATACATACACACATACTCACACACACACACACAACCAACTACATACACATATATATACATATACATATATATATATATATATAAATATATATATATATATATATATATATATATATATATATATATATATATGTATATAAACACACACTAATATACACACACACATAAGTACAAAGGGTTACAACACCACATAAATAAAAATACACACACACACATATAAACACACACACACATATATATATATATATATATATATATATACATACATACACATACACATATATAAAAATGTATACATACATATACACATATATATATATATATACATACACTTATATACACATATACACGACAACATACATACACGTAAAAGAAATATCTAAAAATCAAAAGGGGGTGGGTATGTAAAGGGTAAGGTAAAGAGTAGGTGGGAATAAGGAAAATAAATAACATAAGAAAAAGTAAAAAAATAAGAAGATAAGGGAGAAAGAGAAAATAAGGGTACAGAAAGTGAGTTCAGAGAGTAATAAAAGTCATAGTAAATGTAAGGCGTAAAGAGCAAAGAAGAAGTTCAAGGTGGTTAAGTCATCGTAGGAATGTCAATCCAGTTACAGAGCAGATGTGATTTCAGGTATATATATATATATATATATATATGATATTAATAAATGGAAACTATATTTATAAAACCATATTTATTCTATTATATATATTTTCAAGGGTACCAAAACTTTGGTACGCTCTCATCATATAAAATACAAAGTTTGTTTTATAAATAGTGACATACCCAGGAATCAGACCTTAACGTCTGGATAGTGAAAGGAAAGAGGGAAAAGGGGAAGAAAGGAAAAAACAAATATTTAAAATTATTTTGATGAATATGCAAATGAAGTTGAAGCGTAGGGCTGAAAAAAATCGTTATTTTTAGACGCTAGGTAGATTTAAATAATTATTAGGATATATATATGTTGGAAGAAGAAAGAGAAGCTTATGTTTATAGTATTACAGTGTACGTGAATTTAAAAATTAAAAGTGTGTTTAAGTGGTGGAATATCAATCCAGAATTTAAAAAATAAATCATGAGTTATAATATTATATATATAATCATTATAATTAGATTATATGAAGAATTATGGTTGTAAGTACATTTTATCTTATTATATTACAACAGGTTGTAAGTATATAAATATCTATATAGATTATTAAGTGTATAAATATAAATATTATTGGTAATTATATGCTGTTATTTTTTATAGATAGATTACACGCGTATTAATTTGTTTACATTTCTAATATGTTACGAAGGATGTTGAGTTTACATTTTAAATATATAGTTAAGAAAAGAGACGTAGTTCAAATTTTAAGAAAAGAATATTTTGTACATTCAAATAGTTTCATCAAAAATTGAAAATATTTACAGAAAATTATTAAGTTAGCGAAATTACATAGAATTTAACATACAAGTTATTATGTCCATGTTTGCTCAATTGTAAAGGAAAAGATAACTCCAATATTATTTATTAAACCATTAATGTTAGATTTGATGAATAATTTTCTTAGAAAATGCGGAAAGTATTTAGAGAAAATTATATATTATTTTGTGTGAGATTATAAGATATTTTCTATTACATGTTTTCAAGGATGAGAATTTCAATTATATATGTATTTAGATACTATCTACGTCGATAGATGTGTGAAAAGTTTGAAAATTAACTGAAGAAAAAATATATTATTAGATAAGTCAAGAGTGCATTTAGAAAAACTATCGTAAAGAGGATATCATTCAAAATATCAATTAAAAAGTATCAATCTAAAAAAAATACATTAAGAAGAGTATCATTAGGAATAGAATATTATTGGTAAAAATATTAATTTAAGAAGAAAAAGATCATTTAAAAAACATCACTAAACAACAGAAGTATTGTAAAGATATATAAGATGTAGTCAAGTGTAATGAATATTATAGATTAAAATACTTCGGAAAGTCGTTCTTTGGCGATGTCTGCAAGAACTGAATAATTCATTTTTTTAAATTAATAGAATTTTGACAGTTAATTATATAAAAAATGTCCTCGATACACAAATGACAGATTCTTGAGAGAGCCACATTTCGGTATGCGGGTGCTTTCGAAATCGTTCCCCAAGATATTTAATAGTCTATATTATTGTCCTTTAAATACCAAATTAGATGTGAAAGTGATGTGGAAGATTTTTTATCGGACCTATTAAATGTATGTTTGTGATTATACCAGAGTTCTTTGAATTTTGTAGAAGTGGCACCTATATAGTTAAATATTTTGTCTCTAGTTTTTACTGTGCATTTATATAATAAGTTTTTTATCTAAGCAATTGTTTTGTAAAGGGCATTTTGATTCAATTCCACAGTTACATTTTCAGGAGTTGTTGTTATTAGAAACGCTACTATTATTATTAGTATGAATATTGTTATTAGAAATATTATTATTGTTATCTTGGTTTGTTTGGTTAGGGTTTAAATTTAACTTTCTATTATTTATTCTATTTATATTTTGTTCTATGTTCATAGTAGTAGAGTAAGATAGTTTGATAGTGTGTCTGTTAAAAATAGAGTGGTATCTGTGGGCTTTAGGAAAATACTTATCCAGTGCTTTGAAAAATAATTTTGTTACAGGTGTTTTAACACCTAATAAGAATGGGGGAGAGTACCAAATAATATTTCTAGTTCTAGTTTTTTTGTTTGGTTTACTATTTAAGTTGTATTATAGAGAATTTTATGATTTAGCATGTTATTGTTATCTAAGTATTTAATTTTATTCGAGTATCCAGCTCTATGTAAAGCCTCATTGTAATATTCTGCCTTATTATCAAAAATATTTTTATTAGTTGAGATGCGTGAATTCGTTGCTGGACACTATTGACAATAGTATTTTTACACACACACACACACACACAGACACACACACACACACACACACAGACACACACACACACACACACACACACACACACACACACACACACACACACACATATATATATATATATATATATATATATATTTATATATACACACACACACATACACACACAGACACATATATATATATTCACACATACACATACATTCATACACACACACATACATACATACATACATACATACATACATACATACATACATACATACATACATACACAGCACACACACTTACACACACAGACACATATATATATACACGTACACACATACACACTAACACATACACTCATCCACACACACACACACACACACTTACACACTTGCACTCCCTCTTTCATTATATACACACACGCATACACTTTCTTTCACTCACTCTCTCTCCCCCCCTCTCTCTCTCTCTCTCTATCTATCTATCTCTTTGTCTATCTATCTGTTTATCTCTCTATATTTCTCTCTATCTATCTATTTATCTACAGTGAACGGATAAGTAGATTAGTTAAGCAACAGTTGACGGGACCCATCGTCAACAATAGATGGTGGTACTCTCTCAAGAGAGCAATTAATGTAGAGTCGATAGCTTTTAGCAAAGAACTAGCTTTAGAGAAAAACAAAACAGAAACAGAACTAATAGCCAAGGTAGAGGAGGCGCTTAGGAGTGGCAACGCAGCTAGAGTGCTGGCAACGAGAACGGTACTGGATCAGTTCTTCGATGCGAAACACGAAGGCTACGTGATCAGAAGTAAATCACGTGCTCTAGGAAACGAGGGAGCAAGAGCTGTAAGCTGGGCCCGAGCGGCAGAGGCGAAAAGTGGCAACAAGTCAACGATTCGGTCTTTGAAAGACCAAAACGGACGCGTGCTACTTGACTCCAAGCGGATGTTCACGGCCTTTCAGCGGCACTTTGCGCAACTGTTCGAGCAGAGCGACGATGCGCCGAACAGGGCAATGGACTTCGGTTCATACCTCGACGGCCTGCCGCGTCTCTCGAGCATGGACGCCGAGTTCTGCGAAAGACTGATCACAGCTACTGAGATACGGGACGCTCTGGGTCACTGCGGGAAACGCAAATCACCCGGTCTAGATGGTGTACCCTATGAGTTTTACATAGGCATGCCGGACTTGTTCTCTGGCGCCCTCGAAGCCGTCTATTGCAACAGGCAGCAGAACGGGAGAATTCCCAGTTCTGCAGGCAGGGGCGAGTAATGCTGATCAGGAAAGACGAGAACAAGGGGGACGAACTAAGCAACTTTAGGCTCATAACTCTGCTTAACACAGAGTTAAAGATTTTGGCCAAGGTGTTAGCAACGAGGCTGGCGCTTGTCGTCGAGAACCTGGTAGGGAAAGCGCAAACGTGTTCAATCCCGACCAGGTCCATACACGACAACCTCCACCTCATGCGATACATCATAGAGAGGGTGGGGTGTAAACCCGGCTTCGGTGGGGCTCTGATTAATTTAGATCAGTCTAAAGCGTTCGATAGGGTCGACCATCGATACTTGGAACAGGTTCTCAAGGCGGCCGGTTTCGGACCCGTCTTCAAAGGCTGGATCAATGCAATGCACACCAACATCTGCTCGACGGTCAAGGTAAACGGCTACCTATTGGAGCCGTTCGCAATCACGCGTTCAATCCGATAGGGATGCCCTCTCTCCTCCATTCTGTACGTACTGACTCTAGAGTCACTACTACGGAAGCTGGAGCTTCTGCAAGGCATCCCGTTGGAACCGGGACTGCGGAAAGCGGCGTCGGTTTATGCCGACGACGTGACAGTAATGTTGTCGGAAACATCGGAAATCGGAGCAATCGGCAATTTACTGCAGGAATACAAAAGGCTCACAGGAGCAAAACTGAACCAGGACAAGTCTGTCGGTTTGCAGCTCAGAGCGTGGAGAGGCAAACCGATGCCATCCGACAGCGTCGTCGGACGCTGGACGGAAGGACCGGTGAAAATGCTTGGGCTCTGGTTTGGTCCGGACCTCCAGTTGGAGAAAAACTGGAACGACACCACAGCCAAGGTATTTGCACTCACCCAGAAGTGGGCAGAGTGCAAACTATCCTTGAAAGGTCGAGCGCAGGTGGCGAACACTTTCATAGCGTCCGTCATCTACTACCGCTTGACCGTTGTGCCTTGTCCCCGTGAATACCTCACCAAGATGGAACGCATGCTCTTCCAGTTCCTTTGGAAGAAGCAGGCTCCACTGGTGAGGAGATCCGTCTGCTGTCAGCACCCTTCCAACGGGGGGGGGGGGGGGGGCTGGGAGTGCCGTGGCTGATGATGCGCAAACACGCGCTGAGGCACGGCATCTCCAGGAATTCCTCACCGAACAACCGGTGTGGGCCCTGTTTGTGAGACAGGCCTTCCCACAACTTATCTGGCTGACGGAGCTGCAGTCCTGGGTCAAGCGGAGACCGAAGAAAATGGGGACCTGGCACATTGAATGCGCTCAGGCTCTCACAGTCCTCTTTCAAGCGGGCACAGCAATCAGTGGAGACTCCACTTCGCCATTCTATAGGGGGTTAGTACTTTACAAGTGCGACGACGTGCTCGGAGAGACTCTGGGCGTCGAAGACGACGAGCTCACCAGTCTGTTCGGTAGGAATTTCCGCCCGGGACCTATGGACAACTTCCAGAGGTCTCTGGCCTGGCAGTGCTACCAAGGAGCTCTACCAGTTCGAGACAAGATCTACAGGCACGGACACCCCGGCAGGGATCCTTCCAAAAGGACGTGTCCAAGATGCGAGCAGGACATTGAAACCGTCCTGCACGCAATTGTACACTGCCCGGGCGTAACCGACCTGTGGAACTACGCAGAACAACTGATGTCACATATGGGACAAATCCAGTTGACTGCCGAGTCCATAGTATGGATCAAACCGCCAACTTCTTTCAAAAACGAAAAAGGGGCGGTTTTCCTCTGTATAGTGGTTGTGGTAAAAGAGATTATATGGTGGACGAGATTGAGAGGACTGAGGACAGATGCCTTTCTCTCCGGACAACAACCCATTCCCTTATTTAGGTTTCACTTTATAAGGAGAATCAGAGTGGAGAGAGAAGCACTGCACCCCAGTAAATTTACTGAAAGGTGGGTGAATCTGGCAAAAATGGCCCGAGTGATTGGGCCTTCTCTGTTTCTAAACCTGTAGGTTCAAGAAGAGAGCAAAAGGAAGAAAGGAGCACATGCACAACACACTCATGAAGTTGAGGGTTGTTCTCTCTACGGGGTATTAAACAACCCATTTGTAACCCCTCCCCCCTATTGGGGATTTCGATTGTTGAATTTGTTTGTTTAAACATTTTTTTTACACGATTGTATGTAAAATCCCCGGCATATGTCCTTGTATTGTCCCCTTTTCTTGTGCGCCCTTGTGGCAAATAAAGAAATATATCTATCTATCTATCTATCTATCTATCAATCTATCTATATATTTATCTATCTATTTATCTATCTATCTATCTATCTGTTGTACCCATTTATCTCTAAGTGATCTGGGTAATTTCAGTGTTAAGCAACTTAACCACAAAGTTCAACAGCAGTGACACAATATGAAACACAGCTGGATGTCTATCAACACTTCATATTATTTTTAGTAATACTTTTATATTCAGTGATTCTTTTAACATGCAGTTTACCCTACTTCTGTAGCTCTAATTCTAAATTGTTGCTTTAGGTTTTTTTGTGTCAACTGCATCTTCTTAAATATCAAACGATAGTTAAAAACTTAAAACACCCATAAAATGTTTCAAATAGTTATTATAACTGTGTCTCAGACTCTGAGAGTATCAGACACTGGGTCATGGCCAAGGCTGGATTTAGTCCTTGGTGGGGTCCGGGCACTTCAGGTTTGGTGGGGGCGGGCTCATACACAAAAAAAATTAGAATGCACCCCACCCCCCACCCCCCCACCCACCCCCGCCGCACATCTTACATATCGAAGCCAGCTTGGCGCAATTAATTGGAATTGAATTCAATTTTTGAATTAAATTCAAAAATTCTAATCATCCTAAAACTAAAAAGCCCAGCTGAGGGCACAAATAATTGTTTCGGCCGTCGCTGGTGTCTCTACCCCCTCGCCCACAGCAAGGGGCCCGGGGCAATTGTCCTCTCTGCCACTCATTAAATCGGGCCCTGGTCTCAAATATTTATGAAACTCTAAAATTTTCTAAAAACATGAGATCTGCTTTCCAAGCATAAACAATCCTAAAATCACCACTGTCATAATTTTAACATGTACCTTCTACCCCACATCTACCCTACTCTTTAATCTACACTCTGCCCAACTTCTGCTACACATCTACCCCATATATACCCCACCTATACCTCACACTCTACCCCATCCTCTACCCCACCCTCTAGCCCAACCTCTAACCCACCCTCTAATCCACTTCTACTACCCCTATTACTACCCCCATTACTACCAACCACTACTACAATCATCGCCATTATCACAATATCAAACACTAAGTGTCATGGCAGCTGCCTCAAAGATTTTTACAGTTATAAAATTTATATTTTATTCTAAATAGATTAAAAGTAATAGTTGATCACAGTGATATTTGGTTTCGGGAGTTTGACGTACTCAATACACAGCTGAATGTGTAAATATCACCGTCATTCCGGATCATTAATCCCTAGGTTATGAAGACTGCCTCGACATTATGACATACACTACACTATAACATACACTACACTATGATATACACTACACTATGACATACACTACATTATGACATCCTCTACATCCTCTACACTATGACATCCTCTATATAACGACTTTCATCACATTATGACATACACTACACTATGACATCCTCTACATTACGACTTTCATCACATTATAATATACACTACACTATGACATACACTACACTATGACATACACTACATTATGACATCCTCTACATCCTCTACACTATGACATCCTCTATATAACGACTTTCATCATATTATGACATACACTACACTATGACATACACTACACTATGACATACACTACACTATAACATCCTCTACATTACGACTTTCATCACATTATGACATACACTACACTATGACATACACTACACTATAACATCCTCTACATTACGACTTTCATCACATTATGACATACACTACACTATGACATACACTACATTATGACATACACTACATTATGACATACACTACATTATGACATCCTCTACATTACGCCTGTCATCATATTATAATATACACTACATTATGACATCCTCTACATTTCGACTTCTATCACATCATGACATTGATCAGACAAAAATGTCCGCAAGACAGAAATCACCCATGCTAATTTCTTTTTTAGAAGTAGATTAATTTTACTTTATAGTGAGAATGTAATGATGGATATACTGACAGAACTGGTAGAGCGTCGGAAGTAATGCTTTGTGGCCTATATCATAACTCTTTACATTCTGAGTTCAAACACGCCTAGGTCAACTTAGCCTTTCATCCTTTCAGGGTCGATAAAATAATGTACAATCAATCAAGTACTAGGGTTGATATAATCGACTTCGATCCCGCAATCTGTTGGTCGTATGTCTAAATTAGAAACTATTATATACAGAAGATTCAGTTCAGTTATTGATTCATATCACACGCAGCTGAAAGATAGACAATCAAACATTGAAGTTTTGTCTATTCACAATCAACGAACGCAGTATTTAGCCCCTGGGTTTGATCCTACTACGTGGCATCGTGGGCAAATTCCATGCCTCGGGTCAATCTTGTATATAAAATTAGATAGAAGCCCGCCAGATGGACTGTACTTGTTATTCAAAGGACCAGCTTTGTCACACACTGTATTAGGCTGAGTGGACCTCCCTCAGAATTACATTATGTGTACACAGATCTGTGGACTGATCTGTCGTTTGCACATTAATTTCACAAGCAGGCTGTTCCGTTGATCGAACAACTGCAATGCTCATCGTCGAAGCCGACGGAGGCTCGTCGATTTACATTCAATAGGTTCAGTAGGTATTAATAGCGGGGAGCGAGTGGGTGGCTGAGGGCATATGATGCAGAGAAGAGACTGCTCACGTTAATCCTGCTGACCAACGAGGCTTTCTACAGACTGGTGAAATCAGAACTGTCGAGGTTCCAGCTGAATTTCTGTAGATGGAAATATGAAGAAAACATAGATAAGAGATGGTTGAAGAGCCCAAAGAGACAAAGGATTCGGTGAATTGTTTAGTAAGGGAATTGTTCAGTAAAGATGGTCTGAGAAGGAAAGGCAGGTGAATCTCTTTATTATAGACAGCTTACTAGTTGAAATGAGTAAAAGCCGTTGTAAGGAGAAGAGAGAGGGGGGGGGGTAAATATAGAGAGGGGGGAGATAGCGATAGGAGGTGAATGAGAAAAAGAGAGAGGGGGGAAAGAGAGCTGGGGGGGGGGAGATAGCGATAGGGGATGAATGAGATAGAGAGAGAAAGAGAGAGGGGGGTAAATATAGAGAGCCGGAGAGATAGCGATATGGGGTGAATGAGAGAGGGGGGTAAATATAAAGAGGAAGAGGAGAGAGAGAGAGAGAGAGAGAGAGATAATGTTGTGTAGTGGTGGAATAGTAGTCGCAGTGGTTGGATTGCTTCTTATTCGGATGTAATCTGAAATATGTAATAGCAACATATTTCTATGGTAATGTCTCTTTCTCTTGGTGGTACAGTATGATAAAAACGGTAGACAATATACTCCCCTGCTCGATTATTAGTGGAAATAAAAATAGAAATCAATGTTATAATATATTGATGATATATTGATAATTACAAATCTTATCATTATACATAATAATGAGAGAAATATGAAAAGAAAAAAAAAAACGGAAACAATGCCAGTATTCGGAACAGAATGTAATAATTCTTTTATTCTTGATTAGAAATTCGTAATAATTTCTCAACATAGAGACTAGTTTGTGTTGATACAGATAATTTACTTTTGTAGTAGGAATAGCAGTCCGCAGGCTTCATAGATTTATTCTAGAGCCAGCAGCCATTTAAATCACCTGCTTCTGGTCATTTTCTTTGTCACATCTCGCCATCTTATCTGAATTTTTTGACCACCAAGGGAAAATATCTACTGGTGAAAATCGTCTAGGATCTGATCTTCAAAAACATGAAAAGAAAAAGAAAATTTATCTATAAGAGTTGTTACTGAGATAGTTTCCTTATAGAGACATGTCCTATTTAGGCCAAATAATTCTTTGTTATGCCTGGAATATATATATACCAGCTGAGGTACCCAGCTTCGCCAAGGTTAACAAATGATAAGAGAAGACCGACAGAAGAGAAAACGTCTGTATTGAATGCATTGTCTTGTTTACAGTGTGTGTGTGTATTGTGTATGTGTGTGTGTGTATGTTTGTGTGTGTTTGTGTATATATATATATATATGTGTGTGAGTGTTCGTGTGTGTGTATATATATATATATATATATGTGTGTGTGTGTGTGTGTGTGTGTGTGTATATGTGTGTGTTCGTGTGTGTGCGTATGTGTGTGTGTGTGTGTGTGTGTGTGTGTGTGTGTGTGTGTGTGTGTGTGTGTGTGTGTGTGTGTGTGTGTGTGTGTAAACCACTGTTGGAATCGGAGACATAGGCCGCGAAACATGATCATCACTGACAACAAACTCGCAGAGATAATCCCTTATGGTTGATTCCCAACCTGCTAGAAATAGCAGTCAGGTTGTCTTTGGTGTTATAAAATTAGTATCAATAAACTTTCCTGGATATACTCTTATCCCAATCCTGTACATACTTTCCGATTTTCACTTTTCGTTTTTTTCGTGTGATACGCGAAGGAACCAACCATCAAACATCTCTCTTTTATATTATGTATAGGTTACTATATCTCTTTTATTTGTTCATTCAAAATATTTTTCAGCTAATTCTGTCGTACAATATACATCAGCAATCGTTATCTAATGTTTAAAACATATGAATAGCTGCTATATATATGCACCATATCAATCCAAAACGATATGAGAATTGAATACCATACTAAAGCGCCAGTAAGCTTGCTAAGAACCTGCAGATAGAAATGTTAATAAATACAACATTTGGCTTGGGTAAACTTTAAGATGTTCTTTCATTGTAGGTTTCTTTTCTCCTTCTCTCCTTCCTCTCCTCTTCCTTCTTTATCCCCCCCCCCCTCTATATATATATATATACACGGCAAGGTTTACCGGCATTTTATCTTTTCAGTAATCCCCCCTCCAATCCAGTGCAAAGATACCGCACGCCCCCTCAAGTCAGCGATGAGGTGGGGCGGGTTAACGTGCTCTGATGTTGGGTTTGAATAGATTTTAGGATTCCCCAGTTCAGCAGTCAGTACGTTAAAGAAAATTGATAGTTACAACAATAAAGGTTGAACAGAGAACACATTTTTTAACAAACTTTACAATAATTTGTACAACCATAATGGAAATTCCAAGTAACATAAAATACATAAATTACATTGTTAGAGCCTCAGAGTATACAATATTTTTTGTTCGGCCCTCGGGAGCAAAGATGAAGAGATTGTTTGGCGAGTTCACCCTAGAACATCTTACATACAATTGACCATGGTTTTTCCAGATGAAGGCCAGCCACTGTTAGGGTTTTACCCTGAGCTTTGTTCATGGTAATCGCGAAGTTTGGTCTCTCTGTTGGTCTAGTAACATTTTTTCTTCTGGAAAATCTGATCTTGCGGCCAGGCTAGGACTTTTTGGGTGGCATATCGGCAGTGACAATGACAATAAGCCGTCTGTGCTTACGTGAAATAAATACACTTGTTTATATTTTGTTTTTGTGTATGCAAAAATATCTGTACACGAATATATAATTAAGCAAAGAATCGCTGCTTTCACCCTTAACGGGAACTTCTGAAACTAAAAAAGTCAATCTGTGAACGCAGAAGTAAATATTTTGAGAAACGTTGCAACCGAAAGAAAACAAAAAGATGATACTTTGGTTCGTGAAGACGTTAGGAATGTTGTATAACCGGAAGTGTTGGCATTTGAAAATTTTAAAGAAGTGGATATTTAAATAATGTCTTTAATCTTTTAACAAAATTCCGTAGACGAAAATACCCTCACTTTTTTACTTGGAAAAAGTTACATCTATGGTGCAAATTTGGTGCTGCTTGGTCCAGCCGTTTGGCGGAAAGTTTGTTACCTACATACGGTCGTCAGTTTTATAGTATAGATTGAATCGTCAAGTATGAAATTTGTAGACATTTTTTTCTACAAATTACTACAAATGTCATACTTGACAACTCAATAGAAATAATTTAAAAGAATTGGAACGGAGTTAAGTTGTGGATTTATTTTATTTTTGTAGGTTCTATTTGGTGATTATTCACCTGTTCAATCCAATAACAATATTTGGAAAATTAATCAACGTCGAATAGATATAACACATAAATAAACAAATGTAGAAGGCAAAATGGGAAATATTAAATCAGCTAAAATTCGCTTGCGACATAGATTTGCAATACCTAGTTTTCTATTTCACGACAATTAACTTTCGAGCTAAATTTACATCAGGCGACCAACAAATTTTCTTTAGGAAAAAAGGAAAGCATTATACAAAATATTAAATATAGAATAAAGTAGAAATAAAAAAAAAAAAACTAATTATTATTCAAACTAATATTGATGCTTGTCGATGCAATCTATTTTTTTTCTTTCTTTCTGCGACTATACTTAATCAGTCGCAATCTTTTCGTGTGTTTATTTCGTCATTTCCTTCCGATTTACTCTAATCAACTTAGATCATTGCCAAAATAGTTTAGTAAGAATTCTTTTCTGGCGTAAATTCATTTTTATAATATGGAAATGTGACGCCATTTCGTATTACTCTCGCCAAACAGAATCGATCTCCATACCATTTCTATTGCAAATAATAATTTGGGAGACATAATACGAGCGAGTGTACAGTTCTTTATTCTATAACTTTGCGTGAACGTATGTCAAGTGATATCGTCAGCACCTCATCTGAAAGTTAATCTATGCTCCGTCATAGATTTAACTGTAGTTTCAGTTTTGTTTTATTGTTTTTTAATTATAATTTCAATTTCCCCAGCTAAATATAATTTCATTTGCTAATTTTCTCTGCGAACCTGATTAATGCTGGTGAAAAAACACAAAACATGACCGTCACACGATCTCATTCCCGACACCGTACTGAAAAATGTTTCATAAGGATTCGTTATATTGGCATAAGGTCAGAAACTTTCTCCGAGTCAACCTAGGACTGCGGCTCAGTCGAATAGACGAGCTCTAGAAAGACGTGCCTGACAAAGGGCGACAACACCTGTTCACCGGTTCAGAATATTTGGAAATGATGTAATCTTAGAACCTGTTTGTGCATCATCAGTCACGATATGCCCAGCGTTCCACGCAAAGGGTGTTGCAGCAGATGGATCACATCATTAGTAGAACCTGTCCCTTCCACAAAAAGTTGAAGAGAGGGCGCTCTAGTATGGTGAGGGGCAGGACACATTGTACGCATTTGCCACCTCCCCGCGTTCTTTCAGGGATAGCTTCTCTCGGCACATTTTTGGGCGAGAGTGGCGAACATGCTCGTTACTTCAGCCCAGTTCTTATCCACCTGGAGGTCTGGACCAAATCATACTCTGAGCAACTTCACCGGTCCGTCCGTGCAGCTTCCAGCGACACAGTTGAACGACATGGATGTGCCTCTCCAGGTGCCGATCTGCAAACCCATAGACTTGTCCGGATTGTTTTTTGTTCCCGTCAACGCTTCATATTCCTCTAAGAAATTGCCAACCACCTCGATGTGTTCGACACCATCACGGTGATGCCGCCCACGTATGCCGACGAAGCCCTTCCATGCCCTGGCTCTAGGGGAGGGAGCATGGAGGATGGAGGGCATCCTTGACGAACCGAGCGCGCGATCTTGAACGGTTCCGATAGATGGCCATTTTCTTTGACCACCGGGAAGATGCTACTGTGCACTGCAGCGATCCAGCCTCTGATGACGGGACCAAAACCTTGAGTACAGCCTTCAGGTATCAATAGTCCACCCAAGATTTTGACTGATTCAAATTAATCAGAGTTCCATCGAAGTCAGGTTTACTCCGAACTCTTTATGTGATTAATCGCATGAGGTGGAGGTTGTGGTTTATAGACCTGACCCGGATTGCGCATATCTGTGCCTCCCTCACCAGGCTCTTGATGACAAGCGTCATCCTCGTTGCTAGTGCTTAGGCCAAAATCTTAAACTCTGTGTTGAGCAAAGTCATGGGTCAGAAATTATTCATAACATCACTCTTGCTCTCATATTTCCTCACCAGCGTTACTACTTCTAGAACTACAACCCATACCCTAACCCTAAACCTAAACCTAACCCAAACAGTAACTCGGTAGTCAAGTCAGATTACACTAGAGATACTACGGTAGACCTCACACTGAAGTAGCATTAATGTACAGGGGAAGGGGTTATTTCATTTTCATTTTTTTTTTATATACCACACCTTTCTAACACATGTGTACAAAATTAACATTTGCCTCACACAGTCGTAACAGTTAACCGGAAGTGTCATATAAAAACGTGTCGGCCATTAGACAATAAAATACACCAATAATATATATATTTCACCATTTAATGTTATATTTAGTGGTTCTATACGGGAACATGTGGCAACAGCATGACTACATTGTTGAGGTCATGGTTTCCTTACTATTGCATGACACCTTGGGTAAGTATCGTTTATCATAGCCTCGAGTTGACCTATGTCTCGTGAGTGAAATTGGGCAGATGTAAACTGCCGGTAGCTGTAATTCAAAAGACCACAAGGTGTCAAGTGGAATCTCCCTGAGAATATAAGTAAAAGGTATATGTTTCTATGGAATGCTCAGCTACTTACATGTTTATTTTACGAACATGCTGATCTGTTGACTGAACAACTGAAGCACTGATCGTCGAAATCTACGGAGGTCCACTCCACGGAAAGATTGATTGGAGGAGAGAGAGAGAGAGAGCAAGAGAGGCGAGTGAGAGAGATGGTGAGCAGGGGAGCGAAGTAGGGAGAGAGAGAAGGAACGAAGGGGAGGGGGGAGAATCGGGTGTGTACTTGAATATGCGAATGTGTTTATGTCTTCAAAAGAGGGAAAAGAGGGAATGAAAAACAAGGATTATTTCACACACACACACAGATACATATAATAAAATACACACAGATACACGCATAGTATAATACTAACCCGCAAAGTTATATCATGCATGTATTACATTACCATTCATCCATTCATCTGTGACACAATTATTTCTCTACCACATATACAGAGATAATTAAACACACACATTCATTTACCTTTGCATGTTTATAGTCATATGTGTATGTACAGAGATACACATAGGTGTACACACACACACACACATATATATATATATATATATATATATATATATATATATGTATATATATATATAAATGTATATATATATATAAATATATATATATATATATATATATATATATATATATATGTATATATATATATATATATATGTATATATATATATATATATATATATATATATATATATATATATATATATATATATATTACATTGAGCTATATCTTTACTGTCATTTCTATAATATGAAGAGGGTGTTTAACTCCAACACACTCTAGTATTTTAATTTTATGTATATATATATATATATATAGGAGTAAGTAAGACCCCGACGGCTGAGCTCAAGCCGTTTCGACGGCTAATTCTGTACTGAATTAGCCGTCGAAACGGCTTGCGCTCAGCCGTCGGGGTCTTACTTACTCCTATTACCCACTCTACTACCCTAAGTATTGAGTACTTTGGTGCGTTATGGTCCACCTGGTTCCTTACCACTTTTCATTCGCTATATATATATATATATATATATATATATTTACTTTATTTTATTTTATTTTATTTTATTTCATTTCATTTCATTTTATTTAATTTTATTTATTTAATTTTATTTATTTAATTATATCTTATATTATATTATTTCATTTTAGTTTATTTTATTTTATTTTAGTTTATTTTATTTTATTTTATTTTATCTTATTTTATTATTATATTATATTATATTATATTTTATATAATTTTAATTTTAATTTTATATTATTTTATTCTATTTTATTTCATTCCTTACCCTGTATCACTATTATCTGTATATTTTATATTTTATATGTATGTTTTTTTTTTATATTTTCTTATATATATTATAAGTCTATTTTTTACCTATTTTTCACCTATTTCTTATCTACTCTTACCTAATCCTATCTATCTTATCTATTCTTGTCTGTTCTCTTATCCATGTGTATGCTTGTATGTAACTATATGTTGTCAGCACCCCGCCCAACTGTGACTGATAGCACCCCTTATTTTTCAATTATTTTTCATTGTTTATTTTTCAATGTTTATTTTTATTTTTATTTTTATTTTTACTTCCTCAATATCTTTTATCTTTTATTATTTTTCATTCTTTATTTCTTCAATGTCTTGGATTTGTTATTGCTTGTGTGGTATGTAACTAACCTTTATGCTCTGATGAGTCCCACTTATAGTGCGGATGAAACAATGTTAGCAAGTAAAGATATGCATATGCTATGGGCGTTCTTTGTTATTGATTATATCACGGCTCTGTCCTCAGACATCGAGCTAACCTTATACTGCCTGTTGGATAAGTGGAGTATTATACACCCCTGATCCTCTCCCTAGTATACTATACGGCTCCCACTGGTTGAGCTTAAACTTTGATATACGTGGATTTGTATCCTTGTATATTAGCAGGCAGTATGCTAACAAAGACATACTTACCCATTTCCTTGAAGAATATTCCCACTCCCCCTAAAATCTCATATGAGAAATCACTGATAACTAGCATAAACTCCTTCGTAAAACGTGTTCGGTGGCGTGCGTTCCATTTTGATAAGAAGTATGATAGCCCTGAAGAGAAGCGTAGTTTTAATAATTATGGATTTAAGACATATAGGAGCCCCCCGCATAATAGCCTGTTGGATAACTTCGAAAGTGAGCTATTATCCCTCGTTAGGAATATTAGATATAAAAAATCTAGATGTACCAATAAATTTCAGAGTAAACTAAGTTCTATCGTTAGGGACTTTAGGGATAATAAATCCATTCTGGTCCCCTCTGACAAAACTAAAAACTTATATAGTATGGATTATAAAACCTATCGCGGCTTCATTTATAATGAACTACATAGGAACTACAAAAAAACAACGCAGAGTAATTTTGATAATATTAATCTGGAGGGGTATAACATAGTGGTAAAATTAGGTCTGGATAAACACACTCAGCCTTATTACCCCAAGCAGCCTAGATTCACCCTCAAGGACCACAAGGAAGATTTTATTAGCAGACCCTCAGTTAGGCTTATCTGCCCTCCAAGTCTGACCTGGGGATTATTAGTAAGGGAATCTTGGATAGCGTTATTCCCCTGGTTAGAGAAAAAACTTTCCTTGAGCTTTGGGGTAACACTAGTGAAGTCATTGGGTGGTTCTCTACGGATTGTGGTCGTGACTCACTCAGATTCATCCAATTTGATATTGATGCTTATTATACATCTATATCTCCTATTATCCTCAATAAGGCCCTTATCCTAGCCATGCAGAGGGGGGCAATTACAAGGCCACAGATAGATATTGTTCTCGCTGCACGTAAAACCATTATCATGTTTGAGGATAATCTATGGACGAGAAAAAACACACCTGATAATTTTGACATTACTATGGGGTCGAGTGATTCTGCTCAGGTCACCGACTTAGTTGGGCTATACCTCCTCAATGAACTGCATAGTAACTTCCCATTCCTTAGGGGCGGGTTGTACCGGGATGACGCCCTACTCTCCATAGATACTAGTAAGTATAATATAGTGCGCATTAGGAAAAAGCTGCATAGCTTTTTTAAAACCTTTAACCTATCCATTACTATGGATATAAATGATAGAACTGTGAACTTCCTGGATGTTACATTAGACTTGGATAACCATACGTACACACCGTCCCATAAGCCTAATGAATTGCTGACTTACTTGAATACCAACTCTAACCACCCTAGGTCGGTCATCAGCGGTATACTGAAGGGCGTATCTAACAGAATAAGTTCACTCTCACATAGTGAAGCGGCGTTTGACTCGCAGGCTGATTACTATAATGATGCCTTAGCTAGATCCGGCTTTAGGGACAAATTGTATTATACCCAGGGAAATAATAGTCCTAATAGTAGCTCTACCAGTGTTGTTATAACACATAATATGTCCATTGGTAATAGAGGTGTCGCGAATAGGAGGGTTCTAAATGCCGGTGGAATGAACCAGCAGGGCACCATTAGTCTAAGTAATAGCAATGGTAGGCCTCGCAGCTCCCCGCATAAACTAGGTGAGCATAGTAACCGTAGAAATAATAATGCTAA
Organism: Eledone cirrhosa; assembly: GCA_964016885.1. Lineage (NCBI taxonomy): Eukaryota > Metazoa > Mollusca > Cephalopoda > Octopoda > Eledonidae > Eledone > Eledone cirrhosa. The sequence continues at coordinate 98,207,436 of OZ024745.1, forward strand.
TAATAGTGATGGAAATAAAAAGAATAAAAAGAATAGAAGAAAATTGAATACATACTTCAACCCCCCTTTTAACTCTGAAGTGGCTATAAATATTCCTAGGGCCTTCTTCTCTGTGTTAGAAAGGAACTTCCCTCCTGGTAATAGGTACCACTCTATCCTCAATAAGAATGTTGTTAAAATTTCGTATTCTACAACCCAAAATCTGGCCTCTCATCTGGCCATTACTAATAATAGGAAAATAAAGGAAGGCCTGGACAACCTAAGCCTAGGGGAAAACACGGTAGTGGACAGAGGGAGCCGGAACACAAGTGGTGATCATTCTGAGAATAGCATCACCAGAAATTGTAACTGTAGAAGGGCTTCAGGCTGCCCCCTGAATGGTTTCTGCCTTATTAGAAACATAGTTTACGCGTGTGATGTGGTAACTACGGCGTCCACTAAAACCTATATAGGATCAACCTCCACCCCCTTTAAGACCAGGTTTAACTCTCACCAGTGCACTTTTAGACACAATAAACTGAGGAACTCCACCTCCTTGGCAGCGTACGTCCACAATTTAAAAAATGCACGAACACATTACACACTTACGTGGCGGCAGGTTGCTAAATCCCATCCATATACTCCTCATAATAGAGTATGTAACCTATGCCTTGCCGAATCCCACTCTATTATATTTGCTAAATGCCCTCTACTAAACAGAAAGTCAGAAATATTTTCCTCTTGCCCCCACCGAATATTAAGCTCTTTCTTCTACTTTAAACCTATTAGCTAGCACTTCCTTAATTCTCCAGTTGGGCTATCTTGTGTAACTGTCTCTTATTGTGTGTAACTGTCTCCTATTGTTTGTCTTCTATGTATATGAGTCAGTGAGTGTATACGTATGCCTGCGGGAGAATATTGATCTGGATATTGCGGTGTACAGGTGAGTGGGTGTGTATGTTAATAAGCACCCCTGTTTGGCACAGCGGATGTAACCCATCCACGTTCGCCTACCCACCATTGGTGCATTGGTGGGTCTATCCCGACGTGTATCTTGCGGATCTGTACCTCTGTATGCGCATGAGTTATGATGTAATGTATCTATGTAGAGCGTGTACTGTGATATAGGCCGCACAAATAGAAATTTAGCCTGTAACTGTGGGCGGACCTGTGCCATCTCGCCGTAAGCAGTAGATACGTGGCACATGTACGTGTTGCCCTCCTATTCTGTGGTTTAAGATCTACAGGCTGACTTCTGGGAGCTCTTGCCCGGGGTTGTAGTCTTTCTAGCACGATTGGCCTTCCATATATTGACGGTCGTTGTTATTATCCCGAAAGTAACGTTTTGGCCCCGATAGCCCTCCGTAGTTACTAACGGTCTGTGTACACTTGCATCGGGCAATGGCACGTGCGGACATGATTATCTCCGTAGGATTTCAATTTGATTTATTTTACTGCATCTCATCGTATGTATTTATTTTGAATGTATTATCTGTGGTGGTGGGTCTTGCCTAATGTGGTATTTCTGTGTTTAATATCAGCTTTGACCCGGGTGTCCTACGCTGTGTGTGTGTGCGTGTGTGTCTGTGTATACATTTATATGTGTATGGGTGTAGGTGGTTGTATATGTCTGTATATAAAAATATATATATATGTATACCGTCTCTGCATATGCATGTGGTGTGTATATGTGCATATACGTGCTGAACATATTGGTGTGTATAATCTTGAGATGTCCCAATGCGGTGACTTCATGATATTGGCTCTTGAAGCTATTTTTATATATCTTTTATTTTTTATTTTTTATATATCTTTTGTATGCGCTGTTGAGTATGCATATTAACCCGCCTGACCCAACTGTGTCTGCTTGCTTTCGGCTAGCCCGCCTGCACCTGCTTGCTTTCGGCCCACCTGTCTGCCTCTTGCTGCTGCACGTGAATTCTCCTACCTTCCTTCGATGTACCTCTGTTGACCATTGGACTCCTGCCCGGGTGTGAACCGGTTTGTGATTACCCCACCGCTCAACTGTGTGAATGCACACCCGTGACTTTCGAGTGAACTTTTGAGACTGCCCAACCTGGGACGTCTCCATTGCATTGCAATGGTCAAGTGATACTGATAACTGTGACACTTAGTGCCTTCGTGGGCCCCTGATATATTCAAGAAATATATTCTAAAAAAATATATATCTTATCTCAATTTACTTTATTTTATTTTATTTTATTTTATTTCATTTCATTTTATTTAATTTTATTTATTTAATTTTATTTATTTAATTATATCTTATATTATATTATTTCATTTTAGTTTATTTTATGTTATTTTAGTTATTTTATTTTATTTTATTTTATCTTATTTTATTATTATATTATATTATATTCTATTTTATATAATTTTAATTTTAATTTTATATTATTTTATTCTATTTTATTTCATTCCTTACCCTGTATCACTATTATCTGTATATTTTATATTTTATATGTATGTTTTTTTTTTATATTTTCTTATATATATTATAAGTCTATTTTTTACCTATTTTTCACCTATTTCTTATCTACTCTTACCTAATCCTATCTATCTTATCTATTCTTGTCTGTTCTCTTATCCATGTGTATGCTTGTATGTAACTATATGTTGACAGCACCCCGCCCAACTGTGACTGATAGCACCCCTTATTTTTCAATTATTTTTCATTGTTTATTTTTCAATGTTTATTTTTATTTTTATTTTTATTTTTACTTCCTCAATATCTTTTATCTTTTATTATTTTTCATTCTTTATTTCTTCAATGTCTTGGATTTGTTATTGCTTGTGTGGTATGTAACTAACCTTTATGCTCTGATGAGTCCCACTTATAGTGCGGATGAAACAATGTTAGCAAGTAAAGATATGCATATGCTATGGGCGTTCTTTGTTATTGATTATATATATATATATATATATATATATATATATATATATATATATATATATATTTATTTATTAAAATAACAGATTAAAGTTTAAGCAAAGAATCGCTGCTTTCACCCTTAACGGGATCTTCTGAAACTAACAAAGTCAATCTGTAAACGCAGAAGTGGATATTTCAAAAAACGTTGCAACCTTAGGAAGACAGGAAGACGATACTTTGGTTCGTGGAAACGTTCGCTGGCAAAGAACGGGAAAAAAACGAATATAATACGTCATTAATAGGAGCGGTGAAAAACAATTACGCGCAAAGACAGAACCACGTTTATGGTATAAAAGAGGTGGTAGACTAATGTTCTCTTAGGTGGTTCATAGAGACGTTCTCTGGCAATGAACGAAAAAAACGAAGATAATACGTCATATGTGAAGCGTGGAGAACAATAGCACGCAAAGACAAAACCACGTAAATGGTATAGCAGAAGTCGTAGACTAAAATTCTAACTAGGAGACCGAATGAATCTCCGCTTCAGAGTTAAGAACAAAGTAAATAAATACAATACAGAAGTAATAGAAATAAATAAATACATACACGCAAACAAATACGTACATACACAAGCATACGCAAAACACTTACCATAGGTATACAAAACCGCGCACATATAAATATGTGAGTGTGTGTATGCGTGTATACAAATAAATAAATAATTATATAAACGTATATAAATAAATAAATACGTATATAACAAGCGCACACACATACCTACATGTAAATACACGAATGTTCGGAGACGTAAGTCAACCAAAACATAAAGTACACATATACACACACCCTACATACGTACGAACCTGCATACTCGCACAGACCCAAAACTCCCGAATACACATAGCCAAACCATATGTACCAGAATATATAAAATTATACGCCATAACATAAACAATCAAATATACGTACGAGAAGGTATGCGTACCTTCACAAAGCATACATGTAATATATACTTACCTATGCAAATAAGTAATGGTATAAACAAAACATATACTTAGCTCCCACATCAAGACGTAAAATATCCACGTATAGATCGTACTATCCGTTAGGGTATAACGTGGGGCTGTAATACAGGAAAGTGTTGTGCAATTTATGTTTACAAGCCGAAATTGCCTCAGATTTTTTGTTTAAGATGTGATCTGTGGCGTAGAGTATTTCCAGGGCCTCAGCGGCGCAGAGGTCACATGGTCTTTTATTTCCGTTATACGATCTAGCCCTAGCTAGGATCTCCCAGTGTAACTTATATTGGGTGTGGTTGTCTTTTAAACCCAGATATAAGCTGAAAGTGACGTCATATTCCTTCTTAGAGGGTAACGAAAAGAATGGGTATGCATGTAAAGACGCTGCTTGAATCTATTGGCGGTTAACCCTATGTAGGCCCTACGGGACGTGGGTGTTACAACCTTACATTTGTAGACAATGTTACTATAGAGGCATTTCCCGGATAGGGGGCAATCAACCCGATTCCTACAATTACAGTTAGTACTAACTACAGGGTTGCACGTGTTCCTACGGCTAGGTAGTTTAGCTAAATTTGAAGCTATGATGTTATGTGCGAGGTTAGGAGTCGTAGAGTAAGAAATTTTAATAGTACTTCTATTAAAAATGTTACTATGTTTATGTGTAGGAGGAAAATGCTTCGTAATAAGGGAAAGAAAGATCTTAGCTAATGGTGTGGCCACCTCCATATTATATGGTGGGTTATACCAACAAATGCGACGGGATCTATTTCTTCTAGGTCTATTTTCGTACTCTGTATATGCTACCTTATCGACAAATCCACTTCGAGCAAGAGCTTCATTGTAATAAGTGGAATGGTCGTTGAAAATACGCTCGTTAGTGGAAAGACGGGAAAGCCTCAACGAAACGTTTCTTACCAGGTTCTTGGTTATGCTGGCAGGATGGTTGGAATGCTTACTTATGTAATTAAGCGTATCATTCGGCTTTCTATACGGGTAATACAACCCATTCAATAAATTGAGGGTAACGTCGAGGTAATTAACGACCGAGAGATTGGCTTCAACCTGTATAGAAAGGTTGAAGCCTTTAAAGAAGGCTGTGAGTTCTTTTCTGAACCTGTCGCAAGCACGAGGTCCGCACTTAGTCATGGTCA
>OZ024745.1:98219977-98222477 GCA_964016885.1 Eledone cirrhosa
TTTGAATATAAAGGCGTACAAAGAAGAAACAAGTTCAGTTAAGTTAACTCCAGTCATATTTTTTTCAGAGTTTCTTTATGGAAATCCGGGACCTTACGACGATGAGCTTCGACTACTTGAAGAATACACTGCTTCCCCTCCTCATTCTTGCTGATGGCAACAAAATCAGTTATCAACTTGACTGCTCTCTCCGCCAGATCGTTGACTACCTTGATATTGTGAACAACAGCACGGGCATTTTGATATGACGCTTGTGATGACCAAGTTGCAGGTGACTGCTCAAGCCAAGTATCGTCGAGACCAAGGAGATCGAACAGAAGCCTTGATTTCTTCCCAACTAGATGAGACAGCTTCGTGGACGACTTCAACTCGAGAAATACTGGAGCACCACGGTCGAGAGGCCCAGACGTTTTCGTTTTGACAAGACGTAGGGCTATTTGTTTCTTCTCGGACAGTTGGACCCGACTTGAAAACAGCGCTAGCAGGCATCTTTGGTACCTGGCTTCCTCCACCAGGTACCAAAGATGCCTGCTGAGAGCAGTAGTGACTGCCTGCGAGAGATCTCTGTCAACCTTACTATACTGTGTCAACTCCTCGTAGAATTGAAGGTCATTGGATCATGCATCAGCACACTTGACTGCTGTCAGCCAGTATCGCACGTAGAACAGAGCACTGAACATACAGATCCGGCGCAACTTTTCCATTTTAGCTTGATCGTAATTGAGTCACTCACCAAATGCATACATCTTTGAACTATAGATGATTGTGGACATCCACCGAGCGTTATGATGTGCACCAGGCAGCATCCAATGAATTCCACGAGGAGGGGTGACACCAAGCAAGATCAACATCAACTCGGCACATTCTCGATAGTCGTCCCGTGGAAGAGAACTCATTTTCCCATCGTTGGATGTCAACAAATCTTGGAGGAACTTGATGTTCTCAGAACACAGACGCTTGAGTCTCCGGTCGACAAGCTTCAATGTTTTAAAGTTGGTCTTGTCTGTGAGTGACACCAAATCATTTTTGAACTCCTTGAACTCTGGGGTGTCTGGACTGGACATTGCTCCGAATAGTTGTTGCCACACTGCACACAAGATACGCTCTATGACATGGTGCCGACAAGCAAAATAAAACACCTTTTTGTTGAGCATCTCTTCTAGTTTCACGCAGGCACCATTTTTCCATCCAGAATTCGAAGCAGTTGTGTCGAAGACCAAGCCCACCACAGACCCATCAACATTCCAATCTTTAACAAGATCAAATGATGCTTTGGCTTGAGTGGTTCCAGTGCCATCAGGAATTATGGGAACACCGAGGAGTTTACCTTCTTTGAAGTCCAGAGTTTCAGCAACTAGCACACCTAGCCTCTCGTAGTCACCAGGAATTATTTTGCCCTCCAAATGCAAGGTAACAAAGTCTGGCACAGCAAATTGTTCCTTTATGTGTTCAGCCCCCACAGTTCTGATCTTCTTAGCTGCACGTCTGCTACTATTCTTGGAGATAGTTGTGGCGTCTATGTCAGTCCCACCCTCAGAAATAATCGATGCCATGAATGCTGTTCTCTGGCCCAGTGTCAGGATTAAACGATCAGCCAACTTTGTTGGTCAAAATTGAGAGTTTAGAGGAAATCTCTTTGAGTTCATTTAAGATGTCCTGGTTCAGTGAGTTGTTGTTTTGTTGAGACTTTGGTGGCATTTTCGGTCTTCGTGTGGTGGGTATATATTAGAAAGTGAGGTTTTTTTTACAAAATGAAAAATAACCGAGGTGTCCTACACGAGTGAAAGTATAAAGAAAAAAAGATGAAATCGAAAATGCAACTGGAGTCTTATTTTTTTTAAAATATATATATTTCTTTAGAGTCCACACGAAGACCGAAAATGCTACCAAAGTCTCAACAAAACAACAACTCACTGAACCAGGACATCTTAAATGAACTCAAAGAGATTTCCTCTAAACTCTCAATTTTGACCAACAAAGTGGACCAAATACACATCTATAAAAAAGGACCCCACGAAGAAACAGAAAATACCCAAGAGACGAATATTACTCCAGCATTAACTAAGCTAATCGAAACCATCGAAACAGTAATGCTCCAAAAGCTGGAACAACCGTTAGAACCCAATCTACGAGATGTCCACTCAGTGAAAAACACCCTAATCAACATATGGACTCAAAAGAAATATATATATATTTTTTAAAATAAGACCCCAGTTGCATTTTCGATTTCATCTTTTTTTCATTATACTTTCACTCGTGTAGGACACCGGTTATTTTTCATTTTGTAAAAAGAGCCTCACTTTCTAATATATATATATATATATATTAGGATTGGTATATAAAACACCTGAAGCTAATATCCGTAGTGCTAGAGCACTCAGCCGATGGGACGAATTTGGTAGAAGTAGTAACACAACAGTTAGTTCACCATGAATTGTTCAATTGTTCTCGGTATGGTGAACTAACTGTTGTGTTACAGCTTCTATAGATATATAGATAT
>OZ024745.1:98229977-98252477 GCA_964016885.1 Eledone cirrhosa
GCACTTTTATGGTTTGACCCTAAGCTTTGTTGATGGAAATCGTGAAGCTTAGTCTCTCTGTTGCTGTAGTAACATTTTTTCTTCTGGAAAACCTGATCTTGCGGCCAATCTGGGATTCTTTGGGTGGCATATCGGCATTAACAATGACAATAAGTCGTCTGTGCTTTCGTGAAATAAATACGTTTGTTTATATTTTGTTTTTGTGTATGCAAAAATATCTGTACACCAATATATAATTATATATATATATATATATATATATATATATATATATATATATATATATATTAAAATGACAGATTAAAGTTTAAGCAAAGAATCGCTGCTTTCACCCTTAACGGAATCTTCTGAAACTAAAAAAAAAATCAGTCTGTGAACGCAGAATTAACTATTTCAAAAAACGTTGCAACCGAAGGAAAACAGGAAGACGATACTTTCGTTCGTGAAGACGTTCCCTGGCAATGAACGGAAAAAAGCGAAGATAATACGTCAGCAATGAGAACAATATTTGCTCTAGGGTTCTTATATATTTGATATCATCATCATCACTCGTCGACTACTGTCGAGATGATGGATCTCACTCTCATGCCCCAGAATCCCCCGTCCCCCATCGCTGCCCCCAGGTCCCGCCCGCTGATTCCCACATCTCTAGAGATAACGTCAGGGAATGACAGCTTCCTACTCCTAGTCAGGCTGGAGTCAGGGCCCCAGAGCAAGAGAGCGGATATGACCTCACCGCTGGCACGGTGACAGTGGCCAGCAAACCGAGCCCTCCGGGACCCCAGAAGGGCAGAGGCTCGAGGGAGCCCGCCACAGATCCCAGACAAGGTGGGATGTCGCCTCCAGGACAGGTCCTGCACTCCTACCAAGAGGCCTCTCTTTGGATTTTAGTCTTCACATTTATTACTAATTATATATATATATATATATATATATATATATATATATATATATATATATATATATAATTAATTATTGAGAGGCCGTGCGGTATCTTTGCACTGAATTAATTAAAAGTTGGTTAGAAGCGAAGTCAATGCAGACAGGCAGCCAGACAGGCAGATATTATAAGCATGCGACGTTATAGCTATGTATCTAATGCAGACAGCCAGACATACATAGACATATTATAACTATGTATATAGTTATGTATCTATCTTATAGCTATGTATCTATCTTAAAAGTCAGACTAAGAACGAGAGAGGAATGTCGTATAACTGGAAGTGTTGACATTTGAAAATTTTAAAGAAGTGAATATTTAAATAAACGATAAAATATCTTTAATCTTTTAACGAAATTTAGAAGACAAAAATACCCTCACTTTCTTACTTGGAAAAAGTTACATCTTTGGTGCAAATTTGGTGCTTTTTGGTCCAGCCGTTTGGCGAAAAGCTTGTTACATACATACGGCCGTCAGCTTTATAATATAGATTTATACCGTAACGTCACGAAATGTTTGTTTTATGCACTTTCTGTAATAACTGAATTTCACGTTAGATATCATCTTAGGTAAATGCTTCATAAATATGCAACCGCAGTATTTTTACTTATCGTATTTTATTCTGTTTAACAATACCATAATTCCACTTGGTATTTGAAAAGATGCAATCACAGAATGTATTCTACTCATCGTATCCACAATTAGAAGACATTTTCTTGTTACAAATGAAATTAGAGAGATAACACATCAATGAGAAATATTTTGTCGTATTCAGACAATACCATTTCCTCATATAAATTAATTATTGTCTGATAATGTGTTGTTGTTTTTTTTATTGTTTTTCTTTTTCTGTTGTCAGCTGTCTAGTCTCTCATTATTGGAGTTACCGCCCCTTTATGCTATTATCATGTGTAATGAGGTTTTATTTATATATTTTATTTTCATAATCTTTATCTTTTGATGTTACAATTATGTCTGATCAAAACAAGGAATAGCAGAATCGGTAGAGCGATGGACAAAATGCCTTTCATTTATTTAAGCTGTGTTCAAATCATCTTGGGGTCAATTTAATCGACCATATAAATTTACAGCTGTGTGTCTAGGTTAGAAATCAATATAAATAAGAGAATCGGTAGAGCACAGGATAATATGCTTTGCGGCATATAGTTGCGGCCCTTTATGTTCTGAGTTCAAAATCCCACCGAGGTTAACTTTGCCTTTCGTCCTTACGGAGTCGATAAAATAAAGTACCAGTAAAGCACTGGGGTCGATTTACTCGACTTGCCCCTCCCCAAAATTGTTCACCTTGTGCCTAAATCTTTTCTTCTTCTTCTTCTTCTTCTTCTTCTTCTTCTTCTTCTTCTTCTGTTGATATAACAACTAAATGCTGATCGTCGAAACCAACGGAAGTCCATTCCATGTCTCTGACTTATTTCATAAAGTATCCATGAACATTTCCTCCATTTTATCAAGTATTTCAAAAGTACATTATTTTGACATGCGACTATACAGTGACCCAAATTTTAGGAACCGCCGATTTTGAACAAGACACAGTACTTATTCTCATAGACTTAATTAATGTATTTGTTATATGAAATATCACAGGATTTTTGTCGCTTACTTATTGTTAAATTTGCAACAGTAGTAGATAAATATTGGACAACTGTATAGATTGCATGCAGTCTAATTAGAGAAATTATACTCCTTACTATACCGAACCTGAATAAGCTTCAAGAAAATCCGCATCGCAATAGTTTGTATTTTATTATTTTGCTTTTTTTTTAAAGATTTTCAATCCTAATTTAGTTTAGAGTATGATAAAATATGTTTTCTTATACTTAATTAATTGCTCTATACAACTGAGTCTGGTAAGGCTGCAATCTAGTTAACGTTGAACATTCTTAGTAGGAATACTTCTATGTTGTTTATTGGGTAGGTCATATATGACGTCAGTAGGCCGGAAGATAAACCGAGGATGTAACATCCGATTTAGCAGGATGATGCAGAGTGAAAAATGAGAGCGGAGGAGTTCTATGAGATTTTTGGCTTGATGCTAATAGTGGAAACTATAAGAACAGCTTTTATTATTTTACTGGCGGTGGATTGACAGTATCGGTAGAGGGTCGGACGCCATGCTTTCCAGCATAGTTACGTCCCTTTACGATCTGAGTTCAAATCCCGCCGAGGTTGACTTTGCCTTTCATCCTTACGGGGTCGATAAAATAAAGTACCAGTAATGCACTGGGTAATTGCTGGCCTTGTGCAAAAACATTATTTTACTGACTTCAGTCATTAGACTGCGGCCACGCTACAGCACCACCATAGCTTTTTCTTGCGGTGTTGGGAGTGGTGGTGGTGGTGGTGGTGGTGGTAGTGGTGGAGAAATGGAGGCAGAGGGTGATGTTGATAAGAATACTAATGAGAATAGGTTTTTGTTGTTGTTGCTGATGATAGTGGTGATACGGAGGAAGAAGAGGGGGGGGGGTGATGGTGGTAGTGGTGTTGGTGGCGTTGGTGGTAGTGGCGGTGGCGACGGCGACGGCGGTAGTGACGATGGTGGCTATGGCGGTGCGCTGATGGCAGCGACAGTGGTGTTGGCGGCGGTGATGATGGTGGTGGTGGTGTTGGTGGTGGTGGCGGTAGTGCTGGTGGCGACGATGGTGGTGATGGTGGCGGCGGTGGTGGTGGTGGTGATGGTGTCGACAGTGGTGGTGGTGGTGGTGGTGGCGGCTGCGGCGTTGGTGGCGGTGGTGGTGGTGGCGACGGTGGTGGCGACGATGATGGCGACGATGGTGGTGGTGGCGGTGGTGCTGGTGGTGGCGGCGGTGGTGGTAGTGACGGTGGTAGTGTCGACGGTGGTGGTGTTGGCGGTGATGATGGTGGTGATGGTGGTGACGATGGTGGTGGTGGAGGGAGTGGTGGTGACGCTGGCGTTATTGATGAAACAGCCGATTTACATTGTCAATTTTGCCTGATGTGATTTGGAAAGAATTGAAGAGAAGAAGGTTTAAGCGTATAATTTTTAATAAGAGAAGCTCTCATATGCTGATAAATGTGACTTGCCCGAAATACCAATGTCGTCTGATCATTGACCTAATCTGACACTAGTTCAACTGTCAATATCATGTCAGAGCTGAGAAATAAATTGTGTAAGATGTAATTAATGAAATTAATCAAAACCAATTAACTTTGCCGTGTTAGTTAAGCGTAGAACATTCCTACTTCCTCACACCATTTTACAGTCATATAAGTTCTAGACATCGTAATACTTACGATCCGGTCTGAATTTCCGGCTAAAGTCATTTCCATTCAATTAAGCAGCTAATACGTTTGGAAGAGACGTATAGGCAAGTATAGCTAAGTGGTTAAAACGTTTACTTCGCAATCACGACACGCTGGATTCGATCCCACTGCATGACATCTTAGGCAATAGTCTTTACCCAAGCCTTGAGTCAACCCAAACCTTATGAGTGAACATAGACAGACGTGCGTGGAAGGCCATCAGGTAGATTAGTACATTTCATTTAAAAGCCTAGATTTGTCATTCATCGTGCCACGCTGGTTCTGCCTGAACTATAGGTGAAAGGTACAAATGTCTATGGAATACTCAACCACCTACTTAGGATATTTCAAGTGTCGGACGTTAAGTTGATCTAATTACTGATTGGTCATCGTCGGAACAGACGGAGGATCCATCATCATATGCAAGCCTTTATTAACTATTTAATTATATAGCCACGTGAACAAAGTACAGCTTGTTTTCTAGGACCAGATTTACGTCGAAACAAATGTTACATTATACAATTTTTTTAATTTGTATTACTCAATAATAGTTTCTGATTTAGGCACAAGGCCAGCAATTACCCAGTGCATTACTGGTACTTTATTTTATCGTAAAGGGACGTAACTATGCTGGAAAGCATAGCGTCCGACCCTCCACCGATACTGCCAACCCACAGCCCTTTGTATTACTCAATAATAGTTTCTGATTTAGACACAAGGCCAGCAATTTTGAGGGAAGGGAAAATCGATTAAATCGACCCCAGTGCGTGACTGTTACTGTATTTTATCGACCCCGAAAGGATGAAAGGCAAAGCTAACCTTGACGGGATTTGAACTCAGAACGTAAAGGCCCGTAACTATAAGCCACGAAGCAGGGTGTCCGACGCTCTACCGATATTGCCAATCCAACGTCCTTTATACTCAATAAAGATTTCTACTTTAGGCACAAAGCCAGCAATTTTTGGTCAGGGGAAAGTCGATTAAATCGACCCCAGTGCGTGACTGTTACTGTATTTTATCGACCCCGTAAGGATGAAAGGCAAAGCTAACCTCGGCAAAGGGCCGTAGCTATATGCCGCGAAGCAGGGTGTCCGACCCTCTACCGATACTGCCAATCCACCGCCCTTGTGTTAGTCAATAATAAAAATTGTTGCAAATTGGTATTTTCCATGTTGCACTATACACAAATCAATAATTTGTTTAAACTACTTGCTACTATTCAGTTTTAAATAAATCATATTAAATATACATGTAGCCTGGGAGGATGTCTTTTGAAAAAATATAAACTCAATTTTTTAATATTTCGAATTCAGCAAATTTTTCATCTTAATATCAGTTGGAGAATAAAATGATCAAGTGAACATATTTGATGAGCTGTGTCATCGATTTTAACCCGCTCCTATACGTTAGCCCTACATATATACGTTAGCCCTACATACAAACGTTAGCGCCTACATATATATGTTGACCCCTACATATATATGTTGACCCGTACGTATAAACGTTAGTCCTACATACACGTAAGTCCTACTTATATATGTAATATTATTTATCGTTCACTACGACGCTCCAGTAATCTTTGGTCGTTATCACTAAAACAAACTAAAGAACTGTAAATATGAAAGAACAATGAGGTGGCAGAACAAAAGACATATAATTCAATAAAAGCCATGTATTTAGAAATGATTCCTCCACCACCCGGATTTAAATTTCTCCAGAGTTGAGTCAGCTTTAAATTTTTCCGGTATCGATATCTTTCATCGATAACATTTTTTTATTTTTTTTTTTTATTGCTTAGCAATATTAGGATGAGGATGGGGGGAGGAATGACTGCACCGACGATGGTGTGTTGGTCCTCCAAACTGTTCGGTATAAAAGAGAAAACAACATGACTCGTACATTACCCCCAGACCAGCGGCTTGTTCTGAATGATGAAAACAAAATGGAGTTTGTTAAGAGCATCCATTGGCTAGTCGGCGGTGTTCATGCTTTTCTTTTTCTTTCTTATTATTATTATTATGCCACATCGTGTCTGATGGCTAGCAATATGTGATGAACCGTTACGACATATATGTGTATGTATGTATGTACGTACGTACGTATGTATGTATGTATGTATGTATGTATGTATGTATGTATGTATGTATGTATGTATGTATGTATGTATGTATGTATGTATGTTATGTATGTATGTTGTCACATCTAGGTGTTTTGCCTGCATCCCTATCTCTTTTGTGAATCAGGTATTTTGTGTTGTATGTATGTATGTATGTATGTATGTATGTATGTATGTATGCATGTATGTATGTATGTATGTATGTGTATGTATGTATGTATGTATGTATGTATGTATGTATGTATGTATGTATGTATGTACGTATGTGTATGTACGTATGTACGTATGTGTATGATGACCCCCTTAGCCTTTGTCAAGGCAGAATTCTAGGAGAAGGAAAACTCTGATATAACACCTGCAACCCTGATGGTATCCAATGATGTTGACTTGTTCTTCTTTTTGGTAAATATCATCTTGGTTAAGAGAGTGAGACTGGCTTTGTGCAGTGCCTTTGCTCACTATAAAAGCTTCACGGCACAGGCATTGCTTTATATCTGGAGATCTCTCTGCACTTGTCGTCACATGGTACATCGGCCCAGCACTATGTGTCAATAATTGTCACAAGTGTAGTGTTTGTACCAGAGTTTTCATGTCGCAGGCTGGACTAAAAAGTCACACTCGTTCAGCGCATCGGTAGGGTTTCTCCTACATGGATATAAAGTAGTGGCCGTACTCGAAAACGAGTTGGCAGCCACCGTGTGTATGTATATATATATATATATATATATATATATATATATATATATATATAAATATATATTTATTTATTAAAATAACAGATTAAAGTTTAAGCAAAGAATCGCTGCTTTCACCCTTAACGGGATCTTCTTAACGGTTCTTATATATTTGATATATATTTATCCTTATCGAGCCCTCTTTGGATTTTAGTCTTCAAATTTATTATTATTACTATATATATATATATATATATATATATATATATATATATATATATATATATATGTTCTTCTGGTTTTATAATTGCACAAATTTTTGCCAAATAGGAGACAGTCGGTTTCTAACATAGACACAAGAATATCTCATTGGAATTTACACACCATCAATGGATGTGTAGATATGGGTGTTATTGTATGTGTGGATGTGGATGTTTTGATGTATGTATGTATGTATGTATGTATGTATGTATGTATGTATGTATGTATGTATGTATGTATGTATGTATGTATGTATGTATGTATGTACGCATGTGTGTATGTATGTATGAATGTCAGGTCGCTCTCGAGTGCTACTGGTAACATGTAACTCAGTACAACCTGTCTCATTGTAGGGTCGTCCGCAACTAAACCAGCAACCCCACCAAGCTTGATTGGTGAGGAGGGTATATTTGGACACCCTACGGGATGAAATATAAGACCCGGCAAAGGGCGGAAGAACTCAGCAGAGTCAACGGCCATCCAAATAGTACTTTTTTTTTTACCTGGGAGTGAAAGGCCCCCAGTTGTTACCACAATGCCTTTCTAGGAGAAGAAAACCTGCGGCTTCGGAAGCATCCGATGATGTTGACCAGTTCTCCTTTTCGGGTGGTGTTTTCGATGCTCAGAGAGTGTGATTGGTCGAGTGCAAGGCCTTGCCCCACTTAAAAAACCCTTCAAAGCACAGGCATTCCTTGTTCAGGATCTGTTACACTTTCGAGTGGCTAGTCATAGCTTAAAAGTGCACCAAACCCTGTAATCCGACATGCGATTGCAATACTCTTAAGGGGAGTTTGCAGCCATCATGTATGTATGTATGTATGTATGTATGTATGTATGTATGTATGTATGTATGTATGTATGTATGTGTGTGTGTATGTGCATATGTATGTGTATATATATGTGTGTGTATGTATGTTCTTCTGGTTTTATAATTTCACAAAGTTTTACCAATAGAGAGGGAGTCGGTTTCTAACATAGACACAAGACTCTCTCATTGGAATTTACACAACATCACCTAGGTAGATATCTATGTATGCATGCATGTGTAGATATGGATGTTATTGTATGTGTGGATGTGGATGTTTTGAGTTGTATTTGTGCATGTGTATATGCTTTGTATCTGTACATGTGTATATGCAGTTATTAGATGCAAAATGTTTGGAATGTTTCACATATTTTTACTGTTCCATTAATGGATTGTACTTGTAATTTCCTAACTAGTTGTGTTCTTTCTGTTCCTGTGAAGCCTAGCTTCTCAAGATTTGTATTGAGGCAGTTACTAACATATCCCAGTGCCCCAATAATCACAGGCATAAATCTGAAGGTATAATCAGGGTGGAGTATCTGCAGATTTCTCATCAATTCTGCATAAATATTCTCCTTTTCACTAATCTGTGATATTATATTGGTATCTGCTGGGCAGCTAATTTCCACTACTGTGCATGTTTTCTTCTCCCTGTCCCATAACATAATATTTGGTCTGTTATGCCTGCATTTTATTGGGGTTATTACTGGAACATTCCACCAGTACTCTTTCATATTATGTACATGGATGTCTTCCACATTGTTGTAGCTTTTAATGTGTTTATTATCGGGGCTATCTTTTTTACGAACTGCATTGTACAGTGTTTTGGCCACTACATCATGCCTCATAGGTAGATAGTACCGCGATGACATCTTTGGACAGCTGCTGATGACATGGGTGATATCCTCGATGTTAGTTCTGCGGAGTCTGTACTTGTTATCACATCTAGGTGTTTTGCCTGCAACTCTATCTCTTTTGTGAATCATGTATTTTGTATTAATTTCCTGTTCTTCAATTGCAAAAACGTATCCTTCAAAGTGGGAACCAATATAGCGGTTGTTGGTCCAAGATAGACTACTTTCCTTATCTATATTACTCTCACTCCGGAGCTTCCTGGCAACATATCCATGCATGATTTTTTGCTGATAGGCATGCAGTTTTTCATCCATTGATTCACTGCGATACTGCTGAGCGACATCCCTGGGTGTGGGTTTTTGATTATCACACAGGGAATATCTCTCAAGGAGTTCCTTCCCAACTCTCATGATCTTATCTGTTTCATGCAGATAGACTTGCTCGAGAAACGGGCTCCTACGCTTCGTGGTTCGTAGATGTTGTCGGAGAAATATGATGCGACATTCAAATGTTGTCTGGACTGATGTTAGGCCTCTGCCTCCCTGCTTACGGTTCAAGTAAAGGCAGTCTATGTCACTGTTGATGTGGAAGTTTCCGGTATTGTTCAGTATTTTTCGAGTTCTAACATCAACTGCTCGGATTTCGTTTATCATCAAATTGATTATTCCAAACGTTGGTGTTGGGACAGGCACAGCAAACACATTGTGAGCCACTGTTTTGTTTTGAGCAGAGAGTTCCGATGACCAGATCTTTCTTAATCGGGTGTAGTGTTCCTTGGTTACTCGTCCTTTATGGGTTAGGTTCGTATTTCTGTCCTCCTGTGAGCCAATGATGTATCCCACACATTTCTTGAGCAGAAAGGACAAAGGGTTTAATGACAAGATGAATAATATCACAGTGAGACTGTCCTCCTGAAATATACTCCTGCAATAATTTATTTTATCAGTAAAAATAGAGTCCTCCCACTCTGTCTTTAACCTTAGGATAGTAGCCCAAGAAGAAGACAGCCTCTCTATGGCTCTGACAATGTCTGGGACTTTAGAAAGTTGGAGTGCCTCTATCATCCAAGAGTGGGGAACAGAATCGAAAGTTTTCCTGTAGTCCAGCCAGACTGTAGTCATATTCCTCCTAAGTTGTCGCACACCTCCGACATCGCAGTTTTGTTGTATATGAGTTGTTCAGCACATCCCCAAACCCCTTTCTTTCCAGCTGCTTGTTCATCTGTTATGATGTTATTATTTTCACAGTGATCTTGGAGGAATAGGTTCAGGCAGGCTGTATACATCTTATACATCAGGTTCTGACATGCAATGGGTCGGTAGTTTTTTGCCAAGTGGGTGTCTTTGTTCTTGGGGACCAGTAATGTTTGTGCTAATGTCAACCATTCTGGTATAAGTGTATCACCCTTAAGAACTTGTTGGTAGAAGTCAGTAAGATACCTCCGATAGAATATCAGTTTTTTGTACCAGTAGCCGACAATCATGTCTCTTCCTGGTGTTTTCTTATCTTGGAGTTTTCCTATCACAGTCTCAAGGGTACCCTCACTTATTTCGTATGTTTTTGTTGTAGTGCAGGAGCAATAGTTCTTTCGGATTTCTCTTAGCCACACTGCATCTTGGTTGAAATTCTTCTTTTCACCCCATATTTTGCTCCAAAAGTATTCTATGTCTTTCTGTGATGGGGCTTCAGTGACACTTATTATTTTGCCCTTCATATCTCTATAGACTGATATTTGGTTTCGTCTGAATCTTTTATTAAGCACTTTTCTCTCATCTACCTTCTTCAGGTATCGGCGTTTTTCGCTAACAGCTCTCAATTCTTGTGTGAGGGTGATCAGCTTATATTGGAGAGGTCTGGTTCTACTGTTACCAAACATCGGCTCTATTTTATTTTCACTCTTTGTTGGTGAGGAGTGAGGTTTTTTTGTGTTTGTTTGCATGTAAGGAGCATTGTCACATATCCTATGTTTTTTCGTCGGTCAGCAATCTTTTTTTCTATTTTAGTTATATATGATGGGATTTTTGGTGGTGTTTTCTTCTTGTCAATATCTCTGCTATCACCAAGATAATGCTTCACTGTGGTTGCTAGGGCATATAAACAGGCGTTGATTTGCCAAAATGTTGTGGTTTTTATCGGTCGTAAATATTCATCCCCTATTTCGTCAATAACACGTAGTATTTCATTATTTGGTTTTTTATTCAACATTGTCGTTTTAACGCGTTCAGCAAAAGAGATATTTATACATGAGTTAATTTCTCTCTGGAAGATTTCATTGAGGGAAATGTTCAATTGTTTATACTTTTGATTGTCATTATCGATAGTATTTTCCACAACAGTCGAGGTAGACTCGGATGGTACATGTGGTGTCACATTTATTCGATTATTATTATTATCGATAGTGTTTTCCCCAGCATTCAAGGTAGACTTAGATGGTACAGGCGGTGTCAAGTTTCTTACAGGCATCGTTGTTTCAAGACGCTGTTCGACTTGGCTGCTAGGAAGTCTAGTAGCATGACGACCTGTAACACGTGTTGTTGATAACATGTTTGTTGTTGGCGACTTACAATTAATAATATTTATCTTATTTTTACGTTCAACAAACGTCGCTTGTTGGCGTAATTGTTTTGCTGTGAAATAATTTAGCTCTGGGTGCATTTCATCCCAGTGTAGCTTCATTCTATTCATATAGCCAATGGAGGGATTGTTTTTTGCCATTTTATAACAATTAAATAAATCATTATTAAGTTCGCAACTCCAAGAGAAATGCGATTTATAATTTCGGTTTCTTCTGTAGCTACAACTGAATAAAGTTTGATTACCTTCCTTGATATTTGTTTTCGGTACTTCCTTAATTTTGTTGTTGATGTTGTGTTCAGCCATGCTGTTTGTAGCAAATCCTTGTAAAATTAATTATGTATTTAGTCGGATATCTCTACGAATTCGAATAAAAGGTGTCTTCAGAAGGGATAGTTAGAAGAATAACCAGTTATTCAACCTGACTGTAGTTGTGGCATTACTGTCGGAGATAGTATTCATCTTAAATTCAATAAATAGTCTCCCACGTCAAAATATGCGACTGATCGCGTTGACTGTCTAGTATGTATGTATGTATGTATGTATGCATGTATGTATGTTTTGATGTGTGTATGAGTAAAGCTACTTGCCGTAGAACAGCGTTCTATCCAGAGAATGCTTATTTTACAATTATCTATCATTACATTATAGAACAGAGATAAATTGCAGTTCTGTAATTCAATAAAAGGTTTATTATATATTTAAAACCTTGTACCTTATCAAAATAAACAATCATGGCGGAGAGAAAGTTTCCCTTCGTTGATGTTATTTCAAATTCATTATAGTCTGTTTGAACCCTGCCGTATATTTTAACCTACATTCTTCAACCTACAGCTGTGTAACTATTATCATATTATTTGACCAATAAGATAAGGAAAAAAATCTAGTTTTTGTTGGTATTCAGGAAATAAAAGGAATATATATATATGGGGGGGGGGGGGGTGTATACATATATCTATATATATAAAACTGATGTTGTCTGTGTGTGTATGTGTGTGTCCTCATTTTTGCAAAGTCTATACAAATCCACATTTCTACTCCGATTGACTTCAAATTTGCGGTCTAAAGATATTAACTTATTCCTTGCGGTCTAACGATATTAACTGCAGCTTTTATTTTTCAATTTTCTTTTGTTAAAGAGGTGTTAGGCGCCGGTTATCCATCTCCGTCTGTATGCCTGGCTATCTGCATTACGACATTCTGGCGAACATTGATAACGTATTTTCTGAATGAGATTGGATAGACGGAAGCTATTCGGAATCTTGTCAGATGGACTCTCGCTGTATTTCAAAGAACTAGCGGCTTGTCACAAACTAATACATATATATATATATATCAACTTCTACTACAACGTAATATAATATCTGTATACAACAACTACAACGGTACGCGATGAGGCCCACCCACAGCCCCGGCGTACAGAATGGAGAAGGCGTTTCCCCGGAGGACGGCAAGGGAGACGCGCTGGAAAAGCCACTCCACCTTGCGGGGCTCACACCTGCGGGTGGCCAGCTCAGCGCCTATGGTGGTGAATAAGGAGGTAGCCCTGGGGCCGAGGACACCAGAAGTCTCCACTGCCAGGGGTACGACCGCAAACCTGTCGGAGAGCGACCGGCATTTGAGGAGTTTGGCCCCCTCAGCCCGACGTGCAGCAGAACCTGAGTCAGTCGCAGACTGCACCAGATTGCGGCTGCAGAAAGTGTCGGTGCAAGTGGCATCGTTCGCTATTATCCGTTCATTGCCAGGGAACGTCTTCACGAACCAAAGTATCGTCTTCCTGTTTTCCTTCGGTTGCAACGTTTTTCGAAATATTTACTTCTGCGTTCACAGATTGATGTTTTTAGTTTCAGAAGATCTCGTTATGGGTGAAAGCAACGATTCTTTGCTTAAACTTTAATCTGTTATTTTAATCTATATATTTATATATATAAAACTGAGGAAGGATGTATGTATGTATGTATGTATGTATGTATGTATGCATGTATGTATGTATGTATGTATGTATGTATGTATGTGTGTGTGTGTGTGTGTGTGTGTGTGTGTGTGTGTGTGTGTGTGTGTGTGTGTGTGTGTGTTAAACCCCAGAAGTACCCAACCGATCTTTTTCAAACTTTACATGTGTATTACTTATATTTCAGGGAGTGTTATGCACATAAAAAATCCAATTTTTTGATCCCCTAGGCCGGCATTAGGTGAATAACTGCGTTTTTTTCAGCTTTTTAGGGGTATTTTGAGGCGTTACGTCAGATCGATTTCCTTGAAATTGTAACTATGTATTAGTCAGTCTCTTCTTCATACCGTGAGCAAAGAAAATCCAACTTTTTGATGGCATTAGGTGAAAAACTTCATTTTTTTTCAGCTTTTTAGGGCTTTTTTGAGGTGTTACATCTAGCCGATTTTCCCGAAATTTAAAGGCATATTATGCACATAAAAAAAAATTCATTTTCTTGATACCCTAGGGCCCGCATTAGGTGAAAACCTGCCTTTTTCCTGCTTCATCGAGGAAAATCTTAGATTATCCAGCCATCAAAGTATTCGCTTTATTTTCTTTACATATTGTCCAGGCATGCAGTTTTTCCACGATTAGGTCTGTTGGCGGCCCGCGTTCCAAAATACCTTATCCCGTGCAACGCCAGGTACCACTGCTAGTATTATATATATAGAGAGAGAGAGAGGGGTGTGTGTGGAAATTGCTATTATATCTACGAACAACCATTTATTTTCTTACATTCTTAACCACACTGTAATGTATGCGCCTACATTTTGAAACACTGTAAAAAAATATATATAATAATACTTCTAACACGTAAATATTATTATCTGAACTTAATGTACTGAAACATATAATTGGATGTCTATTGAATAAATGAGAAAAGTTAAACGATCTATTGAATAGAATGTAAAGTTGTGATATCTGTTTAAAAAATATAAGCAAAAGCTGTGATATAATATCCTCAGTTGTACAATGACAGTTTTTAACTATATAACTGTTTCTACTTTAGGCACAAGGCCAGCAATCACCCAGTGCATTACTGGTACTTTATTTTATCGACCCCGTAAGGATGAAAGGCAAAGTCAACCTCGGCGGGATTTGAACTCAGATCGTAAAGGGACGTAACTATGTTGGAAAGCGTGGCGTCCGACCCTCTACCGATACTGCCAATCCAGTTTTTAACTATATAACGTTAGGTAAAAATGACCAAGGAGGAAGAGGAATGGACCTGCGTCGATTTAGACGATGAGTGTCATAGTGTTTGATCAACGGAACAACCTGCTTATAAAATTGACGTGTAAATGACTGAGCATCACATAAATATGTATACATTTAACGTAGTTCTCAGGGAGATTCAGCGTGACACTGTGTGTGGAAAGGCTGGTCCTTTGAATTAAGAGTATGGTCCATCCGACGTTTTCCTTCTTCCCAATTCCACTCACAAATCTTAGTAAGATCCTTTTTTCTTCCCCCTTATTCTCTTTCTTTCCCCTGGAAAACAATCGGCTGTGTTCAGACCTAGCGATGAATGAACATCATCGGGTTTAAATGCCTGACAATGCTTCATGCCACGGTGGTGCCCCCAACACAATGGTACTTTATTTATCGACCACGAAGGATGAAATTTGACTTAGGTGGGGTTTGAACCCAGAGAGCCAGAACGAATACCGAGGAGCATGTTATCCGACATTCTAACAACTCTGTCGGTTCGTTGCCTAAATGTCAAGGTGACAATCTCGAAAACTTACGATTTTCAGACATAGGGAGTGGCAAAATGGTACTCATTTTGCAAATGTAATCTTTAAGCGGAACAGTGAAGATATGAAATACTTTTCTAAAGTCCAACAGTGCGACTTTGTTTCGTTGTAATAATGCAACACCATTTTTACTGAAAGAAACCATATAATTGAAAAAGAAAGACGGAATCATACACACATATGTGTATATCTATGTACATATATATAGTACACGTTATACATATATACGTACGTATATACATATATAGTACATGTTATACATATATAGTACACGTTATACATATATACGTACGTATATACCTACATACATACATACATACATACATACATACATACATACATACATACATACATACATACATACATACATACATACGTGGGAGACTATTTATTAAATTTAAGATGAATACTATCTCCGACAGTAATGCCACAACTACAGTCAGGTTGGATAACTGGTTATTCTTCTAACTATTCCTTCTGAAGACACCTTTTATTCGAAGTCGTAGAGATATCCGACTAAATACATAATTCATTTTACAAGGATTTGCTACAAACAGCATGGCTGGACACAACATCAACAACAAAATTAAGGAAGTACCGAAAACAAATATCAAGGAAGGTAATCAAACTTTATTCAGTTGTAGCTACAGAAGAAACCGAAATTATAAATCGCATTTCTCTTGGAGTTGCGAACTTAATAATGATTTATTTAATTGTTATATAATGGCAAAAAACAATCCCTCCATTGGCTATATGAATAGAATGAAGCTACACTGGGACGAAATGCACCCAGAGCTAAATTATTTCACAGCGAAACAATTACGCCAACAAGCGACGTTTGTTGAACGTAAAAATAAGATAAATATTATTAATTGTGAGTCGCCAAAAACAAACATGTTATCCACAACACGTGCTACAGGTCGCCATGTTACTAGACTTCCTAGCAGCCAGGTCGAACAGCGCCTTGAAACAACTATGCCTGTAAGAAACTTGACACCGCCTGTACCATCTAAGTCTACCTCGAATGCTGGGGAAAACACTATCGATAATAATAATAATCGAATAAATGTGACACAACGTGTACCATCCGAGTCTACCTCGACTGTTGTGGAAAATACTATCGATAATGATAATTAAAAGTATAAACAATTGAAATTTTCCCTGAACGAAATCTTCCAGAGAGAAATTAACTCATGTATAAATATTTCTCTTGTTGAACGTGTTAAAACGACAATGTTGAATAAAAAAACAAATAAAAAAATACTACGTGTTATTGACGAATTAGGGGATGAATATTTACGACGGATAAAAACCTCAACATTTTGGCAAATCAACGCCTGTTTATATGCCCTAGCAACCACAGTGAAGCATTATCTTGGTGATAGCAGAGATATTAACAAGAACAAAACACCACCAAAAATCCCATCATATATAACTAAAATAGAAAGAAATATTGCTGACCTACGAAAAAACATAGGATATGTGACAATGCACCTTACATGCAAACAAACACAAAGAAACCTCACTCCTCACCAACAAAGAGTGAAAAATAAAATAGAGACGATGTTTGGTAACAGTAGAACCAGAACTCTCCAATATAAGCTGATCACCCTCAAACAAGAATTGAGAGCTGTTAGCGAAAAACGCCGATACCTGAAGAAAGTAGATGAGAGAAAAGTGCTTAATAAAAGATTCAGACGAAACCAAACATCAATCTATAGAGATATGAAGGGCAAAATAATAAGTGTCACTGAGGCCCCATCACTTTTGGAGAAAAATATGGGGTGAAAAGAAGAATTTCAACCAAGATGCAGTGTGGCTAAGAGAAATCCGAAAGAATTATTGCTCCTACACTAAAACAAAAACATACGAAATAAGTGAGGGTACCCTTGAGACTGTGATAGGAAAACTCCAAGATAAGAAAACACCAGGAAGAGACATGATTGTCGGCTACTGGTACAAAAAACTTATATTCTATCGGAGGTACCTTACTGACCTCTACCAACAAGTTCTTAAGGGAGTTACACTTATACCAGAATGGTTGACATTAGCACAAACATTACTGGTCCCCAAGAACAAAGACACCCACTTGGCAAAAAACTAGCGACACATTGCATGTCAGAACCTGGTGTATAAGATGTATACAGCCTGCCAGCACCTGATGTATAAGATGTATACAGCATGCCTGAACCTATTCCTCCAAGATCACTGTGAAAATAATAATATCATTACAGATGAACAAGCAGCTGGAAAGAAAGGGGTTTGGGGATGTGCTGAACAACTCCTAATCAACAAAACTGCGATGTCGGAGGTGTGCGACAACTTAGGAGGAATATGACTACAGTCTGTCGGAACTACAGGAAAACTTTCGATTCTGTTCCCCACTCTTGAATGATAGAGGCCCTCCAACTTTCTAAAGTCCCAGACATTATTGTCAGAGCCATAGAGAGGCTGTCTTCTTCTTGGGCTACTATCATAAGTTTAAAGACAGAGAGGGAGGACTCTATTTTCACTGATAAAATAAAATATTGCAGGGGTATATTTCAGGGGGACAGTCTCTCTGTGATATTATTCATCTTGTCATTAAACCTTTTGTCCTTTCTGCTCAAGAAATGTGAGGGATACATCATTGGCTCACAGGAGGACAGAAATACGAACCTAACCCATAATTTCTTTGTGGACGATCTGAAACTCTATGCCAAGAACATGGATGGAATGAAGAAAAATCTTGACATGGTTACAACGTTCTCAAAGGATATAGGAATGGATTTTGGCCAAGATAAATGCTCTTATATGACTGTAAAGCGGGGAAAAACAACAACCCAATCTAGCAACATTGTCATCAATGGCCTAACTGTTTCACCGATATCTGATGAGGACTGCTACAGATACCTGGGGATAGATGAGAACATATCCTATAATGGTATCTGTAATAAAGAACGCGTAACCAAGAACACTACACCCGATTAAGAAAGATCTGGTCATCGGAACTCTCTGCGCAAAACAAAACAGTGGCTCACAATGTGTTTGCTGTACCTGTCCCAACACCAACGTTTGGAATACTCAATTGGACGATAGACGAAATCCGAGCAGTTGATGTTGGAACTCGAAAAATACTGAACAACACGGGCAACTTCCACATCAACAATGACATAGACCGCCTTTACTTGAAACGTAAGCAGGGAGGTAGAGGCCTAACATCAGTCCAGACAACATTTGAATGTCGCATCATATCTCTCCGACAACATCTACGAACCTCGAAGCGTAGGAGCCCGTTTCTCGAGCAAGTCTATCTGCATGAAACAGATAAGATCATGAGAGTTGGGAAGGAACTCCTTGAGAGATATTCCCTGTGTGATAATCAAAAACTCACACCCAAGGATGTCGCTCAGCAGTATCGCAGTGAATCCATGGATGAAAAACTGCATGCCTATCAGCAAAAAATCATGCATGGATATGTTGCCAGGAAGCTCCAGAGTGAGAGTAATATAGATAAGGAAAGTAGTCTATCTTGGACCAACAACCGTTATATTGGCTCCCACTTTGAAGGATACGCTTTTGCAATTGAAGAACAGGAAATTAACACGAAATACATGATTCACAAAAGAGATAGGGTTGCAGGCAAAACCCCTAGATGTGATAACATGTGCAGACTCTGCAGAACTAACATCGAGGATATCACCCATGTCATCAGCAGCTGTCCAAAGATGTCATCGCGGTACTATCTACCTATGAGGCATGATGTGACCAAAACACTGTACAATGCAGTTCGTAAAAAAGATAGCCCCGATAATAAACACATTAAAAGCTACAGCAATGTGTAAGACATCCATGTACATAATATGAAAAAGTACTGGTGGAATGTTCCAGTAAAATCCCCAATAAAATGCAGGCATAACAGACCAGATATTATGATATTGGACAGGGAGAAGAAAACATGCACAGTAGTGGAAATTAGCTGCCCAGCAGATACCAATATAATATCAAAGATTAGTGAAAAGGAGAATACTTATGCAGAACTGATGAGAAATCTGCAGATACTCCATCCTGATTATACCTTCAGATTTATGCCTGTGATTATTGGGGCACTGGGATATGTTAGTAATTGCCTCAATACAAATTTGAGAAGCTAGGCTTCACAGGAACAGAAAGAACACAACTAGTTAGGAAATTACAAGTACAATCCATTAATGGAACAGTAAAATATGTAAAACATTCCAAAAATTTTGCATCTAATAACTGCATATACACATGTACAGATACAAAGCATATACACATGCACAAATACAACTCAAAACATACACATCCACACATACAATAACATCCATATCTACACATGCATGCATACATACATATCTACCTAGTTGATGTTGTGTAAATTCCAATGAGAGAGTCTTGTGTCTATGTTAGAAACCGACTCTCTCTCTATTGGTAAAACTGAAATTATAAAACCAGAAGAACATACATACATACATACATACATACATACATACATACATACATACATACATACATACATACATACATACATACAAATATACATACATGATGGCTCCAAACTCTACCAACAGTATTGCAATCGCTTGTCAGATTCAGATGTATGACGCTCGGATATTGCTTTTCAAGCCTGCTAGAGACTTGCACTGCTAGAGACTTGCACTCCTTCACATACTGACGACAACTATGGATCTCCCTGGCCTGAGGTCGTGCATCAGGATGCCTGTGAACCATCACAACACCGTGGAGATCATAGTTCACTGGTTCTCTTTGAACATGGCTGCAACTGTGACTCCTGAGACCAGATTTACTCAAGCAAATTTTTCCACACACAGAGCACTTCAATTCAAAGGAGACACCGATCGATTCGAGAGATACACCCGCGCATTGCTTACGCACATCCCGTTTGATCTTCTCGTGCTCTCTGCGTCTGTCCTCAAAATTATGGACCCTATCATTCACCATTCCACGCCAAGTTTCTCTTTCAAGAGCTTCTATCTCCCAGTCAGCCATCATCAAACCAGTTTTTTACACAATCCTTGAATCGGAGCCTTGGCTTGTGTGGTGGTCTCTTACCATCGCAAAGATCGCCACACAAGAGTTGTTTTGGGATTCGATCATTCCCCATTCTGCAGAGGTGTCCGATCCATCGCAAACGCTGTTGGTGGATGATACTCTCAATGCTCCGACACTCACTTCTCTCAAGGACCTCAACATCACTCCCATGTATCTGCCACTTGATACCGAGTATCTTTCTGAGACACTGCTGGTGAAACCGTTCCAGTCTGTGGATATGCCGTTTATAGGCAACTCATGTCTCACATGCATACAACAAAGCTGACAGTACACATACATACATACATGATGGCTGCCCCTTTGTCATCGAGTATGACCATTGCACGATATAACATTATTAATAATTATTAATCAATTCTATCGTGCAATGCCTGTGCGTGAAGATATTTTTTAAAGTAAGGAAAGACTGTGCACTGAGCCAATCCCACTCTCTGAGCGACAGTAGCTATAACCCGAAAAGAAGAAAAGATCAACATCATCGGTAACTACCGAGCCGCAGGTTTTATATCGGAGTTATCCCAGTTTCCTGAGTTGCCATCTCCTAGAAGAATGCCCTGACAAAGGCTAGGGGTCCTTCATTCCCAGTGGTTTAATTGCGCGATCGGGTATCCAGCCCGACTATTTCTATGTCCCCGCGTATATACATCTACATGCACCCATCTATATACACATATACATACATATGTACATGTGTATATACATATTTACTCACTTTGGGATGGCCGTTGACTCAAAAATTGAAAAGGTCTTCAAAATTAAGCATACAGTGTATTGCAAAATACACTGTGTATACATTCATTTATATATAGCTATTTCAGAGTACCAATTCTAATTTTCAATTTTTGGTGGACCGGCAACCGCTCTGTATAATCAGTTCCTGATTATTACTTGAATTCTATAAGAATCCAACATTCATAATTTTCAGCAAACAGGTGGAGTGGTGAGCTTTCAAAGTACCAAAAAGTACGAAACAGAGCTCTGTCAGCTTATCTCCCCTTGTTTGCTGAAAATTTAAGTAAGTGACAATGTCGCTACTTTAAAACAATAGCGTAAGGTCTTCAAAATGCTTTTAATTAAGCATACAGTGTATTGCAAAATAGACTATATATACATTCATATATATGTTTGTGTATATGTCATATATATATATATATATATATATATATATGTTTGTGTATATGTCATTTATATATATATATATATATATATATATATATATATATACATATATATATTCAGGTTTGAGGTTCACCACTGGATAGAGCTGGTCAATTCCGTATGGTCAATCTCAATGTAATATACATTCACTTATTATATTTCGAATACCTGATGATATCACCGGATTCATACGGAACCCGGTTATTGAAATGATCATAGTATAATAAACCTTTCAAGGATTTACACAAATCCAGCCTCCTGTCATTTCATTATATATATATATATATATATATATATATATATATATATATGTCATTATATATACAAAAATAAAGTACCAGTAATGCACTGGGTATTTGCTGGCCTTGTGCCAAAAGTAGAAACAATATATACATGTTTGTGTATATGCCATATATATATATATATATATATATATATGTTTGTGTATATGTCACATATATATATACATATGTTGGTGAATATGGCATATATATATATATATATATATATATATATATATATATATATATATATATATATATGCCATATTCACCAACATATGTATATATATATGTGACATATACACAAACATATATATATGATATATACA
This sequence comes from Eledone cirrhosa, assembly GCA_964016885.1. NCBI lineage: Eukaryota > Metazoa > Mollusca > Cephalopoda > Octopoda > Eledonidae > Eledone > Eledone cirrhosa. Next base: position 98,252,076 of record OZ024745.1, read on the forward strand.
CAAACATATATATATATATATATATATATGGCATATACACAAACATGTATGTGTCAGTGTTGAACAAAAAGGTGACGTGGTTGCCTTAACACCGTATGGCATAAATTCAGGCTGTTCAGTTTGTTTACAAACGAACAAAGCGACGTTATAATAAGCCCCGCTAAACTGATACGTGCATATATGTATGTGTACCTGTATGCATATGTATATATATATGTATATATATATATATATGTGCATGCTACTGTACGTCTGTATACATATATGTATGTACGTATACATGCATACTTACATTTAAGTAAGTGCCATACTAAGAGTGAGAAATGAAATTTCGTTTTCATTTTGTTTCAATTTATCGTTTTCGGTATGCCTGACCGATTTAACTCACTCAATATGCAAATT
>OZ024745.1:98259977-98297477 GCA_964016885.1 Eledone cirrhosa
TGGTGTTTGAGGGAAGGGGAAGGGGACTGGCTGAAGGAGGGAGAAACTGAGGGAGGAGGGCCAATAAAGTGGCACAGAAGATTTAAGAAGTAGTGTTGATAGTGGTGGTGGTAGTAGTAGTAGTAGTATTAGTAGTAGTAGTAGTAGTAGTAGTAGTAGTAGCTGTAGTAGTAGTAGTTGTAATAGCAACAGTAGTAGTAGTAAAAGGTGAGAAAGGGAAAAAAGAAAAAGCAAGGAGAGAGAGGGAGAGAAAGAGAGAGAGAGAGAGAGTGATAAATGACTGAGTGGAGGGAGAAAATAACTACAAGTACCACTACTACTACTACTACTACTACTGCTGCTGCTGCTGCTGCTGCTGCTGCTGCTGCTGCTAGCGTAAAAACTACATAACAAGTATAACAACAACATTAACAAAACTGCAACGACTGCAATATCAGCTGCCACAACATTAGCAACAATAACAACGACAGAAAGATCAACCCCCGCCAAGAACACCAATAAAAATAACAACATTAGCAACAATAACAACAGCAGAAACATCAACCCCCGCCAAGAACACCAATAACAATAACAACATTAGCAACAATAACAACGACAGAAACATCAACCCCCGCCAAGAACACCAATAAAAATAACAACATTAGCAACAATAACAACGACAGAAACATCAACCCCCGCCAAGAACACCAATAAAAATAACAACATTAGCAACAATAACAACGACAGAAACATCAACCCCCGCCAAGAACACCAATAAAAATAACAACATTAGCAACAATAACAACGGCAGAAACATCAACCCCCGCCAAGAACACCAATAACAATAACAACATTAGCAACAATAACAACGACAGAAACATCAACCCCCGCCAAGAACACCAATAAAAATAACAACATTAGCAACAATAACAACGACAGAAAGATCAACCCCCGCCAAGAACACCAATAACAATAACAACATTAGCAACAATAACAACGACAGAAACATCAACCCCCGCCAAGAACACCAATAAAAATAACAACATTAGCAACAATAACAACGACAGAAACATCAACCCCCGCCAAGAACACCAATAAAAATAACAACATTAGCAACAATAACAACGACAGAAACATCAACCCCCGCCAAGAACACCAATAAAAATAACAACATTAGCAACAATAACAACGGCAGAAACATCAACCCCCGCCAAGAACACCAATAACAATAACAACATTAGCAACAATAACAACGACAGAAACATCAACCCCCGCCAAGAACACCAATAAAAATAACAACATTAGCAACAATAACAACGACAGAAAGATCAACCCCCGCCAAGAACACCAATAACAATAACAACATTAGCAACAATAACAACGACAGAAACATCAACCCCCGCCAAGAACACCAATAACAATAACAACATTAGCAACAATAACAACGACAGAAAGATCAAGCCCCGCCAAGAACACCAATAAAAATAACAACATTAGCAACAATAACAACGGCAGAAACATAAACCCCCGCCAAGAACACCAAGAACAATAACAACATTAGCAACAATAACAACGACAGAAAGATCAACCCCCGCCAAGAACACCAATAACAATAACAACATTAGCAACAATAACAACGACAGAAAGATCAACCCCCGCCAAGAACAGCAATAACAATAACAGCATTAGCAACAATAACAACGACAGAAAGATCAACCCCCGCCAAGAACAGCAATAACAATAACAACATTAGCAACAATAACAACGACAGAAACATCAACCCCCGCCAAGAACAGCAATAACAATAACAACATTAGCAACAATAACAACGACAGAAACATCAACCCCCGCCAAGAACAGCAATAACAATAGCAACATTAGCAACAATAACAACGACAGAAACATCAACCCCCGCCAAGAACACCAATAAAAATAACAACATTAGCAACAATAACAACGACAGAAACATCAACCCCCGCCAAGAACAGCAATAACAATAACAACATTAGCAACAATAACAACGACAGAAACATCAACCCCCGCCAAGAACAGCAATAACAATAACAACATTAGCAACAATAACAAAGACAGTAAGATCAACCCCCGCCAAGAACAGCAATAACAATAACAACATTAGCAACAATAACAACGACAGAAACATCAACCCCCGCCAAGAACAGCAATAACAATAACAACATTAGCAACAATAACAACGACAGAAACATCAACCCCCGCCAAGAACAGCAATAACAATAACAACATTAGCAACAATAACAACGACAGAAACATCAACACCCGCCAAGAACACCAATAACAATAACAACATTAGCAACAATAACAACGACAGAAACATCAACCCCCGCCAAGAACAGCAATAACAATAACAACATTAGCAACAATAACAACGACAGAAACATCAACTCCCGCCAAGAACAGCAATAACAATAACAACATTAGCAACAATAACAACGACAGAAACATCAACCCCCGCCAAGAACAGCAATAACAATAACAACATTAGCTACAATAACAACGACAGAAACATCAACCCCCGCCAAGAACAGCGATAACAATAACAACATTAGCAACAATAACAACGACAGAAACATCAACTCCCGCCAAGAACAGCAATAACAATAACAACATTAGCAACAATAACAACGACAGAAACATCAACCCCCGCCAAGAACACCAATAAAAATAACAACATTAGCAACAATAACAACGACAGAAACATCAACCCCCGCCAAGAACACCAATAACAATAACAACATTAGCAACAATAACAACGACAGAAAGATCAAGCCCCGCCAAGAACACCAATAAAAATAACAACATTAGCAACAATAACAACGGCAGAAACATCAACCCCCGCCAAGAACACCAATAACAATAACAACATTAGCAACAATAACAACGACAGAAACATCAACCCCCGCCAAGAACACCAATAAAAATAACAACATTAGCAACAATAACAACGGCAGAAACATCAACCCCCGCCAAGAACACCAATAACAATAACAACATTAGCAACAATAACAACGACAGAAAGATCAACCCCCGCCAAGAACACCAAGAACAATAACAACATTAGCAACAATAACAACGACAGAAAGATCAACCCCCGCCAAGAACACCAATAACAATAACAACATTAGCAACAATAACAACGACAGAAAGATCAACCCCCGCCAAGAACAGCAATAACAATAACAGCATTAGCAACAATAACAACGACAGAAAGATCAACCCCCGCCAAGAACAGCAATAACAATAACAACATTAGCAACAATAACAACGACAGAAACATCAACCCCCGCCAAGAACAGCAATAACAATAACAACATTAGCAACAATAACAACGACAGAAACATCAACCCCCGCCAAGAACAGCAATAACAATAGCAACATTAGCAACAATAACAACGACAGAAACATCAACCCCCGCCAAGAACACCAATAAAAATAACAACATTAGCAACAATAACAACGACAGAAACATCAACCCCCGCCAAGAACAGCAATAACAATAACAACATTAGCAACAATAACAACGACAGAAACATCAACCCCCGCCAAGAACAGCAATAACAATAACAACATTAGCAACAATAACAAAGACAGTAAGATCAACCCCCGCCAAGAACAGCAATAACAATAACAACATTAGCAACAATAACAACGACAGAAACATCAACCCCCGCCAAGAACAGCAATAACAATAACAACATTAGCAACAATAACAACGACAGAAACATCAACCCCCGCCAAGAACAGCAATAACAATAACAACATTAGCAACAATAACAACGACAGAAACATCAACACCCGCCAAGAACACCAATAACAATAACAACATTAGCAACAATAACAACGACAGAAACATCAACCCCCGCCAAGAACAGCAATAACAATAACAACATTAGCAACAATAACAACGACAGAAACATCAACTCCCGCCAAGAACAGCAATAACAATAACAACATTAGCAACAATAACAACGACAGAAACATCAACCCCCGCCAAGAACAGCAATAACAATAACAACATTAGCTACAATAACAACGACAGAAACATCAACCCCCGCCAAGAACAGCGATAACAATAACAACATTAGCAACAATAACAACGACAGAAACATCAACTCCCGCCAAGAACAGCAATAACAATAACAACATTAGCAACAATAACAACGACAGAAACATCAACCCCCGCCAAGAACAGCGATAACAATAACAACATTAGCAACAATAACAACGACAGAAACATCAACCCCCGCCAAGAACAGCAATAACAATAACAACATTAGCAACAATGGTATTAGGTCGTAACATTAGCAATAGTAACAATAACAATAATATTAATATTAGCAACAATGGTACTAATGCAGAGATAGTGACAACATTAGCAATAGTACGATGACAACAACAACAACAACAACAACAACAACAACAACAACAACAACAACAACAACAGCAATAGCAACAACAACGGCAATAGCAACAACAATAGCAGCAACAACGACAATAGCAACAATAACGACAATAGCAACAATGACAACAACAACAACAACAACAACAACAACAACGACAATAGCAACAACAACAACGACAATAGGAACAAAAGGGACAACAGAAACAACAACAACAACAACAACAACAACAACAACAGCAACAACAACAACAACAACAACGACGACAATAGCAACAACAACGACAATAGCAACAAAAAGGACAACAGAAACAACAACAACAACGATAGCAACAGCAACAACAACGACAACGACAATAGCAACAACAACAACGACAATAGCAACAAAAGGGAAACAGAAACAACAACAACGACAACGACAATAGCAACAACAACAACGACAATAGCAACAAAAAGGACAACAGAAACAACGACAACAACAACGACGACGACAATAGCAACAACAACAACGACAATAGCAACAAAAAGGACAACAGAAACAACAACAACAACGACAATAGCAACAAAAAGGACAACAGAAACAACAACAACGACGACAACAACAACAACAACAACAACAACAACAATAATAATAGCAACAACAACAACAACAACGACAATAGCAACAACAACAATAGCAACAATAACAACAATAGCAACAACACCAATGACAAGGGGTTGTGACAACATTAGCAATCGTATTACTGACAGCAACAATAGCAACAGCAACAATAATAGCAACAATACTAACATTAGCAACAATGGTATTAAGACAGGGATAGTGATAACATTAGCAATACAGGTAAAATTCCGTTATAACGAATACCATTATTACGAATACCATTATAACGAATTTTTCAGTATTACGAATTTTTTTCAATCCGTAAACGCTCGATTTGTTTTGGTGGATCTCGTTATGAAGAATTTTTCGTTACAACGAATATTTTTATACCCCGTGAATTTTGTTATAACGGAATTTCCCTGTAGTATCAATGACAGTAATATTAGCAACAATAGTATTAAGACAGAGATAGTGGTAACATTCGCAATAGTATCAATGACAACAACAATAGCAACAACGACAATAGCAACAACGACAATAGCAACAATAGTATTATTAGGAGAATATTAGGACAGTAGTATTAATGGTGACAATATTAGGACAATAGTATTAATAGTGACAATATTAGGACAATAGTATTAATAGTGACAATATTAGGACAATAGTATTAATAGTGACAATATTAAGACAATAGTATTAATAGTGACAATATTAGGATAATAGTATTAATAGTGACAATATTAGGACAATAGTATTAATAGTGACAATATTAAGACAATAGTATTAATAGTGACAATATTAGGATAATAGTATTAATAGTGACAATATTAGGACAATAGTATTAATAGTGACAATATTAGGACAATAGTATTAATAGTGACAATATTAGGACAATAGTATTAATAGTGACAATATTAGGATAATAGTAATAATAGTGACAATATTAGGACAATAGTATTAATAGTGACAATATTAGGACAATAGTATTAATAGTGACAACATTAGGACAATAGTATTAATAGTGACAATATTAGGACAATAGTATTAATAGTGACAATATTAGGACAATAGTATTAATAGTGACAATATTAGGACAATAGTATTAATAGTGACAATATTAGGACAATAGTATTAATAGTGACAATATTAGGACAATAGTATTAATAGTGACAATATTAGGACAATAGTATTAATAGTGACAATATTAGGACAATAGTATTAATAGTGACAATATTAGGACAGTAGTATTAATAGTGACAATATTAGGACAATAGTATTAATAGTGACAATATTAGGACAATAGTATTAATAGTGACAATATTAGGACAATAGTATTAATAGTGACAATATTAAGACAATAGTATTAATAGTGACAATATTAGGACAATAGTATTAATAGTGACAATATTAGGACAATAGTATTAATAGTAACAATATTAGGACAATAGTATTAATAGTGACAATATTAGGACAATAGTATTAATAGTGACAATATTAGGACAATAGTATTAATAGTGACAATATTAGGACAATAGTATTAATAGTGACAATATTAGGACAATAGTATTAATAGTGACAATATTAGGACAATAGTATTAATAGTGACAATATTAGGATAATAGTATTAATAGTGACAATATTAGGACAATAGTATTAATAGTGACAATATTAGGACAATAGTATTAATAGTGACAATATTAGGACAATAGTATTAATAGTGACAATATTAGGACAATAGTATTAATAGTGACAATATTAGGACAATAGTATTAATAGTAACAATATTAGGACAATAGTATTAATAGTGACAATATTAGGACAATAGTATTAATAGTGACAATATTAGGACAATAGTATTAATAGTGACAATATTAGGACAATAGTATTAATAGTGACTACATTAGGACAATAGTATTAATAGTGACAACATTAGGACAATAGTATTAATAGTGACAATATTAGGACAATAGTATTAATAGTGACAATATTAGGACAATAGTATTAATAGTGACAACATTAGGACAATAGTATTAATAGTGACAATATTAGGACAATAGTATTAATAGTGACAATATTAGGACAATAGTATTAATAGTGACAATATTAGGACAATAGTATTAATAGTGACAACATTAGGACAATAGTATTAATAGTGACAACATTAGGACAATAGTATTAATAGTGACAACATTAGGACAATAGTATTAATAGTGACAATATTAGGAAGAAAGGTGAGTCTAAAAAAGGAACAATAACAATAACTGCAGCAATAACAACAACAATGGTGGCAATAACAACAACAGCAACAGCTACCATCATTACCACCACCGGCAGCACAACAACAACAACAGTTATAACAGAGGTAGTGACAATAACACTCACAACAACAACAATAATAACAGTTACAACAGACGTAGTGACAACAACAATAACGACAACAACAACAATTACAACAGACGTAGAGACAATAATACTAACAACAACAACAACAGTTACAACAGACGTAGAGACAATAAAAACAACAATAACAACAACAATTACAACAAACGTAGAGACAATAACAACAACAACAGTTTCAACAGACGTAGTAACAATAACACTAACAACAACAACAACAACAGTTACAACAGACGTAGAGACAATAACACTAACAACAACAACAACAACAACAGTTACAACAGACGTAGAGACAATAACACTAACAACAACAACAACAACAACAGTTACAACAGACGTAGAGACAATAACACTAACAACAACAACAATAATTACAACAAACGTAGTGACAATAACGACAACAACAACAACAACAATTACAACAGACGTAGAGACGATAACACTAACAACAACAACAACAACAGTTACAACAGTCGTAGTGAAAATAACACTAACAACAACAACAACAACAGTTACAACAGTCGTAGTGACAATAACACTAACAACAACAACAACAACAACAGTTACAACAGACGTAGAGACAATAACACTAACAACAACAACAACAACAGTTACAACAGTCGTGGTGAAAATAACACTAACAACAACAACAACAACAACAGTTACAACAGACGTAGTGACAATAACACTAACAACAACAACAGTTACAACAGACGTAGTGACAATAACACTAACAACAACAACAGTTACAACAGACGTAGTGACAATAACACTAACAACAACAACAACAACAACAGTTACAACAGACGTAGTGACAATAACACTAACAACAACAACAACAACAGTTACAACAGACGTAGTGAAAATAACACTAACAACAACAACAACAACAGTTACAACAGACGTAGAGACAATAACACTAACAACAACAACAACAACAGTTACAACAGTCGTAGTGAAAATAACACTAACAACAACAACAACAACAACAGTTACAACAGACGTAGTGACAATAACACTAACAACAACAACAGTTACAACAGACGTAGTCACAATAACACTAACAACAACAACAGTTACAACAGACGTAGTGACAATAACACTAACAACAACAACAACAACAGTTACAACAGTCGTAGTGAAAATAACACTAACAACAACAACAACAACAACAATTACAACAGACGTAGAGACAATAACACTAACAACAACAACAACAACAGTTACAACAGTCGTAGTGAAAATAACACTAACAACAACAACAACAACAACAGTTACAACAGACGTAGTGACAATAACACTAACAACAACAACAACAACAGTTACAACAGACGTAGTGACAATAACACTAACAACAACAACAACAACAGTTACAACAGACGTAGTGACAATAACACTAACAACAACAACAACAACAGTTACAACAGACGTAGTGACAATAACACTAACAACAACAACAGTTACAACAGACGTAGTGACAATAACACTAACAACAACAACAACAACAACAGTTACAACAGACGTAGTGACAATAACACTAACAACAACAACAGTTACAACAGACGTAGTGACAATAACACTAACAACAACAACAACAACAACAGTTACAACAGACGTAGTGACAATAACACTAACAACAACAACAGTTACAACAGACGTAGTGACAATAACACTAACAACAACAACAGTTACAACAGACGTAGTGACAATAACACTAACAACAACAACAGTTACAACAGACGTAGTGACAATAACACTAACAACAACAACAGTTACAACAGACGTAGTGACAATAACACTAACAATAACAACAACAACAGTTACAACAGACGTAGTGACAATAACACTAACAACAACAACAGTTACAACAGACGTAGTGACAATAACACTAACAACAACAACAGTTACAACAGACGTAGTGACAATAACACTAACAACAACAACAGTTACAACAGACGTAGAGACAATAACACTAACAACAACAACAACAATTACAACAGACGTAGTGACAATAATACTAACAACAGCAACAACAGTTACAACAGACGTAGTGACAATAACACTAACAACAACAGTTACAACAGACGTAGTGATAATAACACTAACAACACTAACAACAACAGTTACAACAGACGTAGTGACAATAACACTAACAACAACAACAATTACAACAGAATTAGTGACAATAGCACTAACAACAACAACAACAGTTACAACAGACGTGGTGGCAACAACAATAACAACAACGATAACAACACACGTAATGACAACAACAATAACAACAACGATAACAACACCTACAACAGACGAAATTACAATCTAAACTATAATAAAGGAAGGTCTGCGGGACTGCGTACGGTTTATTTTTTATCCCGTTAGTAAAATAATTTGGATTACTTTGAATAAATAATTGTTTCTACTTTTGGCACAAGGCCAGCAATTAACCAGTACATTACTGGTACTTTATTTTATCGACCCCGTAAGGATGAAAGGCAAAGTTAACCTCGGCGGGATTTGAACTCAGAATGGCAAGGGCCGTAACTCTATGCGTCAAAGCATGGCGTCCGACCCTCTACCGATACTGCCAATCCACCAATAATGAATGAATATTACATAATTTATCTACTAAATTTCGTAAACAAAAATAATTTCGTAAAACTAAATAATTTAAAATTGATTTCTTTTCAAAGTTGCACTTCCGGTATATTGTTGCCACCACCACCACTTCAACTACCATATATATAGAAATAGAGAGTGTGTGATGTCAACACTTCCGGTGGCGATCACTTAAATAAACATACTAATATTCTGTCACTAATTTTCTCCTAATGCAGTTTATATATAATATCGTCTTTTTTAATGTATGATGGATTACGTTACTGATTACATAAGACAGTGTAACAACGCCTTCGTTCAATTTCTGTGTATATTGTCAATTACGATTTTATTTGATGTATCATATCTACATGTATACATACTTGCGTATAATATCAATATACACGCTACACATGCTAGCAGAAAACCAGCTGAAGGGTGGTTTTTCTGCTAGTTATAATAATAAAAATAATTATTTTTAACATTGGCACAAAGCCAGCAATTTGGGGGCAGGAAAAAGTCGATTGTATCGCCCTCAGTAGTTAACTGGTACCTTTTGTTATTGACCCCGGAAGAATGAAAGGTAAAGTTGACCTCGGCAGCAGCTGAACACAGTACGTAGAAAGTCGGAACTAAGTACCGCAAAGCATTTCGTCCGAAGCTCTACCGATCGTTCCAAATCACTGCCCACTTACAATAAATAGCAATAGCAACAACAGTACTTTCAACAACAAAAACAACAAAAACAACAACAACAATAACAACAACAACAACAACAACAACAACAATGTTAACTGTTATAATAATCGCAAGAATAACAATTTAAGTAGCTTTAGCAAAGACAAAAAATTAATACATTATTTTCAATAGCAATCATCACTAAAATTATAGTAACAACAACAACGACGACTACAACATTATTTAATTACGTAATACACGACTGTTCCTCATCACCTTCACCAACAACAGCAGCAGCAACGTCAGAATCAACAGCAAAAAAAAAGGAAGACACCAGCAGTAGCAACCACACCAACAGCAGTAACACTTCCGAAAACGTAATATAGCAACAACAGTAACAACAACAGTAACAACATCAACAACAACAGTAACAACAACAGTAACAACAACAGTAACAACAACAGTAACAACAGTAACAACAACAGTAACAACAGTAACAACAACAGTAACAACAACAGTAACAACAGTAACAACAACAGTAATAACAGTAACAACAACAGTAACAACAACAGTAACAACAGTAACAACAACAGTAACAACAACAGTAACAACAACAGTAACAACAACAGTAACAACAGTAACAACAACAGTAACAACAGTAACAACAACAGTAACAACAACAGTAACAACAGTAACAACAACAGTAACAACAACAGTAACAACAACAGTAACAACAGTAACAACAACAGTAACAACAACAGTAACAACAACAGTAACAACAACAGTAACAACAGTAACAACAACAGTAACAACAACAGTAACAACAACAGTAACAACAACAGTAACAACAACAGTAACAACAGTAACAACAACAGTAACAACAACAGTAACAACAACAGTAACAACAACAGTAACAACAGTAACAACAACAGTAACAACAACAGTAACGACAACAGTAACAACAACAGTAACAACAGTAACAACAGTAACAACAACAGTAACAACAACAGTAACAACAACAGTAACAACAACAGTAACAACAGTAACAACAGTAACAACAACAGTAACAACAACAGTAACAACAACAGTAACAACAACAGTAACAACAGTAACAACAGTAACAACAACAGTAACAACAACAGTAACAACAACACGATCAACAACAACAACAGTAACAACAACAACAGTAACAACAACAGTAACAACAACAGTAACAACAGTAACAACAGTAACAACAACAGTAACAACAACAGTAACAACAACACCATCAACAACAACAACAGTAACAACAACAACAGTAACAACAACAGTAACAACAACACCATCAACAACAACAACAGTAACAACAACACCATCAACAACAACAACAGTAACAACAGCAACAGTAACACCAATAACATCAATAACAACAACAACAACATTAAATGCAGCAACTGCAGTATAAAGTGCATCAACACCAATATGAACTTCTTCAGCAACAGCAGCAGGTATATCAGTAACTATTACAGCAGCAACACCAACTGTAGCAGCAATAATAGCAATGGCGGCAGACATAAACATGAACAACATAAACAATATCTGTTATAACAACAACAACATCACCAACTACAACAGCAGTAACAACAACAACAACAACAACAACACAAACACCAACTACAACAGCAGTAACAACAACAACAAAACCAACTAAATAACAGTAACAACATCACCAACTACAACAACAATAACAACAACAGTAACAACTACAACAACAGTAACAACAACAACACCAACACCAACACCAACTACAACAACAGTAACAACAACAACACCACCAACTACAACAACAGTAACAACAACAACAACAACTACAATAACAGTAACAACAACAACAACATCACCAACACCAACTACAACAACAGTAACAACAACAACAACACCAGCTACAACAACAGTAACAACAACAACAACATCACCAACACCAACTACAACAACAGTAACAACAACAACAACACCAGCTACAACAACAGTAACAACAACAACAACATCACCAACACCAACTACAACAGTAACAACAACAACACGAACTACAACAACAGTAACAACAACAACAACAACAGCACCAACACCAACTACAACAACAGTAACAACAACAGCCACGTTTGTAACAATAATAAACAACTTCTACAGCACTAACAATAACAACAACAACAGCAGCAGCAGCAGCAGCAACAGAAGTAACAACAGCAACAACAGCAGCAGCAGCAACATCAGTAACAACAACAACACCAACTGCCACAGCAGTTACAAAAACAACCAACAACAACAGCAGCAGCAGTAACAACAACAGCAGCAGCAGCAGTAACAACAGCAGCAGTGGTAGCAACAACAACAACAACAATAACGACAACTACTTCAACAACTGCAGCAGTAACAGCAACTGCAACAAATGCAACGTCAACTGCAGCAGCAACCTCAGAAATAGCAGTAGTAATAACAACACCAACTGCAGCATCAACAGCAGTAGTAACAGCAACAACAGCAGCAGCATCAACAGCAGTAATAACAACACCAACTACAGCATCAACAGCAGTAGTAACAACACCAACTGCAGCATCAGCACCAGCACCACCAGCAGTAATAACAACACCAACAGCAGCATCAACAGCAGCAGTAACAACATCAACAGCAGCATCAACAGCAGCAGTAACAACACCAACTGCAGCATCAACACCAGCACCACCAGCAGTAATAAGAACACCAACAGCAGCATCAACAGCAGCAGTAACAACACCAACTGCAGCATCAACACCAGCACCAACAGCAGTAATAACAACACCAACAGCAGCATCAACAGCAGCAGTAACAACACCAACTGCAGCATCAACACCAGCACCAACAGCAGTAATAACAACACCAACAGCAGCATCAACAGCAGTAGTAACAACACCAACTGCAGCATCAACACCAGCAGTAATAACAACACCAACAGCAGCATCAACAGCAGCAGTAACAACACCAACTGCAGCATCAACACCAGCACCAACAGCAGTAATTACAACACCAACAGCAGCATCAACAGCAGTAGTAACAACACCAACTGCAATAACAATGACAACAGCAGCAACATCAGAATCAACAACAACAGCAACAGCAACAACAACAGCAGTAATAATAATTGTTTCTATTTTTGGCACAAGGCCAGCAATTACCCAGTACATTACTGGTACTTTATTTTATCGATCTCGTAAGGATGAAAGGCAAAGTTAACCTCGACGGATTTTGAACTCAGACCGTAAAGGGCCGTAACTCTATGCTGCAAAGCATGGTATCCGACTCTCTACCGATACTGCCAATACACCGCCCTAGCAGCAGCAATAATAATAACAACAATAATAGCAACAACAACAACAACTGCACTAGCAACAACAACAACAGTATCAGCAGCAGTAACATCATCATCAACAACTACAACAATAACCACAACAACAATATCAGCAACAACTGCAGCAAAATGACTGCAAGACAACAGCAGTAACAATAACAACAACAGCAGCACAAATAACATCACCAAATGCAGCAGTAACATCAGAATCAAAAGCAGAAGCAGTAATAACCACAACAACAACAAAAACAACACAACCAATATTAATAATACAAACACTAACAATGCTAACACCACCACCAACAACAACACCAACACCACCAACAACAACCCTACATCAACACCAACAACACCAACAACACCAACACTAACATCAACACCACGAGCACCAACAACAACACCAACAAGACTACCAACACCACCACAACCAACACCACCAACACCACGAACAGAAACACCAACAACAACACCAACACCACCAACACCAACACCAACAATATTACCAATACCACCAACACCACGAACAACACCAACAACAACACCAACATCACCAACAACACCACCAACACCACGAACAACACCAACAACAACACCAACATCACCAACAACACCCACAACACCACCACCAACAACAACAACACAAACATCACCAGCAACACCACCAACACCACAAACGACAACACCAACACCAACAACAACACCAACACCACGAACAACACCAACAACAACACCAACATCACCAACACCACCAACAACAACACCAACACCAACATCACCAACAACACCAACAACACCAACAACAACACCAACACCAACAACAACACCAACATCACCAACAACACCAACAAGACTACCAACACCACCAACACCACCAATAACAACACCAACACCCACAACAACACCTACATCACCAACACCAACAAGACTACCACCAACAACAACAACACCAACACCAACAACACCACCTACAACAACAACACCAACACCAACATCCCCAACAACAACAACATCACCGGCTTCGAGACCCCCAACACCAACAACAACACCACCAACTTCAGTAACATCAACACCAACACCAACAGCACCAACAACACCAACATCAACACCACCAACACCAACATCACCGACATCAACACCATCAACACCAACATCAACACCAACAACAACACCAACATCAACACCAACAACAACACCAACATCACCATCACCAACTATACCAACAACAACAACACCACCAACAGCACCAACACTAACACAACCAACACCAAAAGCAACACCAACAACACTAACACCAATAGAAAGAACAACAACACTTCCAACAACAACACCACCAACACCAATAACATTACCAACATCCCTAACAACACCACCATCTACAACAACACCGCCAACACCGTAAGCACCGCCAACACCACCAACATCAACAACACCAACATCAACAACACCAACATCAACAACACCAACATCAATAACACCAACACAACCAACAACAACACCGCCAACATCAACACAACCAACATCAATAACACCAACACAACCAACACCAACACCGCCAACACCACCAGCATCAATATCACCAACAACAACACCACCAACATCAACAACACCAACACAACCAACACTAACACCAACAACACCACCAATATCAACACCACCAACACCAACATTACCAACATCACCAACAACACCATCAACAACAACAACGCAAACACCAACACAGCAAGCATCTACAACAACACCAACATCACCACCAACACAACCAACATCAACACCAACAACACCACCAACACAACCAACAATACCGCCAACACCAACAACACACAAGCACCAATACCACCAACAACAACACTACCAACACCAACACATCCAACAACACCGCCAACACCAACAACGCCGCCAACACCAACAACACCAACAACAACACTACCAACACCAACACATCCAACAACACCGCCAACACCAACAACGCCGCCAACACCAACAACACCAACAACAACACTACCAACACCAACACATCCAACAACACCGCCAACACCAACAACGCCGCCAACACCAACAACGCCGCCAACACCAACAACACCAACAACAACACTACCAACACCAACACCAACACAGCCAACAACACCGCCAACACCAACAACGCCGCCAACACCAACACCAACACCACCAACAACACCACCAACACCAACAACACACCAACAATACCGCCAACACCAACAACGCCGCCAACACCAACACCACCAACAACACCACCAACACCAACAACACACCAACAATACCGCCAACACCAACAACGCCGCCAACACCAACACCACCAACAACAACACTGCCAATACCATCATGCCGCCAACACCAACACCAACACTAACACCAATATCACCGACAACACCAACAACATCACCACCAGCAACAACACTGCCAACACCATCAACACCGCCAACACCAACACCAATACCGTCAACACCACCACCAACACCAACATCACCATCATCTACACCTGCATCAACATCAACCCAAATATTGCATCACCAGAGACAGCAACAGCAGCAGCTGTAGCAGCAGAAACAGCAGCAGCAGCAACAACAGCAGCAGCAGCAGCAACAGTAGCAGCAGCAGCAACAGACAGTGGCATGATGAAGAGGTAGAAAAGGAGTAGGGTGACAAGAAAGAGGATTGGTGTAAGCGAGAGATGGGGCGGGAGGAGTAGGAGGAGGTAATATGTACTATGAAAGGACAGCATTATCGATTAGTAGTGCCTGTCTAGTGTGCCGTAGGTCTGTGACTCACACGGTACTGGGTGAAATTGTTCACACTCTTGCATTGGTCGATCATCACTATACACCCCACCACCACTACCACCACCACCACCACCCTACACCCTGACATTGACTTCCTTCTGCTGCTGCTGCTAATGATGATGATGATGATGATGTTCCCATTGTTGTTGTTGTGGTGGTGGTGGTAGTGGTGGTAGTAGTGGTGTTGTTATTGTTGGTGGTGTTGTTGTGGTGGTGTTGTTATTGTTGGTGATGTTGTTGTGGTGGTGGTGGTAGTAGTGGTGTTGTTATTGTTGGTGATATTGTTGTTGTTGTGGTGGTGGTAGTAGTGGTGTTGTTATTGTTGGTGATGTTGTTGTGGTAGTGGTGTTGTTATTGTTGGTGATGTTGTTGTGGTAGTAGTGGTGTTGTTATTGTTGGTGATGTTGTTGTGGTGGTGGTGGTAGTAGTGGTGTTGTTATTGTTGGTGATGTTGTTGTGGTGGTGGTGGTAGTAGTAGTGGTGTTGTTATTGTTGGTGATGGTGTTGTGGTGGTGGTGGTAGTAGTGGTGTTGTTATTGTTGGTGATATTGTTGTTGTTGTGGTGGTGGTAGTAGTGGTGTTGTTATTGGTGGTGATGTTGTTGTGGTGGTAGTAGTGGTGTTGTTATTGTTGGTGGTGTTGTTGTGGTGGTGGTAGTAGTAGTGGTGTTGTTATTGTTGGTGATGTTGTTGTGGTGGTGGTGGTAGTGGTGTTGTTATTGTTGGTGATGTTGTTGTGGTGGTGGTGGTAGTAGTGGTGTTGTTGTTGTTGGTGATGTTGTTGTGGTGGTGGTGGTAGTAGTGGTGTTGTTATTGTTGGTGATGTTGTTGTGGTGGTGGAGGTAGTGGTGTTGTTATTGTTGGTGATGTTGTGGTGGTGGTGGTAGTAGTGGTGTTGTTATTGTTGGTGATGTTGTTGTGGTGGTGGTGGTAGTGGTGTTGTTATTGTTGGTGATGTTGTTGTGGTGGTGGTGGTAGTGGTGTTATTGTTGGTGATGTTGTTGTGGTGTTGGTGGTAGTGGTGGTGTTGTTATTGTTGGTGATGTTGTGGTGGTGGTGGTAGTAGTGGCGTTGTTATTGTTGGTGATGTTGTTGTGGTGGTGGTGGTAGTGGTGTTGTTATTGTTGGTGATGTTGTTGTGGTGGTGGTGGTGGTGGTAGTGGTGTTGTTATTGTTGGTGATGTTGTGGTGGTGGTGGTGGTAGTGGTGTTGTTATTGTTGGTGATGTTGTGGTGGTGGTGGTAGTAGTGGTGTTGTTATTGTTGGTGATGTTGTTGTTGTGGTGGTGGTAGTAGTGGCGTTGTTATTGTTGGTGATGTTGTTGTGGTGGTGGTGGTAGTGGTGTTGTTATTGTTGGTGATGTTGTTGTGGTGGTGGTAGTAGTGGTGTTGTTATTGTTGGTGATGTTGTTGTTGTGGTGGTGGTGGTAGTGGTGTTGTTATTGTTGGTGATGTTGTTGTGGTTGTAGTAGTAGTGGTGGTGGTGGTGGTGTTGTTATTGTTGGTGATGTTGTTGTTGTGGTGGTGGTGGTAGTGGTGTTGTTATTGTTGGTGATGTTGTTGTTGTGGTGGTGGTGGTAGTGGTGTTGTTATTGTTGGTGATGTTGTTGTGGTTGTAGTAGTAGTGGTGGTGGTAGTGGTGTTGTTATTGTTGGTGATGTTGTTGTTGTGGTGGTGGTGGTAGTGGTGTTGTTATTGTTGGTGATGTTGTTGTTGTGGTGGTGGTGGTAGTGGTGTTGTTATTGTTGGTGATGTTGTTGTGGTTGTAGTAGTAGTGGTGGTGGTGGTGGTGTTGTTATTGTTGGTGATATTGTTGTGGTGGTGGTGGTGGTGGTGTTGTTATTGTTGGTGATATTGTTGTGGTGGTGGTGGTAGTGATGGTAGTGGTGTTGTTATTGTTGGTGTTGTTGTTGTTAATGTTGGTGGTGTTGGTGGTGTTGTTGTGGCGGTGTTGGTGGTGGTGTTGTTGTTGTTAATGGTGGTGGTGTTGGTGGTGTTGTTGTTGTTAATGGTGGTGGTGTTGGTGGTGTTGTTGGTGTTGTTGTTGTTAATGGTGGTGGTGTGGGTGGTGTTGTTGGTGTTGTTGTTGTTAATGGTGGTGTTGTTGTTAATGGTGTTGGTGTTGGTGGTGTTGTTGTTGTTAATGGTGGTGGTGTTGTTGGTGTTGTTGGTGTTGTTGTTGTTAATGGTGGTGGTGTTGGTGGTGTTGTTGTTGTTAATGGTGGTGGTGTTGTTGGTGTTGTTGTTGTTAATGGTGGTGGTGTTGGTGGTGTTGTTGTTGTTAATGGTGGTGGTGTTGTTGGTGTTGTTGTTGTTAATGGTGGTGGTGTTGTTGGTGTTGTTGTTGTTAATGGTGGTGGTGTTGGTGGTGGTGTTGGTGGTGTTGTTGTTGTTAATGGTGGTGGTGTTGGTGGTGTTGTTGTTGTTAATGGTGGTGGTGTTGTTGGTGTTGTTGTTGTTAATGGTGGTGGTGTTGGTGGTGGTGTTGTTGTTGTTGTTAATGGTGGTGGTGTTGTTGGTGGTGTTGTTGGTGTTGTTGTTGTTAATGGTGGTGGTGTTGGTGGTGTTGTTGTTGTTAATGGTGGTGGTGTTGTTGGTGTTGTTGTTGTTAATGGTGGTGGTGTTGGTGGTGGTGTTGGTGGTGTTGTTGTTGTTAATGGTGGTGGTGTTGGTGGTGTTGTTGTTGTTAATGGTGATGGTGTTGGTGGTCTTGTTGTTAATGGTGGTGGTGTTGTTGTTGTTAATGGTGGTGGTGTTGTTGGTGTTGTTGTTAATGGTGGTGTTGTTGGTGGTGTTGTTGTTGTTAATGGTGGTGGTGTTGGTGGTATTGTTGTTGTTAATGGTGGTGGTGTTGGTGGTGTTGGTGGTATTGTTGTTGTTAATGGTGGTGTTGTTGGTGGTGGTGTTGTTTTAATGGTGGTGGTGTTGGTGGTGTTGTTGGTGTTGTTGTTGTTAATGGTGGTGTTGTTGGTGGTGTTGTTATTGTTAATGGTGGTGGTGTTGGTGGTGTTGTTGTTGTTGGTGGTGTTGGTGGTGGTGTTGGTGGTGCTGTTGTTGTTAATGGTGGTGGTGTTGGTGGTGTTGTTGTTGTTAGTGGTGTTGGTGGTGGTGTTGTTGTTGTTAATGGTGGTGGTGTTGGTGGTGTTGTTGTTATTAATGGTGGTGGTGTTGGTGGTGTTGGTGGTTTTGGTGGTGTTGGTGGTGTTGGTGGTGTTGGTGGTGGTGTTGTTGTTGTTAATGGTGTTGGTGTTGGTGGTGTTGTTGTTGTTAATGGTGGTGGTGTTGGTGGTGGTGTTGTTGTTGTTAATGGTGTTGGTGTTGGTGGTGGTGTAGTTGTCAATGGTGGTGTTGTTGTTGGTGTTGTTGTTGTTAATGGTGGTGGTGTTGGTGGTGGTGTTGTTGTTAATGTTGGTGGTGTTGTTGTTGTTAATGGTGGTTGTGTTGTTGGTGTTGTTGTTGTTAATGGTGGTGGTGTTGGTGGTGTTATTTTTGTTAATGGTGGTGGTGTTGGTGGTGTTGTTGTTTTTAATGGTGGTGGTGTTGGTGGTGTTGGTGGTGTTGGTGGTGTTATTTTTGTTAATGGTGGTGGTGTTGGTGGTGTTGTTGTTGTTAATGGTGGTGGTGTTGGTGGTGTTGTTGGTGTTAATGGTGGTGGTGTTGGTGGTGTTGTTGTTGTTAATGGTGGTGGTGTTGGTGGTGCTGTTGTTATTAATGGTGGGGGTGTTGGTGGTGTTGTTGTTGTTAATGGTGGTGGTGTTGGTGGTGGTGTTGTTGTTAATGGTGGTGGTGTTGGTGGTGTTGTTGTTGTTAATGGTGGTGGTGTTGGTGGTGCTGTTGTTGTTAATGGTGGTGGTGTTGGTGGTGCTGTTGTTATTAATGGTGTTGTTGTTGGTGGTGTTGTTGTTGTTAATGGTGGTGGTGTTGGTGGTGCTGTTGTTATTAATGGTGGGGGTGTTGGTGGTGTTGTTGTTGTTGTTAATGGTGGTGGTGTTGGTGGTGCTGTTGTTAATGGTGGTGGTGTTGGTGGTGTTGTTGTTAATGGTGGAGGTGTTGGTGGTGTTGTTGTTGTTAATGGTGTTGGTGTTGGTGGTGCTGCTGTTGTTAATAGTGGTGGTGTTGGTGGTGTTGTTGTTGTTAATGGTGGTGTTGTTGGTGTTGTTGTTGTTAATGGTGGTGGTGTTGTTGTTGTTAATGGTGGCGGTGTTGTTGTTATTAATGGTGGTGGTGTTGGTGGTGTTGTTGTTGTTAATGGTGGTGGTGTTGGTGGTGTTGTTGTTGTTAATGGTGGTGGTGTTGGTGGTGTTGTTGTTGTTAATGGTGGTGGTGTTGGTGGTGTTGTTGTTGTTAATGGTGGTGGTGTTGGTGGTGTTGTTGTTGTTAATGGTGGTGGTGTTGGTGGTGTTGTTGTTGTTAATGGTGATGGTCTTGGTGTTGTTGTTGTTGGTGGTGGTGTTGGTGTTGTTGGTGTTGTTCTTGTTAATGGTGGTGGTGTTGGTGATGTTGTTGTTGTTAATGGTGGTGGTGTTGTTGTTGTTAATGGTGGCGGTGTTGTTGTTATTAATGGTGGTGGTGTTGGTGGTGTTGTTGTTGTTAATGGTGGTGGTCTTGGTGGTGTTGTTTTTAATGGTGGTGGTGTTGGTGGTGCTGTTGTTGTTAATGGTGGTGGTGTTGGTGGTGTTGTTGTTGTTAGTGGTGTTGGTGGTGTTGTTGTTGTTAATGGTGGTGGTGTTGGTGGTGATGTTGTTGTTAATGGTGGTGGTGTTGGTGGTGCTGTTGTTGTTAATGGTGGTGGTGTTGGTGGTGTTGTTGTTGTTGGTGGTGTTGGTGTTGGTGGTGCTGTTGTTGTTAATGGTGGTGTTGGTGGTGTTGTTGTTGTTAATGGTGGTGGTGTTGGTGGTGTTGTTGTTGTTAATGGTGGTGGTGTTGGTGGTGTTGTTGTTGTTAATGGTGGTGGTGTTGGTGGTGTTGTTGTTGTTAATGGTGGTGGTGTTGTTGGTGTTGTTGTTGTTAATGGTGGTGGTGTTGGTGGTGTTGTTGTTGTTAATGGTGGTGGTGTTGGTGGTGTTGTTGTTGTTAATGGTGGTGGTGTTGGTGGTGTTGTTGTTGTTAATGGTGGTGGTGTTGGTGGTGCTGTTGTTGTTAATGGTGGTGGTGTTGGTGGTGCTGTTGTTGTTAATGGTGGTGGTGTTGGTGGTGTTGTTGTTGTTAATGCTGGTGGTGTTGGTGGTGCTGTTGTTGTTAATGGTGGTGGTGTTGGTGGTGGTGTTTGTGGTGTTGTTGTTGTTAATGGTGGTGGTGTTGGTGGTGTTGTTGTTGTTAATGGTGGTGGTGTTGGTGGTGCTGTTGTTGTTAATGGTGGTGGTGTTGGTGGTGGTGTTGGTGGTGTTGTTGTTGTTAATGGTGGTGGTGTTGGTGGTGTTGTTGTTGTTAATGGTGGTGGTGTTGGTGGTGCTGTTGTTGTTAATGGTGGTGGTGTTGGTGGTGGTGTTGTTGTTAATGGTGATGGTGTTGGTGGTGTTGTTGGTATTGTTGTTAGTGGTATTGGTGGTAGTGATAATGTTAGTGGTTGTGGTGGTGGTGTTGTTAGTGGTAGTGGTGGTAGTGATAATGGTAGTGGTGGTGGTGGTGTTGTTAGTGGTAGTGGTGGTAGTGATAATGGTAGTGGTGGTGGTGGTGGTGGTGTTGTTGTCACTGGTAGTGTTGGTAGTGTAATGGTAGTGGTGTTGTTAGTGGTAGTGGTGGTAGAGATAATGGTAGTGGTGCTGGTGGTGTTGTTGTTAGTGGTAGTGGTGTTAGTGATAATGTTAGTCGTGGTGGTGTTGTTGTTGTTGGTGGTGATGGTGGTAGTGGTAGGCTGGTTGTTGTTGTTGGGTGTCGTGGAGGTGGTGGTGATAGTGGTCGTGGTGGTGGTTGTGGTGATGCTGGTGCTGGGGGTGCTGCTGGTGCTGATGCTGGTGGTGGTGGTGGCGGCGCTGGTGGTGCTGGTGTTGTTGATGGTGGTGGAGGTGTTGATGGTGGTGTGGCGCTGATGGTGGTGGTGGTGGCAGCAGTGGTGTTGGTGGTGGTGGTGGTGGTGATGGTGGTGGGTGTGGTGGTGGTGGTGAGGTGGTAGCTGTGCTGGTAGTGATGGTACTGGTAGTGTTGGTGGTGGTGGCAGCAGTGTTGTTGGTGGTGGTGGTGTTGGTGTTGGTGGTGGTGGTGTTGGTGTTGTTGGTGGTGGTGGTGGTGATGGTGATGGTGGTGGGTGTGGTGGTGGTGGTGGTGGTGGTGGTGGTGGTAGCTGTGCTGGTAGTTGTGGTACTGGTAGTGTTGGTGGTGGTGGCAGCAGTGGTGTTGGTGGTGGTGGTGTTGTTGTTGTTGTTGTTGTTGTTGGTGGTGGTGGTGGTGGTGGCAGCTGTGCTGGTAGTTGTGGTACTGGTACTGGTGGTGGTGGTGGCAGCAGTGGTGTTGGTGGTGGTGGTGGTGGTGGTGGTGGTGGCAGCTGTGCTGGTAGTTGTGGTACTGGTACTGGTGGTGGTGGTGGCAGCAGTGGTGGTGGTGGTGGTGGTGCTCTTAGAGTTGGAATTATTTCAAACTATGCTTGAAACTGTCCAGTCTTGTCAGATTTGCTGCTGCTGCTGCTGTTTGTTATTGTTGTTGTTATTGTTGCTGCTGCTACTGTTGCTGCTGTTGCTGTTGCTGTTGCTGCTACTACTGTTGTGGTTACAGTTTAGCCCCAGGATAAACTTGATCCAGCAATTGACACCAGGACTTTTTTATTCAGACATATTTTATTTCAGACAACAATATGTAATATATCCTTCCTCTTTTTTATTGAAAGCAGGAATTGTTTCGAGGGATATTTGGCTGTTAGTTTTAGCAGGTCCAGTGACCACATACAGGTTTATAGTTAGTGGTGGTGATAGTGGTCATTATTGTCTGTTTGTGTTGATGGTAATAGTGTTGTGTTAGTGTAGTGGTGACTATGTTAGTGTAGTGGTGACTATGTTAGTGTAGTGGTGACTATGTTAGTGTAGTGGTGACCATGTTAGTGTAGTGGTGACTATGTTAGTGTAGTGGTGACTATATTATTATAGTGGTGACTATATTAGTGTAGTGGTGACTATGTTAGTGTAGTGGTGACTATGTTAGTGTAGTGGTGACTATATTAGTGTAGTGGTGACTATGTTAGTGTAGTGGCGACTATGTTAGTGTAGTGGTGACTATGTTAGTGTTGTGGTGACTATGTTAGTGTAGTGGTGACTATGTTAGTGTAGTGGTGACTATGTTAGGGTAGTGGTGACTACGTTAGTGTAGTGGTGACTATATTAGTGTAGTGGTGACTATGTTAGTGTAGTGGTGACTATGTTAGTGTAGTGGTAACTATCTTAGTGTAGTGGTGACTATGTTAGTGTAGTGGTGACTATGATAGTGTAGTGGTGACTATGTTAGGGTAGTGGTGACTACGTTAGTGTAGTGGTGACTACGTTAGTGTAGTGGTGACTATGTTAGTGTAGTGGTGACTATGTTAGTGTAGTGGTAACTATGTTAGTGTAGTGGTGACTCTATTAGTGTAGTGGTGACTATATTATTATAGTGGTGACTATATTAGTGTAGTGGTGACTATGTTAGTGTAGTGGTAACTATGTTAGTATAGTGGTGACTATGTTAGTGTAGTGGTGACTATGTTAGTGTAGTGGTGACTATATTAGTGTTGTGGTGACTATGTTAGTATAGTGGTGACTATGTTAGTGTAGTGGTGACTATGTTAGTGTAGTGGTGACTATGTTAATGTAGTGGTGACTATGTTAGTGTAGTGGTGACTATATTAGTGTTGTGGTGACTATGTTAGGGTAGTGGTGACTACGTTAGTGTAGTGGTGACTACGTTAGTGTAGTGGTGACTATGTTAGTGTAGTGGTGACTATGTTAGTGTAGTGGTAACTATGTTAGTGTAGTGGTGACTCTATTAGTGTAGTGGTGACTATATTATTATAGTGGTGACTATATTAGTGTAGTGGTGACTATGTTAGTGTAGTGGTAACTATGTTAGTATAGTGGTGACTATGTTAGTGTAGTGGTGACTATGTTAGTGTAGTGGTGACTATATTAGTGTTGTGGTGACTATGTTAGTATAGTGGTGACTATGTTAGTGTAGTGGTGACTATGTTAGTGTAGTGGTGACTATGTTAATGTAGTGGTGACTATGTTAGTGTAGTGGTGACTATATTAGTGTAGTGGTGACTATGTTAGTGCAGTGGTGACTATGTTAGTATAGTGGTGACTATGTTAGTGTAGTGGTGACTATGTTAGTGTAGTGGTGACTATATTAGTGTAGTGGTGACTATGTTAGTGTAGTGGTGACTATGTTAGTGTAGTGGTGACTATGTTAGTGTAGTGGTGTCTATATTATTATAGTGGTGACTATATTAGTGTAGTGGTGACTATGTTAGTGTAGTGGTGACTACATTAGTGTTGTGGTGACTATGTTAGTATAGTGGTGCCTATGTTAGTGTACTGGTGACTATGTTAGTGTAGTGGTGACTATGTTAGTGTAGTGGTGACTATATTAGTGTAGTGGTAACTATGTTAGTGTAGTGGTGACTATGTTAGTGTAGTGGTGACTATGTTAGTGTAGTGGTGACTATGTTAGTGTAGTGGTGACTATATTAGTGTAGTGGTAACTATGTTAGTGTAGTGGTGACTATGTTAGTGTAGTGGTGACTATGTTAGTGTGGTGGTGACTATGTTAGTATAGTGGTGACTCTGTTAGTATAGTGGTGTGTTATGTTAGTGTAGTGTTATGTTTTGTTAGTGTTGTGGTGTGTTATGGTAGTGTAGTGGTGTGTTGTGTTAGTGTAGTAGAATGGTGTGTTAGGGTAGAGGTAACTGTATTAGTGTAATTGTGATTGTGTTAATTAAATTATTGTAATCCAAAACTTACAGTTGAAATAATTTCCGGTTGTCGCAAGATCTCATTGGAGGATCTCAACAGAACAATAACAGCCTACATGGTTACTCAACCGTAACAATACAACATGTGGTCTTTGTATATAGAAAGACAGCCGTTAAATTGTGCATCGTATGATGTGGTGGTGTACACAGTAAAAATATACACATGACGCAAATGTTCAAAAGTTAAGAAAACTACATGTTATGGATCAGTAGATAATATTCCAAGAAATAACACCTTGATGATCTCCCATGGGGCTTTAGAATTATTGGATATAATCATAGTTCTCAAAGTAGCTGCTACCACCCGCCATTGCGGGGGGGGGGGTACGTTGAGAAGGTCCAGAGGGTGTTGGAGTCTCAGGGGGTGGGTGGTAGAGATAATATAATAACATACTAAATATGAAATAATACATATTATATATAAATATAAATAGTATGTATTATATATAAACTGACCATTTTATTTATCATATATTATTTACAATTCGCGTGTAGGCAGGTCTCTCATTGAAACTAGGGGAGGGGGTAGCGCTGGGGGTATTACGTGGCAGTGAAATGGGTGGTGGCCCAAAACGTTTGAGAACCTCTGCTGTGCTTGAACAAAGACCTGCAAGAGATATATTCGGCATATAAAAACGGTCATCACAGCAGCAGCACCACCACCACCAACAGAAGAGATAGAGATGGAGTTGCCACACACACAAAAACGCACACACACACACACACATGCACACACACACACATGTACACGCACACACATGCGCACATACACACACACACAGACACAGACACACATGTACACATATACACACCTGTACACACACACACATACGCACACACACACACACACACACACACACACACACACACATGACATGCATACACACACACACACATGACATGCACACACACACACACATACACACATGCACATACGAGCACCCACATACACACACATACACACACGTGACACGCACACACACACACACACACACACACACACATGCACACATTGATATTCGAATACATATCTCATAATTTAGTATCGACTGCTGCGGTATTGTAAGGAGGAACGTTTAACATAAGAGTGTTGTGTGTTTTATCTTCGTAATAAATAGTGTTATTTAACAAAAGACAAAAGGAATTGGAACCGTTATTTTCAAAGTACCACTGTATATATTCTACAGTCATATCTGTCGGATCAGTTTCATACAACCCTAGCCCTAATCACAACCCTAACACTAACCCTAACCCTAAACCTAACGCTAAACCTAACCCTAAACATAGCCCTAACCCTAACGCTAACCCTAAACCTAACGGTAACCCTAACGCTAACCCTAACCCTAACGCTAACCCTAACCCTAACCCTAACCCTAACCCTAACCCTAACCCTAACGCTAACCCTAAACCTAACGCTAACCCTAACGTTAACCCTAACCCTAAACCTAACGCTAACCCTAACGCTAACCCTATCTCTAACCTTAACCCTAACCCTAACCCTAACGCTAAACCTAAATCTAACCCTAACCCTAACCCTAACCCTAACGCTAACCAGAAACCAAGTCCTAACCCTAACCCTAACGCTAACCCAAACACTAATATTAACCCTAACCCTAACCCTAAGCCTATCCCTAACCCTAACCCTAACGCTAAACCTAAATCTAACCCTAACCCTAACACTAACGCTAACCAAAAACCAAGCCCTAAGCCTAACCCTAACACTAACATTAACCCTAACCCTAAAACTAACCCTAAGCCTATCCCTAACCCTAACACTAAACCTAAAGCTAACCCTAACCTTAAGCCTAAGCCTAACCCTAACCCTAACCCTATACCTAACCCTAACTCTAACCCTAACACTAAACCTAACCCTACGCCTAAGCCTAAGCCTAACCCTAACCCCAACCTAATCCTAACGATAACCCTAACCCTAACGCTTGCCCTAACCGTAACCCTAAACCTAACGCTAACCCTAACCCTAACGCTAACCCTAACCTTAACTGCAACGCTAACACTAACCCTAACACTAACATAATCCTAACCCTAACCCTAAACCTAACCCTAGCCCTAATCCTAACGCTAACCCTAACCCTACGCCAACCCTTACCCTAACCCTAATCCTAACCCTAAACCTAAACCTAACCCTAAAGCTAAACCTAAGCCTAACCCTAACGCTAACCCTAACCCCAACCCTAACCCGAACCCGAACCCTAACGCTAACACTAACCCTAACACTAACGCTAACCCTAACCCTAACCCGAACGCTAACCCTAACCATAATATTAACCCTAACCCTAACACTAACCCTAACGCTAAACCTAAATCTAACCCTAACACTAACCCTAACGCTAACCAAAAACGAAGCCCTAACCCTAACCCTAACACTAACATTAACCCTAACCCTAACCCTAACACTAAGCCTATTCCTAACCCTAACCCTAACGCTAAACCTAAATCTAACCCTAACCCTAAACCTAACGCTAACCAAAAACCAAGCCCTAACCCTAACCCTAACGCTAACCCTAACACTAACATTAACCCTAACCCTAAGCCTATCCCTAACCCTAACACTAAACCTAAACCTAACCCTAACCTTAAGCCTAAGCCTAACCCTTACCCTAACGCGAACCCTAATACTAACATTAACCCTAACCCTAACCCTAAGCCTATTCCTAACACTAACCCTAACGCTAAACTTAAATCTAACCCTAACCCGAACCCTAACGCTAACCCTAACACTAACGCTAACCCGAACCCGAACGCTAACCCTAGCCATAATATTAACCCTAACCCTAACACTAACATAATCCTAACCCTAGCCCTAATCCTAACGCTAACCGTAACCCTACGCTAACCCTTACCCTAACCCTAACCCTAACCCTAACCCTAACTCTAACCCTAACCCAAACCTTAACCCTAACCCTGACCCTAACCCTAACCCTAACCCTAACGCTAACTCTAACCCTAACCCTAACTCTAACGCTAACCCTAACCATAATATTAACCCTAAACCTAAACCTAACTCTAACCCTAACCCAAACCCTAACCCTTTGACCAAATCTTTCTTAATCGGGTGTAGTATTCCCTGGTTACGCGTTCCTTATTACAGATACCATTATAGGATATGTTCTCATCTATCCCCAGGTATCTGTAGCAGTCCTCATCAGTTATCGGTGAAACAGTTAGGCCATTGATGAGAATGTTGCTAGATTGGGTTGTTGTTTTTACCCACTTTACAGTCATATATGAGCATTTATCTTGGCCAAACTCCATTCCTATATCCTTCGAGAACGTTGTAACCAGGTCAAGATTTTTCTTCATCCCATCCATGCTCTTGGCATAGAGTTTCAGATCATCCACAAAGAAATTATGGGTTAGGTTCGTATTTCTGTCCTCCTGTGAGCCAATGATGTATCCCTCACATTTCTTGAGCAGAAAGGGCAAAGGGTTTAATGATAAGATGAATAATATCACAGAGAGACTGCCCCCCTGAAATATACCCCTGCAATAATTTATTTTATCAGTGAAAATAAAGTCCTCCCACTCTGTCTTTAACCTTAGGATAGTAGCCCAAGAAGAAGACAGCCTCTCTATGGCTCTGACAATAATGTCTGGGACTTTAGCAGGTTGGAGGACCTTTATCATCCAAGAGTGGAGAACAGAATCGAAAGCTTTCCTGTAGTCCAGCCAGACTGTAGCCATATTCCTCCTAAATTATTGATTAGGAGTTGTTCAGCACATCCCCAAACCCCTTTCTTTCCAGCTGCTTGTTCATCTGTGATGTTATTATTTTCACAGTGATCTTGGAGGAATATGTTCAGCCAGGCTGTATACATCTTATACATCAGATTCTGGTATGCAATGGGTCGGTAGCTTTTTGCCAAGTGGGTGTCTTTGTTCTTGGGGACCAGTAATGTTTGTGCTAATGTCAACTGGTATAAGTGTATCTCCCTTAAGAACTTGTTGGTAGCGGTCAGTAAGATACCCCCGATAGAATATCAGTTTTTTGTACCAGTAGCCGACAATCATGTCTCTTCCTGGTGTTTTCTTATCTTGGAGTTTTCCTATCACAGTCTCAAGGGTACCCTCACTTATTTCGTATGTTTCTGTTGTAGTGTAAGAGCAATAGTTCTTTCGGATTTCTTTTAGCCACACTGCATCATGGTTGAAATTCTTCTTTTCACCCCATATTTTTCTCCAAAAGGAATCTATGTCCTTCTGGGATGGGGCGTAAGTGACACTTATTATTTTGCCCTTCATATCTCTATAGACTGATGTTTGGTTTCGTCTGAATCTTTTATTATGCACTTTTATTTCATCTACTTTCTTCAGGTATCGGCGTTTTTCCTTAACAGCTCTCAATTCTTGTTTGAGGGTGATCAGCTTATATTGGAGAGTTCTGGTTCTACTGTTACCAAACATCGTCTCTATTTCATTTTTCAATTTTTGTTGGTGTGGAGTGAAGTTTTTTTTGTGTTTGTTTGCATGTAAGGAGCATTGTCACATATCCTATGGTTTTTCGTAGGTCAGCAATATTTTTTTCTATTTTAGTTATATATGATGGGATTTTTGGTGGTGTTTTGTTCTTGTTAATATCTCTGCTATCACCAAGATAGTGCTTCACTGTCGTTGCTAAGGTATATAAACAGGCGTTGATTTTCATCCCCTATTTCGTCAATAACACGTAATATTTCATTATTTGGTTTTTTATTAAATATTGTTGTTTTAATACGTTCAACAAGTGAGATATTTATACATAAATTAATTTATCTCTGGAAGATTTCGTTGAGGGAAATTTTCAATTGTTTATACTTTTGATTATTATCATTATCAATAATATTTTCCACAATAGTCGAGGTAGGCTCGGATGGTACACGTGGTGTCAAATTTCTTCGATTATTATTATTATCGATAGTGTTTTCTCCAGCATTCGAGGTAGACTTAGCTGGTACACGTGGTGTCAATTTCTTACAGGCATAGTTGTTTCAAGGCACTGTTCGACCTGGCTGCTAAGAAGCCTAGTAGCATGGCGACCTGAGCACATGTTAATTATACCATGTTTGTTGAGGGGGACTTAGAATTAATAATATTTATCTTATTTTTACGCTCAACAAACGTCGCTTGTAGCGTAATTGTTTCGCTGTGAAGTGATTTATTTCTGGGTGCATTTCGTCCCAGTGTAGCTTCATTCTGTTCATATAGCCAATGGAGGGATTGTTTTTTGCCATTTTATAACAATTAAATAAATCGTCATTAAGTTCGCAACTCCAAGAGAAATGCGATTTATAATTTCGGTTTCTTCTGTAGCTACAACTGAATAAATTGTGTTTACCTTTCTCGTTGTTTTTCCTCGGTACTTCCTTAATGTTGTTGTTGTTGTTGATGTTGTGTTCAGCCATGCTTTTTGTAGCAAATCCTTATAAAATGAATTATGTATTTAGTCGGATAACTCTACGAATTCGAATAAAAGGTGTCTTCAGTAGATATAGTTAGAAGAATAGCCAGTTATTCAACATGACTGGTAGTTGTGACATTACTGTCGGAGATAGTATTCCTCTTAAATTTAATGAATAGTCTCCCACACCAAAATATGCGACAGATCGCGTTGACTCACTATGTATGTATGAATGTATGTATGTATGTACTTCTGGTTTTATAATTTCACAATTTTTATGTATTTTTATGGACTGTATGTGATAATATTTTTATCAATAGCTTCGGTTGATACAGGTCTCCAGGGGTCTAATTACTTTCTGTCAACGATTATGTCAAGAGAATGTCGTTTTCTTTTTTGTTGTTTGTTTTTCGCCGAGTTTGATAATCAATATCAGTGATAAATACACTACCCAACGTACACAAATGCACACGCAGAGGCATTCACGGAAACTGTGTGAAAGATACACACAGGGTCAGATTTAGAACTTAGGGGGCCCGAGGCACTTCAAGTTTAGTGGGGGGGCCTCTATTACAAAAAATTAAAATTAAAATACACAACAAACTTCCAAGTTTACATTTCAAAGTCAGCTAACGCGTGTAATTAGAATTGTCAAGTTAAACTTACGAATGTCAAATGCAAAAAAACCTGACCGCCTTCATTTTACGTGCACTTTCCACACTGGCATGAGTTGGACGAATTGTATATTTATATATATATATATATTTATATATATATATATATATATATATATATATATATATATATATATATATATATATATATATATATATATATATATATGTGTGTGTGTGTGTGTGTGTGTGTGTGTGTGTGTGTGTGTGTGTGTGTGTGTGTGTAAGTATGTATGTATACGTACATACATATATGTATACAGACGTACAGTAGTATGTATATGTATACATACATGCACACATATATATATGCACGTATCGGTTTACCGAACATTTATTATAATGCTCGGTTTGTTTGTTTGTAAACAAACAAACAGCCCAATTACACCGTACAGTGTTTAGGCAACCACGTCACCTTTTTGTTCAACACTGACACAGGAACGATGTACTAGTTTCAAGCTTATTAGCTATCGTCAGCATCGTATACCTTCCTGCCAGATGGTTGAACGTCTGAAAGTATATACTTTCCTTATGCATATTAACGGCTGAGCAGCCTAATTTGCATATCGAGTGAGTTTAGTCATCCGGGCGCACCGAAAACGATAAATGGAATAGAATGAAACGAAATTTCATTTCTCACTCTTAATACGGCAGTTACTTAAATGTAAGTATGTTTGTATGTATACGTACATACATATATGTATACAGACGTACAGTAGTATGTATATGTATACATACATGCACACATACATATATGCACGTATCGGTTTACCGAACATTTATTATAATGCTCGGTTTGTTTGTTTGTAAACAAACAAACAGCCCAAATTACGCCGTACAGTGTTTAGGCAACCACGTCACCTTTTTGTTCAACACTGACACAGGAACAATGTACATATATGTATATATATGGTGGTGACGGTGGTGGTGGTGGTGGTGGTGGTGAAAATATATTTAGTGAGAGGTAAAGAGAGAGGGGTGGGATTTGACTATTTGGGGGCATTCGGAAGATCTGCTCGAAGATAGTGCCGAAGCTGCAGAACTATGACAAGAAAGAGCGGCAAATGCAGGTGTGTCAGGACTTCTTCGACCATCTTGAAACTGAACCAGACATGCTGGGGAGAGTCTTTGTTGGTGATGAGCCATGATTCTTTGAGTACGACCTCGGAGCTACAGAGAATCCTGGGTGAATCCTGCCAGGAGAGCAGGGGAACGCGGCGGAGAAGGATGGGAACGTTCGTTGGACTCGAGGGGTTTATTTCGAAGAGGAAACCTTGTAGTTTGGATTTGAAATATACATTTTGCGTCCCCAGTCCTGTTCGTTTCTGACACACCTCGTATATATATATATATAAGCAAAGAATTATTTAATTTGTTGGTTATTCAACAAATTTATTTATAACAGATTCGAAGAACCCTACAGTATCTTCTGGAGTATAATATCAATGATATTAATAAATGAAAACTATCTTTATAAAACCATATTTATTTTATTATATATATTTCAAAATTTTTTATACGCCCTCATCAGATAAAATGCAAAAGTTGTTTTACAGATAGGGACACATCCATAACAAGAAGTTATCGTTTTAAGTTTAATTTGAATAGTATATATATATATATATATATATATATATATATATATATATATATATATATATGTATGTATGTATGTATGTATGTATGTATGTATGTATGTATGTATGTATGTAGGTATGTATGTATATATATATATACATATATATATATATATATGTGTGTGTGTATGTGAGTGTATGTGTGTCTAATAATAATAATTATTATTATTATTAAGGGATCATATGCCCTACAGTTAAGCTTCCGCCGTTTTGATATAAAACATAATAATGCATAATAGATGTACACACACATCATATGTATATACATATATCACGTTGCTGCTTCTACCTGGAGTTGCGAACGATAGAGAGTATTATCAATTGGAAAAAACCAATGGAAACATTGTTTCCTCGGTCCGATTTGGCGAAAGTCATACATGTGTATATATATATATATATATATATATATATATATATATATATATATATAAGTATGTACACGTACATACATATATGTACGTACAGTAGTATGTATATATTTATACATACATGCACACATATATATATGTACGTATGGATTCAACGAACATTTATTATAATGCTCGGTGTGTTTGTAAACAAACATCCCGTATTAAGCCGTACAGTGTCTAGCAACCATCGTTGCTCATTTTGTTCAACACTGACAAAGGAACGCTGTACTAGTTTCAAGCTTATTAGCTATCGTCAGCAACGTATACCTTCCTGCCAGATGATTGAACGTCTGAAAGTATATACTTTCCTTATGCATATTAACGGCTGAGCAGCATAATTTGCATATCGAGTGAGTTAATCGGCCGGGTGCACCGAAAACGATAAACGGAAAAAGTGAAACGAAATTTCATTTCCCACTCTTAGTACGGCTGTTACTTAAATATAAGTATGTATACGTACATACATATATGTATACAGACGTACAGTAGTATATATATATATACAAACATGCACTCATATATATATATGTACGTATGGATTCACCGAACATTTATTATAATGCCCGGTGTGTTTGTAAACAAACATCCCGTATTAAGCCGTAGTGTCTAGCAACCATCGTTGCTCGTTTAAGTAACAGCCGTACTAAGAGTGGGAAATGAAATTTCGTTTCATTTTTGTCCTTTCTCAGTGTTGAACAAACGAGCAACGATGGTCTTCAGCGTTGTAGGTATTAGACTGGTGGGGTATGCGGGACCTTCTAGCGGGGGTGGTGACGGATAGGGGTCTGGGAGTGTTACTACTGGTCACCGAGGTATTAGGGGGGCGACTCATGCCCCTGATGGCATTGGTCCGGAGTACCCTTGGGTCATCTCGATCATGTCCCTTAGAGTTGTAGCTGATCTTATGGCTGTGGGATGCCTTGGCTAGCGCTGAGTTATAGTAATCAGCGTTACTATTGAAGAAGTTACTATATATATATATATATATATATATATATATATATATATATATATATATATATATATATATATATATATATATATATATATATATATATATATATATAGAGAGAGAGAGAGAGAGAGAGAGAGAGAGAGAGAGAGATTTTGAGTTTATGTTGGTTGTATAGCAACACCTCAGTATGCAGGCTGGAGCACTCGACGAAGTGCGCAGGTTGGTTTGGTTACTCCGGATTATTGTAAAATAAAGTTAAATAAAAGTCAAATGATATGACTCCAGTTCCTCAGTGAATTAACAACCAAACAAGGAACTGGGCATATCAGAGTATTGACAATATTATACACCTAAACAACATATGAACTTGTCTATACCATACTAATTCAAACTACCTGAAGAGGTCACAGCCAAAGATGGCTGTCACTGAAATATATATAGCAGTAATAAACGAAGCTAAATTTTAATCATTTGACTTTTATTTAACTTTATTTTAAATATATATATATATATATATATATATATATATATATATATAATTTATTTTTCTCACTCTAGTACAAATTGTAAATATTTTTTCTGGCTCTTCAGTTTCTTACTTCAAATCCCCTTCTAGGTAAACTTTGCATTTTAACTTCCCGGAATCGATTAACTAAAGTACCGGTAATGTACTGGTGTCTGACACAAATTATCTACCAGTCACACCTGGTCATTACACCGGCTATTGATCTACAAATCATACATCGTCACTCAATCGGCTCTTGGCCAATCAGTCACACCTGGTCATTCCACTGGCTATTGATCTACTGGTCACACCTAATCATTCCGTAGGCTATAGATCTACCTGTCACACCTTGATATTCTTCTCTCCACATACATACACGTCATCTTTGGCGGACTGGGTCTAAAAATATTTGTTGCCAGGAGATGACAAAGGGGGCCCACTCACAACTACAATACTATCATTTAATTAATGGTTTCTTATTTAGGCATAAGGCCAGCAATTTTGGGGCAAGGGGAAGTCGATTAAATCGACCCCAGTGCGTGACTGGTACTTCATTTTATCCACCCCTTAAGGAATATTATTTAATTAATAACATTTTAAAAAATCTTCCCTATTTCTGAGTATGAAATTGACCGTAACATTGTAAATAAGAAGATGGACTATAGAATATAATAAGAATTTCTTCTTTCTCTTCTTGGTGCGAGGAGATTGATCCATGAGTAGTCTTTACAAATTAAAATTAACAGTTATACAACGAGCAGTTGTACCACACAACTACTGTGACTGATCGAATTTTTAAGCATGTTTTAAAGTTATATTGTAAATATTAAACTTTGATATTTTTATGGTTTTATCTATTTTACACGTAAGTATGGATTTGCTGACCTATTTTACATCGTTGGATATCGGGTTCTGTTATTCTATCAGTTATCAAAGACTAATATTTATTTAATTATTTTCATGTTTGTCTCTACAAATAACTGATTCTTTCTCTCTCTCTCTCTCTTTCACTCTCTCTCTTTGCCTCTCCCTCTCTCTCTCTCTCTATATATATATATATATAATATATAATATATATATATATATATAGGAGGTGAGTTTTATTGTAGTACAATAAAGCAATGCAAATATCGGATAAGTAGCACTCTACAGTTTGTAGGACTGGAGTATAAATAATATATAAGATCAAAAGATGGTTAAAAGAGTTCCATGTATTTTATTATGCGCATTTCAAAATCAAATATCATCATGCAATAACATTTGCGTTTTCGTCAGATAAAATAGGGAGACATGATATGAAGGTTAAAACACACTTGTGAATAGTGCAGTTTTAAATCAACATATGAAAAGTAGTTTTAGATTGATGTGTGATGTTGGGAAAAAAAATTGAGGAGGGGGGGGGGATGAAAAAGAGGAGGAGATGAGAGTAAAAAGTGGAGGGGGTGGAGTATAATGAGGAAGGATGAGATAGGAGGAGAGATGGGTGATAGAGAGAGAGAGATAGCTTTTATAACTGAGAAAAATATATTGTTTTACATAGAGAGGTTGAAAAACCGTTGGAAGATAATATATAAATTAAAAGAATTTGAAAATTAACGAAGAGAAAAATTTTAGAATAATGTTAAATTAAGGTTTGTATATTTAAGGGTTTAATAATATGTGCGATGAAAAGAAATTGTTAATATGTATTAAGAATAATATTTAAGAATAATATTTAAAATGATATTATTAAACCCTTAAATATTATTCTTAATACATATTAACAATTTCTTTTCATCGCACATATTATTAAACCCTTAAATATTTTAGAATAATATTTAAAATGATATTATTAAATCCTTAAATATTATTCTTAATACATATTAACAATTTCTTTTCATCGCACATTTTATTAAACCCTTAAATATACAAACCTTAATTTAACATTATTCTAAAAATGTTCTCTTCGTTAATTTTCAAATTCTTTTAATTTATATATTATCTTCCAACGGTTTTTCAACCTCTCTATGTAAACAATATATTTTTCTCAGTTATAAAAGCTATCTCTCTCTCTCTCTCTATTACCCATCTCTCCTCCTATCTCATCCTTCCTCATTATACTCCACCCCCTCCACTTTTTACTCTCATCTCCTCCTCTTTTTCATCC
>OZ024745.1:98302477-98324977 GCA_964016885.1 Eledone cirrhosa
CTGTCACTGAAATATATATAGCAGTAATAAACGAAGCTAAATTTTAATCATTTGACTTTTATTTAACTTTATTTTAAATATATATATATATATATATATATATATATATATATATATATATATATATATATATATATATATATATATATATATATATATATATAATTTATTTTTCTCACTCTAGTACAAATTGTAAATATTTTTCCTGGCTCTTCAGTTTCTTACTTCAAATCCCCTTCTAGGTAAACTTTGCATTTTAACTTCCCGGAATCGATTAACTAAAGTACCGGTAATGTACTGGTGTCTGACACAAATTATCTACCAGTCACACCTGGTCATTACACCGGCTATTGATCTACAAATCATACATCGTCACTCAATCGGCTCTTGGCCAATCAGTCACACCTGGTCATTCCACTGGCTATTGATCTACTGGTCACACCTAATCATTCCGTAGGCTATAGATCTACCTGTCACACCTTGATATTCTTCTCTCCACATACATACACGTCATCTTTGGCGGACTGGGTCTAAAAATATTTGTTGCCAGGAGATGACAAAGGGGGCCCACTCACAACTACAATACTATCATTTAATTAATGGTTTCTTATTTAGGCATAAGGCCAGCAATTTTGGGGCAAGGGGAAGTCGATTAAATCGACCCCAGTGCGTGACTGGTACTTCATTTTATCCACCCCTTAAGGAATATTATTTAATTAATAACATTTTAAAAAATCTTCCCTATTTCTGAGTATGAAATTGACCGTAACATTGTAAATAAGAATATGGACTATAGAATATAATAAGAATTTCTTCTTTCTCTTCTTGGTGCGAGGAGATTGATCCATGAGTAGTCTTTACAAATTAAAATTAACAGTTATACAACGAGCAGTTGTACCACACAACTACTGTGACTGATCGAATTTTTAAGCATGTTTTAAAGTTATATTGTAAATATTATACTTTGATATTTTTATGGTTTTATCTATTTTACACGTAAGTATGGATTTGCTGACCTATTTTACATCGTTGGATATCGGGTTCTGTTATTCTATCAGTTATCAAAGACTAATATTTATTTAATTATTTTCATGTTTGTCTCTACAAATAACTGATTCTTTCTCTCTCTCTCTCTCTCTCTTTCACTCTCTCTCTTTGCCTCTCCCTCTCTCTCTCTATATATATATATATATATATAATATATATATATATATATATATAGGAGGTGAGTTTTATTGTAGTACAATAAAGCAATGCAAATATCGGATAAGTAGCACTCTACAGTTTGTAGGACTGGAGTATAAATAATATATAAGATCAAAAGATGGTTAAAAGAGTTCCATGTATTTTATTATGCGCATTTCAAAATCAAATATCATCATGCAATAACATTTGCGTTTTCGTCAGATAAAATAGGGAGACATGATATGAAGGTTAAAACACACTTGTGAATAGTGCAGTTTTAAATCAACATATGAAAAGTAGTTTTAGATTGATGTGTGATGTTGGGGAAAAAAAATTGAGGAGGGGGGTGGAAAGGATGAAAAAGAGGAGGAGATGAGAGTAAAAAGTGGAGGGGGTGGAGTATAATGAGGAAGGATGAGATAGGAGGAGAGATGGGTGATAGAGAGAGAGAGATAGCTTTTATAACTGAGAAAAATATATTGTTTTACATAGAGAGGTTGAAAAACCGTTGGAAGATAATATATAAATTAAAAGAATTTGAAAATTAACGAAGAGAAAAATTTTAGAATAATGTTAAATTAAGGTTTGTATATTTAGGGTTTAATAATATGTGCGATGAAAAGAAATTGTTAATATGTATTAAGAATAATATTTAAGAATAATATTTAAAATGATATTATTAAACCCTTAAATATTATTCTTAATACATATTAACAATTTCTTTTCATCGCACATATTATTAAACCCTTAAATATTTTAGAATAATATTTAAAATGATATTATTAAATCCTTAAATATTATTCTTAATACATATTAACAATTTCTTTTCATCGCACATTTTATTAAA
The DNA here is from genome assembly GCA_964016885.1 of Eledone cirrhosa. Taxonomy (NCBI): domain Eukaryota; kingdom Metazoa; phylum Mollusca; class Cephalopoda; order Octopoda; family Eledonidae; genus Eledone; species Eledone cirrhosa. Next base: position 98,304,510 of record OZ024745.1, read on the forward strand.
CCCTTAAATATACAAACCTTAATTTAACATTATTCTAAAAATGTTCTCTTCGTTAATTTTCAAATTCTTTTAATTTATATATTATCTTCCAACGGTTTTTCAACCTCTCTATGTAAACAATATATTTTTCTCAGTTATAAAAGCTATCTCTCTCTCTCTATTACCCATCTCTCCTCCTATCTCATCCTTCCTCATTATACTCCACCCCCTCCACTTTTTACTCTCATCTCCTCCTCTTTTTCATCCTTTCCACCCCACCCCCCTCCTCAATTTTTTTTTTCCCCAATATCACACATCAATCTAAAACTACTTTTCATATGTTGATTTAAAACTACACTATTCACAAGTGTGTTTTAACCTTCATATCATGTCTCCCTATTTTATCTGACGAAAACGCAAATGTTATTGCATGATGATATTTGTTTTTGAAATGCGCATAATAAAATACATGGAACTCTTTTAACCATCTTTTGATCTTATATATATATATATATATATATATATATATATATATATATATATATATATATATATATATATATATATATATATATATATATGTATATATATATATATACATATATATATATATATACATATATATTGTTATACTTGGGGAGGGTCATATTATTGTAATAATATTGCCAGAAATAATAACAGAACACACTCACTGTTTGGTTGGTTTTCGTTTCTGTATCTTTTATATCTCCATAGTTAATTCATTTGACAATCAATGTTTATCATTGATTGACCGACGGTCAAAAATACAGATATAAATACATATATATAGTCTAACAAAGTTCTTTCGTTGCACATCTGCAACATCATCAGTGGTACTATTATGTTCCCTCTTATTGTATTGTAATATTTACAATACAATGCAATCGTTTGAATTGAAAGGGGACATCCGTTGGTATTAGCAGTATTCTAGGTATAATTACTCAGGTTGATTACCGTCAGTTTCTCATGTGCAGAAGGCCATCGAGTGTTCTGGTATTTCTGTCCTTATGCTAAAAAAAGATTATTTTGAGTGTAGCTGTTGTTCGTTGTTTGTCTGTTTTGTGAGGGTCTGTAGGATGACTTTTTATTCATTATATTGTAGTGTAGGGGCTGGTACTTATTATAGACATTCCTGTATAGGGGTTTTGTTGGAATTTCATGTAGTCTGGATGAATTTCTTCTGAAATTCGTAAGGTTTATGTTATGGGATTGTCAATGTGTTTTTTTTTCATTGGGTGATTAAAAATTTTTTTTTTGTAATTGTGTGTGTTTTCTGTTACAGTGGTTTGTGTTTATTTTTAGGTCGAGGGGAATTATGTCTGTGATTTGCGTGTGTTTGGTTTGATGGTTTGACTGCTTCTACAAAGGTTCTTATTTTGCTAAATTTCTTTACAAAGGAGTTTTCTGAGTGGTGTATTTTCTTAAATTTCATTTCATATTTAACCTTTTAGCATTTATATTACTCTATATTTACTATTATATTTTCACAGCAAAGTCCTTTTCTTACATAATTATCTCACATAATAGTGAATCTATGAGATTTTGATATTATTTATTTTGAGAACAATACCTTAACATCAGTATAAGTCGCAGGTTACAGCCGATTTGAACAGAAGGAGGTGAGAGAAGTCTGGCCGAATACAGCCGAATAATGTTGAAGGGTTAAGGAACCAATTATCATTCCCCCACCCCATCGTTGCAATTATATAAGGTCTACGTTTTCGCAATCTTCTTTCCAGAGTTTAGTAGGCTTTGTAAGAATACATTCCACTTCCATTTGTTGGTCATTATCTTTATATGGTCGGTGGATTAGCAGTATCGGTGGAGGGTCGGACGCCATGCTTTCCAGCATAGTTACGTCCCTTTACGATCTGAGTTCAAATCCCGCCGAGGTTGACTTTGCCTTTCATCCTTACGGGGTCGATAAAATAAAGTACCAGTAATGCACTGGGTTATTGCTGGCCTTGTGCCTAAAGTAGAAACAATTATCTTTATATGGTGGCAGGGCGGTGGATTGGCAGTGTCGGTAGAGGGTCGGACGCCATGCTTTGCAGCATAGAGTTACGGCTCTTTATGATCTGAGCTCAAATCCCGCCGAGGTTAACTTTGCCTTTCATCCTTATGGGGTCGATAAAATAAAGTACCAGTCACGTACTGGGGTCGATTTAATCGACTTTCCCCTCCCCCCAAATTACTGGCCTTGTGCCTATATAAGAAACCATTATCTTTCGGTGGATTGGCAGTATCGGTAGAGAGTCGGACGCCAGGCTTTGACGCATAGAGTTACGGCCCTTGCCATTCTGAGTTCAAATCCCGCCGAGGTTAACTTTGCCTTTCATCCTTACGGGGTCGATAAAATAAAGTACCAGTAATGCACTGGGTAATTGCTGGCCTTGTGCCTAAAGTAGAAACAATTATCTTTATATGGTGGATTGGCAGTATCGGTAGCGAGTCGGAAACCAAGATTTGCAGCAAAAAGTTACGGCCCTTTAAGATCTGAGTTCAAATCCCGCTGTGATTAACTTTGCCTTTCATTCTTATGGGGTCGATAAAATAAAGTACCAGTCACGTAATGGGTTCGATTTAATCAACTTTCCCCTCTCCCAATATTGCAGGCCTTGTGTCTATATAAGAAACCATTATCTTTATATTTTTGTTCATTTGCAGTGGCTTTTAATTTTAAAAGTTCTATTTCCATGTTCATTTTGTTGAGTGACATTTGTTTCTATAGTTTTCTATGTTGTTCTGGTTCGTTAGATATTGGTTTTATTTGTAATTTTCTGAGTTAGAAAAGAAGAGCTTATTCATTGCTCGTATTGTTCATTATATTTAAAAAGCGTGAATGTTATGGTTTTTAAGTGGATTTTTTCCAATATGTATCCGATCTTGTTTTTGATGTGTATTTTCTGTCGTGTTTAGATGCCTAACACGTTGGTGCAGTCTCTGTTACACACTCTGTATTTATACAGATATACCTTTATCACACACACATACACGCTCACACACACACAAACACACAAACACAAACACAAACACGCACACACACACACTCACACAGACACACACGCGCGCATATATATATTTATATATATATATTACTACAACTATTTATGTCTTTATATCAACAAACAATTATTACATCATGCCTATATAACTCTACACCGCCACAATATAATTCTACCACCACCACTTCAACACCACTATATAACTCTGCCACAACACCACAACACTACTACAACAACACTACGCCACCACTACAACACCACTACAACAACACTTCAACACCACTATATAACTCTGCCACAACACCACAACACTACTACAACAACACTACGCCACCACTACAACACCACTACAACAACACTTCAACACCACTATATAACTCTGCCACAACACCACAACACTACTACAACAACACTACGCCACCACTACAACACCACTACAACAACACTTCAACACCACTATATAACTCTGCCACAACACTACTACAACACCACTACAACACTACTATAACAACACTACACCACCACTACAACACCACTACAACAACACTACAACACCACTATATAACTCTGCCACAACACCACAACACTACTACAACAACACTACACCACCACTACAACACCACTACAACAACACTACAACACCACTATATAACTCTGCCACAACACCACAACACTACTACAACAACACTACACCACCACTACAACACCACTACAACAACACTACAACACCACTATATAACTCTGCCACAACAACACATCACTGCTACAGCACTACTACAACAACACTACAACACCACTACAACAACACTATTACACCACTATATAACTCTAGCACAACACCACAACACTGCTACAGCACTACTACAACAACACTACAACACCACTACAACAACACTACAACACCACTATATAACTCTGCCACAACACCACAACACTACTACAACAACACTACAACACCAATACAACACCACTACAACAACACTATAACACCACTACAACACTACTACAACAACACTATAACACCACTATATAACTCTGCCACAACACTACTACAACACCACTACAACACCACTACAACAACTCTATAACACCACTACAACACCACTACAACAACACTATAGCACCACTATATAACTCTAGCACAACACTACAACACAACTACAACACTACTACAACACCACTACAACACTACTACAAAAACACTACAACACCACTACAACAGTACTACAACAACACTATAACACCACTACAACACCACTACAACAAAACTATAACACCACTATATAACTCTGCCACAATACTGCAACACTACTATAACAACACTACACCACCACTACAACACCACTACAACAACACTATAACACCACTGTATAATTCTGCCACAACACTACTACAACAACACTACAACACCACTACAACACCACTACAACAACACTATAACACTACTATATAACTCTGCCACAACACTACAACACTACTACAACAACACCACAACACCACTACAACACCACTACAACAACACTATAACACCACTATATAACTCTGCCACAACACTACTACAACACCACTACAACACCACTACAACAACACTACAACACCACTACAACATCACTACAACAACACTATAACACCACTATATATCTCTGCCACAACACTACTACAACAACACTACAACACCACTACAACATCACTAATACACAACACTATAACACCACTATATAACTCTGCCACAACACTACTACAACAACACTACAACATCACTACAACACCACTACAACAACACTATAACACCACTATATAACTCTGCCACAACACTACTACAACAACACTACAACATCACTACAACACCACTACAACAACACTATAACACCACTATATAACTCTGCCACAACACTACTACAACACCACTACAACACCACTACAACACCACTACAACACCACTACAACATCACTACAACAACACTATAACACCACTATATATCTCTGCCACAACACTACTACAACAACACTACAACACCACTACAACATCACTACAACAACACTATAACACCACTATATATCTCTGCCACAACACTACTACAACACCACTACAACACCACTACAACACCACTATAACACCACTGCAACAACACTATAACACCACTATATAACTCTGCCACAACACCACACCACCACTACACTACCACACCACCACTATACCAACACACGTTGTACTTATCGATCCTGAATATAAAACAGTAAACAGCCATAAATTCCGGTAAATGGTAATGCCAGTTTAGCAGTCACATCCCATCTTTATTTCTTTCTTTAGTTCGGGGCTTGCTATTGCTGTTGTTGTTGTTGTTTCTTAGTGGTTGGGGTAATCATAGTGGTGGTGGTGGTGGTGGTGGTGGTGGTGGTGTAGTTTGTTGTTGTTTCTTTGTGGTGATAATGGTGGTGGTGGTGGTGGTGGTGGTGGTGGTTGTTGTGGTGGTGGTATTGGGGTGGTGATAGTGGTGGTGGTTGGGATAATCATAGTGGTGGTGGTTGTGGTGGTGGTGGTGGTGTCGTTTGTTGTTGTTTCTTTGTGGTGATAATGGTGGTGGTGGTGGTGGTGGTGGTGGTGGTGGTGGTGGTGGTTGGGGTGGTGATAGTGGTGGTGGTTGGGGTAATCATAGTGGTGGTGGTGGTTGGGGTGGTGATAGTGGTGGTGGTTGGGGTAATCATAGTGGTGGCGGTGGTGAAGTTTGCTGTTGTTTCTTCGTGGTGATAATGGTGGTGGTGTTGGTGGTGAAGGCTGTGGTGGTTTTGATGGTGGTTGTATGGTGGTGGTGGTTGTGGTGGTTGTGGTGGTGGTTGTGGTGGTTGTGGTTGTACTGTTGTCCTTCTCTTTGTTGTTGTTAATGGTCGTGATGGTGGTTGTGGTGGTGGTGGTGATGGTGGTTGTTGTGGTGGTGGTGGTGGTTGTGATGGTGGTGGTGATGGTGATGGTGGTTGTTGTTGTGGTGGTGGTGGTGGTTGTGGTGGTTGTGGTGATGGTGGTTGTTGTTGTGGTGGTGGTGGTGGTGGTGGTGGTGGTGGTGGTGGTGGTGGTGGTGGTGGTTGTGCTGTTGTCGTTGTTATTGCTCTCCTTCTTCTTCTCCTCCTTCTTCTTCTTCTTCTTCTTCTTCTTCTTCTTCTTCTTCTTCTTCTCTTTTTTTTTATTATTTACTTTCGTTACCTGGGAGTTGCCCTGTGGTGGTTTAATGTTTATTATTGCTGTCGCCATTGTTGCTATTATTGTTGTTATTGTTGTTGTTGGATTTGTATAGAACGAACGATTGGATAAGTGTGGTGGATTAGTAAAATGTTTTAAAGTAGGCATTTCAAACTGAGGGTCCCCCGAGGACCACATGGGTCACATATGTGTTGTCTGAGGGGCACACACGACAACTAACTGCGCACATTACAACTAATATTTTTTATTTTATATTACGCTCGCGCTATAAAAACCTTTATGCGGGCCGCAGGTGTGCTTGTAAAAGGCCACATGCGACCCACGGGCCGCATGTTTGACATGCCTGTTTTACAATATTTCTTCCGCCCCTTTGCATTATTAGTTCAAATCCCACCGATTCAACTTTGCTTTTCATCCTTCTAGAGTCAATAATATAAAGAAGCAGTTAAGTTCTGAGGTCGATAAAATAGATTGTTCTTCACCCACAGACCATAAAAATTGATAGCCTTGTGCCAAACTATGAAGCCATTGGCAGTATTGGTAGAGGGTTGGACGCCATGCTTTCTAGCATAGTTACGTCCCTTTACGGTCTGAGTTCAAATCCCGCCGAGGTTAACTTTGCCTTTCGGGGTCGATAAAATAAAGTACCAGTAATGTACTGGGTATTTGCTGGCCTTGTGCCAAAATTGTGCCAAAATTAGAAACAATTATTGGTATTTATAAACACTCTCATGAACTTGAGTTATCTGAAATATTGATTTCTTATATAAGCACAGAGAAGGGCAGAGTTGATGAAATCGACTTCAGTACTTCACTGGTACTTCGTTTTTATCGATCCTGGAAGGAGAAAGGACAAGTTCGACTTCGGCAAGATTTGAACTCAGAATGTACAGGGCCGTAACTAAATACAGAAGCATTTTGACCGATGCCTAACGATGCTGCCAAACCACCACCTTTACAGTTAACTGAAATATTCTAAAGTCTGTCTTAAGCCAGGAGGCTCGTTAGACTGGTGCTTATCCCGCGTGGAACGACTGAGAGTACAAGACTAACCCATGGACAAGACGCCAGTCCATCGCAGGGTTAAAACTCCTTTCTGATACTCATTTTCAGCTGAGTATACTGGAGCAACGTGAAATGAAGAGTTTTGCTCAAGAACACAACACCCAACCCAGGAATCGAACCCACGATATTATAATCGTAAGAGCCAACACCCTTACCATTAGGCCACGTGAAATATTATGTTAGTATAATATATACAAGGTTTATGAAAGTCACTGATGTTATTTCAGCGATCTCTGGCCATGACTCACTCACTCAATGAATCAATAAGGTTGTAGTAGTGAAACTGCATCTCAATGTTCTAAGTGCACACATTTTAGTTAATAGCGAGTGCAGTGGCTGTGTTTTGGTAAAGATACGTTATGTATTTATTGATAATGTAAATTAATGTAGAGTTTGTTTAACTCCTGGTGAGTTTCGATAGAAGAGATATAATAAAAGGCGTTCCACTCGTAAGACTCCCGTCGTGTAAATTGAGGAAATTTGGTTGCTATTTCTAACATATTGAGCGACTACATAGAGGCCCTTTCTTTGGCTTGTGTAGGTTAGCGTTATAACTAAGACTACATTCGCCAATAGTGGAGGCACATGGCCTAGTGGTAAGGGTGTTGGACTTACTTTCTTGTACTCCCATTCGCTTCATGAAACCGGGATAAGCACTGGCCAAATGAGCCTTCTGGCTTAAGACAGACTTTTAGATATTCCCCAGTGAGTCCCACTTTTGTTTTAGATGGTAGAGTGAAAATTGAGAAAATTTGGTTGCTATTTCTAAAATATTGAGCTCCTTCTTTGGCATGTATAGGTTAGTATTGTGTCGTGCCGTGTTGGAATTAGCAAGATGTTTCGTTCCAATACTTTTCGTATATTAATTCGATATTAGTTTAAAGATCAACAATACAATATGTTCCAACAGCAAAATATTCCAGTATATTGATAGCATTTCTGTGTTGTTTATTCTCTAAATAATTTAATTTCTTTCCACCAACCAGTTGATAATCCTGTTCCTTTGTTTGGTAATTCTTCCACCAATACTTCGGAAAATAAGATGATGTATATATTTCATTGATAAGGTCATGATGACACAAAAACATGGCCAGTGTTGGCGCATGTACTTGTCGAAATATAATATACATATTTTAGTTATTGTATATTGCCATCTTCACCACATGATTATTATTTTCAGTTCGCTTCTTAATGTTCACTACGTTAATCCTTTAGTATTTACATTACTCTGTATATACTATTGTATTTTCATGGTAAATGCTTTATCTCACGTAATATCGAATCTACGAAATTTTGATATTATTTATTTTGAGAACAATACCTTAACATAAGTATAAGTGGCCAGCTACGGCCAGTTTGAACAGAAAGAGGTGAGAGAGAATTCTGGTCAGATTTGGCCGGTTTAAATGCTAAAGGGTTAAATATGTTAGTTGTCACTTAATTAGTATTCCTGTACTTTTGAGTCATAGATCATGTACTGGAATTAAAATGAGCAAATATCTTATACATTCAATGTATAAGATATTAAGAGTAACATTTTGTAGATGAAAACTGTGTAGAAGCCTGTAGGAAGGATTGGGGCTATTCTTGGGCGACTTAGTTAATTCGTCACAGGTATTGTATGGGATAAAATCATATTACATATTTAAAATACACTTACATTGTTAAAAATCGCGTGTTTTATTATTATTATTTTTTTTATAATAGTTTATATTATCATCGTATGTTAAAGGGCGGTGGATTGGCAGTATCGGTAGAGAGTTAGACACCATGCTTTACAGCATAGAGTTACGGCCCTTTACGGTCTGAGTTCAAATCCCGCCGAGGTTAATTTTGCCTTTCATCTTTACGGAGTCGATAAAATAAAGTACCAGTCACGCACTGGGTCGATTTAATCGACCTTTCCCTCCCCCAAAATTGTTGACCTTGTGCCTATATAAGAAACAATTATTATCGCATGTTAAGACAGCGTGGCTTAGTGTTTAGGGATGCCTAGCTCCCGATTGTAAGGTTGTGTGTTCGATTCCCGACAGTGCGTTGTGTCTTGAGCAAGGCACTTTATTTCAGGTCGCTCCAGTTCATTCAACTGACAAAAATAAGTTGTACCCGTAATTCAAAGGGCAAGCTTTATCACACACTGCTACACTGAATCTTTTTGAAAACAACGTTAAGGGTGCACGTGTGAGTGGAATGCTCAGCCAATTTCCTGTAAAGTTCACGAGCAGGCTGTTCGGTTGCTGGAAAACTCGTCGTGGTAACTGACGGAGGTTCAACAACGTATTGTTAAGTATCAAAGTCATTATTCATATATCTAAAATCTCTTTAATCTACATTTTTATACTCTACTTCACCATATCTATTACAGGTGACTACGCTATAGACTGTAAAGGTATTTGGGTCGAGATTTCTTTTCATTTTACTCACATTTCTACCTCTTTTATTTCCCACTCTTTCTATTACATGAAATATTTTGTGTTAATAGTTTAGTCAGACTAGGAAGGACAGCATCCAATGGAAAGTAGTGGGCTTGCCTGAATACTTGCCAAAGGTACATGGGGCATAGGTGGTGGCATTAAGTTGTGCGCTGAATTAAGTCTAGTATATAAAAGCAAGAATGGTTCCTCTGTCGGTCTTCCAGGAAGCTTCTGTCAACCAGTGATGGTGCTGGTGTTGTTGTTGGTGCTAGTGGTGGTAGTGGTAGTGGTGGTGGCAGTAGTGCCTTACTTTGCATTATCCAAAATGTTGGATATATTTTACTTTTTCTATATATCATACTCTCACCTTTCCAACCTCTTTTCTCCCATTTTCTCATTCTTTCTCGTTATCTTCCACTTCATTTGTTCAGCAATGTCTATGGCTGTAGTTTATGTTATTATTCAGGAAGTCCACAGCTAACCTGTTATTGATCCACTAAAATGCAACAAATTCAACATCGAAATAGCAAACATCGTAAGAGTAATGAAGAATGTAGTACGCCCTTATTAATCTTATCTACGAAGAAAACATCCAAATTTATCAGTTGCATGCAACTATCCAGCTACACACATATATGTATTTAGCCAGTGTATACAAGAGAGACGAGAAATGACATGAAAACGCCTAAAAGAATAATGTAGATGTGACTTTCTTTCTATACTCTAGCAAGTTTCGGAATAGATAGAGATACGAATAAAGTAACTAACGTATGTATATAGCACGACAACAGGAAATTCGATAATGTAATGTTTGTAGACACTGTTCTGTTCAATAATTTAATAACCAAAAGCTTTAGAAAAATACAGAATGAAACTAATCTCACATATTAAGGTCCTATGTTGTATAGTTCTCTCTGGTGCAATAACTATCGGGATCACCCGGAATGTCAGCAATCAATACGAAGTTCTTGGAGTGAAAGAAAAACGGGTAGAATCATCGGTTCTATCATTGGTAAATATTACCTCTTTGATAGATGGAGAAAAGATTACAAGATCTGTGAAAGAAACCTATATATCGACTATAAGTTAAACAATATCGTATCATTCATAAGAGGTCTAAAAAGGTTACACGTAAACCGTGTCAAATCATGAATTCGGGAAATAGTTCAGAGAATAGGTGAAAGGTCTGGCGAGCATTTGAACTGCTGTAACGAGAGAAAACCTTACCATGTACTTTGTTAGCGGTTACTGATCAAATCATTACTGTTCAATCAATAACGACTGTGTAGAGATCATCTTAACCAATCTGAGAGATTCAATACAACGACAAGTGATGGAATCGAAATCGAAAAGCAGACATGGTTGTACGGTTAAGAAGTTCGCTTTTATGTCGGAACACTCTTGAGTGCTACTGGTAACATGTAACCCAGTACAATATGTCGCATTGTCGGGTCGTCGGCGACTAAATCGGCAACCCAACCAAGTTTACTTGGTGAGGAAGATAATTTTGGACACCCTGCAGGACAAAAACCAAAACCTCAACGGCCATCTAAAGAAAAAAAATCCTGCCAAATCAATGGGTGGCAGTAGTTCCAGCTGAACTCATCGAAAGACTGGTGTAGTGGTTTTGAGAACAATGCGGCTTTGCAGATGATCAATGCAAATTGACAATAGAAAGGCGCTCCCGCTCGAGTTAGAAAAGAACTATTGACCTTCATGAGAAGCAGCGACCCCTGATTGTATCCAGAAACCGTAACAAATATGAAGTACACCAAATCCAATGCTCCTAGGGGCGGCCCTGGTTCTTCTTATTTGCGAGTGTAAACTCGGCTAGATTAGATTAGATTTACAACAACGTAGTTTTATGTTCAAATCTACTGCACAGCCCCTTGGGAAAGTGTCATCTACGGTAACTTCTGGTTGAGCAGCAGCTTGCATGAAGTATATAAACTGAAACTTTGAAGAAGCCACTCTCTATCTTTTCCTTTTTTTCTCTTTCTTTCTCAATTTCTCCTCATATTCTCCCCCGCTACTTTCCATAACTTCCTATTTCCCATAGTTTCTTTCTTGCATTTCGACCTTTCTTTCATCAAGTTCCCTTTCTTCTCAGTTTTACTCCCTTGCACAATTCCTTGATCCTGTTATCTTGTGCTGTCTTAGTCGTAAGACTCTAAATTTTGTTGTCTATTGTGATTTATTTTAGTCAAAAGACTTTCTCGTTTGTTCAGGAAATTGTTATACTGTTCCCCAGTGTGCTGTCGAAGACATCTCTTTGTTTATTTTCCGTATGTTTTCAAGTTGTTCTGTCTCTCTGTGGGTAAAGATTCTATCACCTAGGGACATCCTGGTTTAGTCAAGAGTCTCCCTCTTGTAATAAATAGTATTCCAGTTTGGCGGCTGACGAGTGGAGCTGATGTTGCTTTTCGTTGTCATATATGTTCGGAGGCTATATATATATATATATATATACAAAAAACAAAGAAAGTGTGGTAAGGAACCAGGTGGACCATAACGCACCAGAGTACTCGATACTTAGAGTAGTAGAGTGGGTAATAGGAAAAGAGTCAGGACCCCGCTGTCGAAACGGTCGTAGTTCAGCCGTCGGGGTCCTGACTCTTTTCCTATATATATATATATATATACAGCATGAGAGAGAGTGTGTGTGTGAGAGATAGAGAGAGAGGGGGGGAGAGAGAGGGAGTGGGTGGAGAGAGAGATGTTATAAATTGCATTAGCTCTATTTATGATACATTTGTTCCGTCTCCTTCGTTGGTTCCGTTCGTTTTGTATTGCATTAAATCATGATGACACGAATGTATAGTATATCACTATTTGTCCTTATTGCCATGTCAGTTGATGAGATGTGTCTTAAAACAGTGAAATCTAAGCTTATGTCTCAGATCAAGGTCATATATACATTCTTGCTAGATATCATATATTTCAGACTCCTCCATTCCGTTTTATTTTTTTCATAGAAACTTTGTTGACAAGGCTTTAATTATTTTTTTAATTATTCATAGAACACTTTCTCATAGATGCGTCAATCCGAATGGTATTAATGTATAGCATGGAGTTACGGCCCTCTATGATCTGAGTTTAAATCCCGCCGAGGTTAACTTTGCCTTTCATCCTTACGGGGTCGATAAAATAAAGTACCAGTCACGCATTGAGGTCGATTTAATCGACCCCCCCAAAAAAATTGTTGGCATTATTCCTATATAAGAAACCATTAATGTATCTTACTCCAGCTGTAGAGGTTCTGCCTTATAATAGACAGTGGTCCTCCTTCGGTTTCGATGATGAGTGTTCTAATTTTTGGAGCAACGGAAAAGCTTGTTCGTGAAATAAATATGTAAGTGGTTGAGTATTCCACAGATACGTGTACCCTTAACGTAATTCTCGTGGATAACCAGCAAGTCTTAATGTGTAACATGGCTGGTACTTTGAATCAGAGATGTAGTCCTTCCAAACAGGTGTTGGCATTACCCAACTTCACTCTCAAGGCATAAGTTGAGCCGAGGACACTTGATCAAGATGTCACGCAGTGAGGTCGAACTTGAGAGCTAATGAATCCGAAATGACACCGGTTATTGACCGCCAAACAGTACCTTTAAATTCTAGGCTTAATCATAACTTTTAACTTTATCTTGCCTCCCTCTACTAACACTTAACTAAACTCCCCACCAGTGTGAATAACTAGTAATCGTTTGGTATATACGATGGCCGGCGGACGGTGGTGGACTTCCCGCTAACACACCCGACGCTTAAGACAGTTAACATTCTTGGAGTGCTCGGAAAAATAAATTTCCATTTCTTTCGCTAGACGATAATACTCGGAACGGCTGACACGCCGTCGGGCCCCGGGCTGGCCGGGGGTCCGCTACGTCGCTGGTTATTGACCGTTAAGCATGGGCTTAATCTTTACTCTATATTCTACCTTGAAACTGTATCGTGACTATCTATAATACACTTAAACTTTTTTATAAAAGCCTCCTTCTGTAAATTCTTTAACTAAATCTCACAACTGCAAACCAAAACCTTATTTTTCTAATTTTATCTTAAATGGCATCTTCTAACTCTAAACATAAATTTAACGTTTCTAATTGTTAATCGTAATTTCTGTCCATACATTATACCATGCAGACTCCCACTATATATTACTATATATAGATTTGCTAAAGATATATGTTCTTTGATACTTTTCGCGACACTTTCTAGCACGCATGACCAGCTTGAATGTGACTTGACCTCAACGCTGGCCTCTGTCTTTGACGGGGTGGTAGTAGTACACTATAAGCCTACGCCCCTTCACCAGATGGTCATAAGTAGGCTTAATAATCACCAATTGAGGGCGGCCGACTGAGGTAGAAGCTGCTAAATGTTCGGTCGCCCTCATGTCTCTGATTTTCAGCCCCATGGATTTTGTCTATTATATTCCTTTGTTATATTTCGAATACATAATGATGTCACCGGATTCACTGAACCCGGTCATTGAAATGATCATAGTATAATAAACCCTTTAAGGAATTACACCAGTCCAGCCTCCTGTTATTTTATAATAATTAACTGCGTACTCGCACCACCAACTACACACACGAAGACGGGTGAGTTGCATTACGTCGAGTGCTCTCCATAATATTACATCGAGGTTGACCATACGGAATGACCAGTTCTATCCAGTGGTGAACCAACAAACCTAAATATATATATATATATATATATATATATATATATATAATAAATATAATATCGGAGAAAGCTTTTTAGCGATACTCCGGCCAAATTCCAACTCACTCAACAAACATTAGGAAATAAGTGATTATATTCCCAATTATGCGTTCGGGGTGCTAACTAAAAGTATTGCGTGGAAAATTGGCTGTATTATTTCATATGAGACATATCTAATATATCTCTTCCCAGACAGACGTCTCGTTTCATTATAGGATTCCTACAAATTGAGTGAAATTATACCAATTTATGTAGGAGCTTGTATACCATCAATAGATATATATTCAAGTGGGCTCCTATAATTCATCAGTGGGTGCCCCAATAATACTAATATTGATAATCTAACCAACATCAGTATTTAGCGATAATCATCATCTGTGCCTGAGGTATCTGTCAGGTTGCCAGTCCAGCAGTTCTAAAGAAGTGCTCAAACTGATTCAAAAAATGAGGAAGTAAATTACCGCCAAAAAAAACAATACATGCGCATGACAATAAACTCTGAAAGGAATTCAGGCAATGTGCTAAGAACTCAATTGGAAATTGAAAAAATATCTATGTGTGTACAACATTTTATGACACACACAGATATTTTCTCGGGCAAAATAACAGAATGAGATATAAGGAACAATCAATATTCATATGTAAAAAATAAACAAAGAAATGCTAACCTTATACCGGGAATTTTTTTCAAATCTGCTGCACCAAGAGTAAGTAAATAAATACAATATCGGAGAAAGCTTTTTAGCGATACTCCGGCCAAATTCCAACTCACTCAACAAACATTAGGAAATAAGTGATTATATTTATATATATATATATATTTCATTTCATTTCATTTCATTTGAGTTTGAGTCCATGCTCAGGCCAAGTCGAAGACTCCACCCTCAGAGTCTGGTGTGGTTGCCAGGTTGTATTCTCTGTTTAATT
The DNA here is from genome assembly GCA_964016885.1 of Eledone cirrhosa. Taxonomy (NCBI): domain Eukaryota; kingdom Metazoa; phylum Mollusca; class Cephalopoda; order Octopoda; family Eledonidae; genus Eledone; species Eledone cirrhosa. The sequence continues at coordinate 98,319,845 of OZ024745.1, forward strand.
TTGACATGTGTAGGAGCGAGTTTGAGTCAGTTTGTGCTCGTTGTGTATATCCTGGGAGATGGGGTTCATCTCTAATGGTGCTTAAGTATCTATCCAGCTGCAATTTGAATGATTCCACACTGCATCCTGATAGATTTCTGACATGTACCGGAATGGAGTTGAATAGTTGTGCCCCTCGAACCAACAGACTTGACTCTCGCAGGGTTTTTGCTGCCTGGCCAGCCTTTTTGTTGATTGGTGGTAGCTGGCGGCGTCTTCCGTGGCGCAGTGAGTGGTAGGTTTTGATACCAAAGTTTGGCACCTTTTGCTCTATCATTTTCCAAATGTATATAATTCGGTATCGCTCAAATCTTCTTTCTATTGAGTACATCTTCAAGGTTTGAGTCTTTGCCAATAGTCCAGGTCCCTCGTTTCTGAGAAGTATGAGGTAAAATTTCTTTGGAGCGATTCCATCTTAGATAGTTGGCCCTTTGTTGTTGGTGACCACAACTGAGAACAGTAGTCAATCCTCGGAAGTATCATACTGTTCCAGAGGGTTTTCATTGTTGAGGTATCTCTTGATTTGAAGGTGCGCAAGATCCACCCGCTGTACTTTCTTGCAGTAAGACAGACTGAGTGAAGGTGTTCTCTGAATTTTAGGCTGGTTCCCATGTGGATGCCTAAATCTTTCACACACTGTTTTTCCATTATTTGTTGTCCTGATGGGTTTCTGTAGTTTGTTGTATTTTTCAGATCTTGATCTGTTCCGTAGCGAATTAGTTCAAACTTCTTATCATTGAACAACATGTTGTTTGTTTCCTGCCATTTGTATATGGTGGTCAGGTCCTTTTGTAAGGCCTCTGTATCCACCTCGTCTTTGATTTGTCTCATGACCCTGGTGTCATCAGCAAAGGATGAGACGTTGCTGGTTGTATCTTCATCTATGTCAGAGATGAGGATGAGAAACAGGATCGGGCCGAGTACTGTACCCTGAGGAACACTGCTGGTCACAGGTGATGGTGTTGAATGGGTTCCATTCACAGTGACTGTTTGAGTTCTATTTGTAAGGAACTCATGTATCCATGTACCAACTTTTCCTCCTACTCCTAGCTTTCGAAGTTTGTGTCCCAGGATGCCATGATCTACCTTGTCAAATGCCTTGGCAAAGTCGAGGTAAATAACATCTGTGTTGTATCCATTCTCTAGATTTTCTAGGATTTGGTCATGGTGTGCCAGTAGTTGGGAAAGACATGATCTACCTATCCTGAATCCATGCTGGTTGCAATTCATCAGATTGTTGGATTCCAGGAACTCAACCAGTTTTCCACGAACTATTCTTTCGAAGACCTTGATAATGTGTGATGTCAGTGAGATTGGTCGGTAGTTCTTTGGTTTTGATTTGCTGTCCCCTTTATGTATTGGAGTTATGTGTGCTTCTTTATATGTATTTGGTATTTTGCCATTCTCCATAGATTCCTTCCATATCATGTAAAGGGGTTTCAACAATTGTACCCTGCAGTTTTTAAGTATCATGGCATTGAAACCATCAGGCCCCGCAGCCGAGTGCATGGAGAGCTTGTCTATGGCTCTTTCTATGTCTTCTGGGTTGAAATCAATGTCGGATAGGGTAGGTTTAGTATGGTCAATATCCTTGAAGAATTCTCCTGGGTCATGGATCTTCATGGTTTTAGATGGCTCACTGAAGACACTTTCATACTGTTGACCCAACATTTCTGCCATTTCAATAGGGTTATTCACTGGAGAGGTCCTATTGTTGACTTGGTATTCGAGTATTTCTTTGCAAAACTGTAGAAACATTTTGGATTTTTCTTGATGTTTTCTATGGCTCTCTTTTCTGCATTGTTACGTTCTTCATCATAGTGTTGTTTTAGATTGTCTTCTAATCTGTATATTTGGTCAAGGACTTTCTGTAGTTCATGTTTTGATGTCAGCTTAGATGTTTTGTTTCTTAGTCTTGACCTTTTGCGCATCAGGATCTTTCGCTCCCGTGGTACAGGTTTTTTTATGGATTTGGTTTTCTTAAGAGGAATATTTTTTGCACATATTTCTTCGATCTTGTTTAAGAATTTCTTGTGTTTATCTGGCCCAGTAAGGTAGAGATCCCAGTCAATGATTTGTAACTGGTTGTTAATAGTTTCCCAATTTGCCTGGTGATAATCATACCTGCATAGCTTTGGCATGTCCTTTTGTTTAAGAGTTGTGGCATTGGGCTCATTACCAATGTGTAAATGCATTTCAATAATATTGTGGTCTGAAAGGATTGTTGGGGTTGAGTGAAGGTCAAATAGCGTGTCCTCGTTGTTGGTGAAAACCAAGTCGATCGTATTATTATTTCTAGTTGCTTCTGTCATCATTTGTTTGAGGTATAATTTCTCTGTGACTTCCAACAGTTTGGCTGCCTGTATTTGTTCAGCTTTTGTCCCCAGTTTTAGTATGTGTCCATGTGGCCAGATGATGTTAGGGAAGTTGAAGTCACCAAGGAGGATAATGTCTGGCATTGGACTCGCCATGTTTCCCAGAATTTGTTGGAGCTTTGTCAGTGGCTCAGTGAAGGATAGTGTTGGGCTGTTTGGCGGTCTGTACATTATTGTTACATCTGTATTAAGTTGGATGATTTTTATGCACAGCAGGTTGCAGTAGGCATTTGATTCATTTACAAGTTCTATGCATGCATAGGTATCATGGATATACATGATAACTCCCCCATGGGATCTGCCTTGTCTATCACATCTGAAGATGTTGAATCCATTGATTGAGATTTCGCTGTTGCGGATGTTTTCGTTGAGATGACTTTCAGTAATTCCAATTATTTTGGAGTTGTTTTCTGTTGCTAATTCTTCCAAGAAAGGGACTTTACACTGTTTTGTTTTCGGATAAAGACCCTGGATATTTGCTGTTATTATGCTTGTTGTACCGGATACATCTGCCCTATTGTTGGCAAGACTGTTGTAGTTGCTGGGACTGTGCTGACTGGATATTCGGTCTGCTGGGCTGTCTGTATTTGTTGTATGTGCCCTGTAAGTCCAGGTGTCAGCCTTTGTATCAATGTTGCCTGGTTTTGCTGAGTCATCTGTATGGAGTACAGCTGTTGTTGTAGTTGGTAGATTATGCCTAAAAAACTGCTTTCATTCATTACTGTATCGAATTTCTGCGAGTTTGGGTTTGTTACAGCTGATGTGTACAATTGAGTAGCATGATTTTCATTCACTGTTGAGCCATGACCTGGTTTCTGCATTTTTGGGAAATGGTTTTCATACCCTGCTGAGCTTGGTCCTGGTGGTGTGGGTTCAGTAGCTTTTATGCGAATTGTACCCTTCCGGTGCATAAATTTGCAATTCTCGTCAAAACATTCTTTTTTTCTCAGTGAATTGCGGCACATCTTTGGGTGAAGGAGTTCACATTCTCGGCCATTTTGGCATCCTTTATATATATATATATATAGTTAAAAGAACAGAGGTGTAACACACAAGTTATTATATATTGGTAAACGGAATAGAAAATGCTGACAAATTGTTCACAGTTGAAAAATGGTTTAATTAGGAATAAAAGAGTATTAGTGATTGTATGGGTTAGTATTCAGTTGTGGTTTTAAGTTTTTAAGTTTTTACCGGTTGCGCATTTCTAAATGCTTTTCAAAAATAATTTTGAGATAGAGTGTCCGTGTTGTTTGCTCTGATCAGAGCAAACAACACGGACACTCTATCTCAAAATTATTTTTGAAAAGCATTTAGAAATGCGCAACCGGTAAAAACTTAAAAACTTAAAACCACAACTGAATACTAACCCATACAATCACTAATACTCTTTTATTCCTAATTAAACCATTTTTCAACTGTGAACAATTTGTCAGCATTTTCTATTCCGTTTACCAATATATATATATATATATATATATATATATATATATAGAGAGAGAGAGAGAGAGAGAGAGAGAGAGAGAGAGAGAGAGAGAGAGAGAGAGAGAGGGAGAGAGAGTGAGAAAGAGAGGTGGGGAGCCCACCCGTGACCGGTTGGATCACGTTCACTTAAAAATAATTTTTAAATAAATAAAATATACGCAGACATGTCTCTCTTTCAAGCTACTCTATCACAACCACCATCTCTTTCTCTTTATCTTTCTCTCTCTCTGTTTAAGAAGGTACCCGGAAAAACCCCACATCTCAGGAACCCGTGCTCCGATTTACGCGAAACTTGTTGTATTCCATTTGTATTCCCATTTCAGGGGCAACTTCCTTTCAAAGTATTTTCGCATTATGCGCCGCTTTGGCTGTATTAAATTACAGGCAAGCACTCAAGCACAGAGTTTTAGTAGTGTATATATACAGACATTTTTTCCAATTCCATCCCACCCGTCCCCTTAATCTATTTTATTTCTCATTCTTTCTTCTGATGAAGGACTAGCGTCCGAAACGTTAAGACCCTCTTCCTGCTATATCAAGCGTTGACCTAATATATTCCTTCCATATACTGGACAGATTGTGTTGTTATTTCTGTTTACCTTATACATACACACACATATATATATATATATGTGTGTGTGTGTGTGTGTGTGTATGTATATATATATATACATATATATATATATATATATGTGTGTGTGTGTGTGTGTGTGTGTGTGTGTGTGTGTGTGTGTGTGTGTGTGTCTGTGTCTGTGTATTATATATATATATATATATATATATATATAAATATATATATAATACACAGACACACACACATACACATATATGTACATATGTATATATAATTATTGATTTTTAACGTCCGTTTTTCGTACACTTAATCAGCATGTGAGAGATTCGTGGTTCGATTCGCTGCAGTCATCTATGATCACATTTTCCTATCTCCTGGAGTACTTTACTCGATTATATTAATTTGTTATTTATAGTTATGAACTTAAATAACAAATATATCTTTAAAATATTTATTTTTAATTTATTCAAATTGTCTGAGGTTAATTTTTGTCAAAACATCTAAATCAAATTAGTCATCTTGTTAAGGAAAAACAAAAAGAGGCAGCGAATTGGCAGCGTGACAAGAATGTCGGATTAAATGACTTTGTATTCATTCCAGCTTTCTGCAGTCTGAGTTCTACTTTACTTTCCATCTTTTTGATGACGATAAAAATCACAG
>OZ024745.1:98332477-98362477 GCA_964016885.1 Eledone cirrhosa
ATGTAAAGGGACATAACTATGCTAGAAAGCATGGCGTCAAACCCTCTACCGTTATAATGTTTTATGTTATGTGATAATCTCGTAAAGTATCGTAATGTTTCATGGTATATGATAATGTGATAATGTGATAAAGTATAATGTTTCATGGCATATGGTAATGTGATAATGTGATAAAGTATAATGTTTCATGGCATATGGTAATGTGATAATGTGATAAAATATAAAGTTTCATGGTATATGATAATGTGATAATGTGATAAAGTATAATGTTTCATTATATAGGGTAATGTGATAATGTGATAAAGTATAATGTTTCATGGTATATGGTAATGTGATAATGTGATAAAATATAAAGTTTCATGGTATATGATAATGTGATAATGTGATAAAGTATAATGTTTCATGGTATATGATAATGGGATAATGAGATAAAGTATGTTTCATGGTATATGATAATGGGATAATGAAATAAAGTATAATGTTTCATGGTATATGATAATGTGATAATGAGATAAAGTATAATGTTTCATGGTATATGATAATGGGATAATGAGATAAAGTATGTTTCATGGTATATGATAATGGGCTAATGAGATAAAGTATAATGTTACATGGTATATGATAATGGGATAATGAGATAAAGTATAATGTTTCATGGTGTATGATAATGGGATAATGTGATAAAGTATAATGTTTCATGGTATATGATAATGTGATAATGTGATAAAGTATAATGTTTCATGGTATATGATAATGGGATAATGAGATAAAGTATAATGTTTCATGGTATATGGCAATGGGATAATGAGATGAAGTATGTTTCATGGTATATGATAATGGGATAATGTGATAAAGTATAATGTTTCATGGTATATGATAATGGGATAATGAGATAAAGTATGTTTCATGATATATGATAATGTGATAATGTGATAAAGTATAATGTTTCATGGTATATGATAATGGGATAATGAGATAAAGTATGTTTCATGATATATGATAATGGGATAATGAGATAAAGTATAATGTTTCATGGTATATGGTAATGTGATAATGTGATAAAGTATAATGTTTCATGGTATATGATAATGGGATAATGAGATAAAGTATAATGTTTCATGGTATATGATAATGTGATAATGTGATAAAGTATAATGTTTCATGGTATATGGTAATGTGATAATGTGATAAAGTATAATGTTTCATGGTATATGATAATGGGATAATGAGATAAAGTATAATGTTTCATGGTATATGGTAATGTGATAATGAGATAAAGTATAATGTTTCATGGTATATGGTAATGGGATAATGAGATAAAGTATAATGTTTCATGGTATATGATAATGGGATAATGAGATAAATATAATGTTTCATGGTATATGATAATGTGATAATGTGATAAAGTATAATGTTTCATGGTATATGATAATGGGATAATGAGATAAAGTATAATGTTTCATGGTATATGATAATGGGATAAAGTGATAAAGTATAATGTTTCATGGCATATGATAATGGGATAATGAGATAAATATAATGTTTCATGGTATATGATAATGGGATAATGTGATAAAGTATAATGTTTCATCGTATATGATAATGGGATAATGTGATAAAGTATAATGTTTCATGGTATATGATAATGTGATAATGTGATAAAGTATAATGTTTCATGGTATATGATAATGGGATAATGAGATAAAGTATAATGTTTCATGGTATATGATAATGTGATAATGTGATAAAGTATAATGTTTCATGGTATATGATAATGGGATAATGAGATAAAGTATAATGTTTTATGGTATATGATAATGGGATAATGAGATAAAGTATAATGTTTCATGGTATATGATAATGTGATAATGTGATAAAGTATAATGTTTCATGGTATATGATAATGGGATAATGAGATAAAGTATAATGTTTCATGGTATATGATAATGTGATAATGTGATAAAGTATAATGTTTCATGGTATATGATAATGTGATAATGTGATAAAGTATAATGTTTCATGGTATATGATAATGGGATAATGAGATAAAGTATAATGTTTCATGGTATATGATAATGTGATAATGTGATAAAGTATAATGTTTCATGGTATATGATAATGGGATAATGAGATAAAGTATAACGTTTCATGGTATATGATAATGGGATAATGAGATAAAGTATAATGTTTTATGGTATATGATAATGTGATAATGTGATAAAGTATAATGTTTCATGGTATATGATAATGTGATAATGTGATAAAGTATAATGTTTCATGGCATATGATAATGGGATAAAGTGATAAAGTATAATGTTTCATGGCATATGATAATGGGATAATGAGATAAATATAATGTTTCATGGTATATGATAATGGGATAATGTGATAAAGTATAATGTTTCATCGTATATGATAATGGGATAATGTGATAAAGTATAATGTTTCATGGTATATGATAATGGGATAATGAGATAAAGTATGTTTCATGGTATATGATAATGGGATAATGAAATAAAGTATAATGTTTCATGGTATATGATAATGTGATAATGAGATAAAGTATAATGTTTCATGGTATATGATAATGGGATAATGAGATAAAGTATGTTTCATGGTATATGATAATGGGCTAATGAGATAAAGTATAATGTTACATGGTATATGATAATGGGATAATGAGATAAAGTATAATGTTTCATGGTGTATGATAATGGGATAATGTGATAAAGTATAATGTTTCATGGTATATGATAATGTGATAATGTGATAAAGTATAATGTTTCATGGTATATGATAATGGGATAATGAGATAAAGTATAATGTTTCATGGTATATGGCAATGGGATAATGAGATAAAGTATGTTTCATGGTATATGATAATGGGATAATGTGATAAAGTATAATGTTTCATGGTATATGATAATGGGATAATGAGATAAAGTATGTTTCATGATATATGATAATGTGATAATGTAATAAAGTATAATGTTTCATGGTATATGATAATGGGATAATGAGATAAAGTATGTTTCATGATATATGATAATGGGATAATGAGATAAAGTATAATGTTTCATGGTATATGGTAATGTGATAATGTGATAAAGTATAATGTTTCATGGTATATGATAATGGGATAATGAGATAAAGTATAATGTTTCATGGTATATGATAATGTGATAATGTGATAAAGTATAATGTTTCATGGTATATGGTAATGTGATAATGTGATAAAGTATAATGTTTCATGGTATATGATAATGGGATAATGAGATAAAGTATAATGTTTCATGGTATATGGTAATGTGATAATGAGATAAAGTATAATGTTTCATGGTATATGGTAATGGGATAATGAGATAAAGTATAATGTTTCATGGTATATGATAATGGGATAATGAGATAAATATAATGTTTCATGGTATATGATAATGTGATAATGTGATAAAGTATAATGTTTCATGGTATATGATAATGGGATAATGAGATAAAGTATAATGTTTCATGGTATATGATAATGGGATAAAGTGATAAAGTATAATGTTTCATGGCATATGATAATGGGATAATGAGATAAATATAATGTTTCATGGTATATGATAATGGGATAATGTGATAAAGTATAATGTTTCATCGTATATGATAATGGGATAATGTGATAAAGTATAATGTTTCATGGTATATGATAATGTGATAATGTGATAAAGTATAATGTTTCATGGTATATGATAATGGGATAATGAGATAAAGTATAATGTTTCATGGTATATGATAATGTGATAATGTGATAAAGTATAATGTTTCATGGTATATGATAATGGGATAATGAGATAAAGTATAATGTTTTATGGTATATGATAATGGGATAATGAGATAAAGTATAATGTTTCATGGTATATGATAATGTGATAATGTGATAAAGTATAATGTTTCATGGTATATGATAATGGGATAATGAGATAAAGTATAATGTTTCATGGTATATGATAATGTGATAATGTGATAAAGTATAATGTTTCATGGTATATGATAATGTGATAATGTGATAAAGTATAATGTTTCATGGTATATGATAATGGGATAATGAGATAAAGTATAATGTTTCATGGTATATGATAATGTGATAATGTGATAAAGTATAATGTTTCATGGTATATGATAATGGGATAATGAGATAAAGTATAATGTTTCATGGTATATGATAATGGGATAATGAGATAAAGTATAATGTTTTATGGTATATGATAATGTGATAATGTGATAAAGTATAATGTTTCATGGTATATGATAATGTGATAATGTGATAAAGTATAATGTTTCATGGTATATGATAATGGGATAATGAGATAAAGTATAATGTTTCATGGTATATAATAATGTGATAATGTGATAAAGTATAATGTTTCATGGTATATGATAATGTGGCACGGTGGGCAAAATTATATGTTGACGAATATAATATAAATAATGTGACTGGTGGGATAAATTATTTCTTAAAATGGAACTACTTTATTTATTTATTTTACTATATATTCAGCGAGGGGAGTGCATTGACCATGAAGATTTTCAGAGACTGATGGGAGGGAGGTATGCAGGTATTCTCAAGCCAGAGACATGGGCTAAATGCTTGCACCAGAGTGGGCTCTGATAAAGTCAATAAAGAGCCAGATAGTAATGTTAAAGCGTACGACCGATTAAGTCTGCTACCCAGGTATTTTGTGTGTGTTTTTTATTTCTTATTCTCTTCAGCCAGGGGCTTGTGAATATCCCTAATCCCCCCTGTGAAGTCATTTCTGGCGTTAACACCTGAATAATGGAGTTTCCATCCTCCATCCAAATCCACAGTATGAGAACCATGGAACTTTGTTGAAGAAACCTAGACTATATCTAGCCGGGAGCATCTAGCCTCATCCAATAGTTCCTATTCCTTACTTGTAAGAAATGTGATATTCCAGGTTCCAATTGTCAAGGTTTGCTCCCTTCCGAACCCTCTAAATCTTTAATGGTTATATGGGGTTATATCTTGTGTGTATTTAATTTATAAATTATATTATATTGTTAGTTACACTTCGAAGGGCGGTGGATTGATAGTATCGGTAGAGCGCCAGACACTATGCTTTTCAGCATAGAGGTACACCCCTTTACGTTCTTAGTTCAAATCCCGCCGAGGTTAACTTTGCCTTTCACTCTTATGGGGTCGATAAAACAAAGCACCAGTAATGCACTGAGGTAATTGCTGGCCTTGTGCCAAATGTAGAAACAATTATTACTTTAATTTGAGCTGTCCAAACGGTTTTAGCTATTACATTTAACAAATAATGTTTCCCCTCTGCCTCATTAAAGTATCAAGTGCTCAGTCACTTGACTAATAGCAAACTTACAATCTTATTTATTTATCTATTTATCTATACGGAATCTTATTTATTTATCTATTTATTTATCTATTTATCTATACGGAAGTTTAAATTGATTAAATCGATTTAAAAGTCCGTATAGAGCTAGTAAGCAAAGAGAGAATAGGGGAAGTATCTAGTAGAAGATATACAGAAATACATGAATATATTTTAAAAAATCAGAATTAAAATAAAATAAAATAAAATAAATTGGATAGGGATATATATGTGTGTGTATGTGTGTGTATGTGTGTTTGTGTATGTGTGTGTGTATGTATGTGTGTAGAAAGAGAGAAAGAGAGAGAGAGAGAGAGAGGGGGAGAGAGAGAGAGAGAGAGAGAGAGAGAGAGAGAGAGAGAGAGAGAGAGAGAGAGAGAGAGAGAGACTCTCCTGGTCTTATGATAGATGCATAACATCCCAGAAACTGTCTTGATTCAAATATAAAAAACCTTATCATTTTGTAAGGGGCTAATTTGAATTCTGCAAACAACACCAATAAACCTGAAAGAGAATATACATACATACATACATACATACATACATACATACATACATACATACATACATACATACATACATAATTGTTAAATTATAAAACCAGAAGTACATACAGACAGACATACATACCCAGTCAACGCGATCAGTCACATATTTTGGCGTGGGCGACTATTCATTAAATTTAAGATGAATACTATCTCTGACAGTAATGCCACAACTATCAGACAGGTTGAATAACTGGCTATTCTTCTAACTATATCTACTGAATACACCTTTTATTCGTTTTCGTAGAGATATCCGACTAAATACATAATTCATTTTACAAGGATTTGCTACAAACAGCATGGCTGAACACAACATCAACAACAACAACATTAAGGAAGTACCGAAGAAAAACAACGAGAAAGGTAAACAAAATGTATTCAGTTGTAGCTACAGAAGAAACAGAAATTATAAATCGCATTTCTCTTAGAGTTGCGAACTTAATGATGATTTATTTAATTGTTATAAAATGGCAAAAAACAATCCTTCCATTGGCTATATGAATAGAATGAAGCTACACTTGGACGAAATACACCCAGAGCTAAATCACTTCACAGGGAAACAATTACGCCAACAAGCGACATTTGTTGAATGTAAAATTAAGATAAATATTATTAATTGTAAGTCCCCCAGAACAAACATGGAATCAACAACAGGTGATACAGGTCGCCATGCTACTAGACTTCCTGGCCACCAGGTCGAACAGTACCTTGAAACAACTATGCCTGTAAGAAATTTGACACCACGTGTACCATCTAAGTCTACCTCGAATGCTGGGGGAAACACTATCGTTAATAATAATAATCGAAGAAATTTGACACCACGTATACCACCCGAGTCTACCTCGACTATTGTGGAAAATACTATCGATAATGATAATAATCAAAATATAAACAGTTGAAAAATCCCTCAACGAAATCTTCCAGAGAGAAATTAATTCATTTATAAACATTTCTCTTGCTGAACGTTTTAAAACAACAATAGTTAATAAAAAAACAAATAATGAAATATTACGTGTTATTGACGAAATGAGGAATGAATATTTACGACGGATAAAAACCCCCAACATTTTGGCAAATCAACGCCTGTTTATAAGCTTTAGCAACGACAGTGAAGCATCATCTTGGTGATAGCAGAGATAACACAAACACCACCAAAAATACCATCAAGCACAAAATGTAGACACCATCCCGAGGCCAAGGTATTCCGTACATCTCTGTACTGTATATATATATATATAAACATATAATCGTGTACAGATATTTTTGCATGCACAATAACAAATTATAAACAAACGTATTTATTTCACGAGGCTCGATAAGGATAAATATATATCAAATATATAAGAACCCTAGAGCAAATCCCGAGCAACGCCGGGCCATTCTGCTAGTATATAACTAAAATAGAAAAAAGATTGCTGACCTACGAAAAACCATAGGATATGTGACAATGCTCCTTTCATGTAAACAAACACAAAAAACTTCACTCCTCACCAACAAAGAGTGAAAAATAAAATAGAGCCGATGTTTGGTAACAGTAGAACCAGAACTCTTCAATATAAGCTGATCACCCCCAAACAAGAATTGGTAGCTGTTAGCGAAAAACGCCGATACCTGAAGAAGGTAGATGAAAGAAAAGTGCTTAATAAAAAGATTCAGATGAAACCAAACACCAGTCGATAGAGATATGAAGGGCAAAATAATAAGTGTCGCTGAAAGATAGATTCTTTTTGGAGAAAAATACGGGGTGAAAATAAGAATTTCAACCAAGATGCAGTGTGGCTAAAAGAAATCCAAAAGAACTTTTGCTCCTACATTACAACAAAAATATATGAAATAAGTGAGGGTACCCTTGAGACTGTGATAGGAAAACTCCAAGATAAGAAAACACCAGGAAGAGACATGATTGTCGGCTATTGGTAAAAAAAACTGATATTCTATCGGAGGTATCATACCGACCTCTACCAACAAGTTCTTAAGGGAGATACACTTATACCAGAATGGTTGACATTAGCACAAACATTACTAGTCCCCAAGAACAAAGACACCCACCTGGCAAAAAATTACCGACCCATTGCATGCCAGAACCTGATGTATAAGATGTATACAGCCTGCCAGCACCTGATGTATAAGATGTATACAGCATGCCTGAACCTATTCCTCCAAGATCACTGTGAAAATAATAACATCATCACAGATGAGCAAGCAGCTGGAAAGAAAGGGGTTTGGGGATGTGCTGACCAACTACTAATCAACAAAACTGCGATGTCGGAGGTGCGACAACTTAGCAGGAATATGGCTACAGTCTGGCTGGACTACAGGAAAGCTTTCGATTCTGTTCCCCATTCTTGGATTATAGAGGCCCTCCAACTTGCTAAAGTCCCAGACATTATTATCAGATTGGCAGTATCAGTAGAGGGTCGGACGCCATGCTTGTCGCAAAGAGTTACGTCCCTTTACGATCTGAGTTCAAATCCGGCCGAGGCTAACTTTGCCTTTCATCCTTACGGGGTCGATAAAATAAAGTACCAGTAATGTACTGGGTAATTTGCTGGCCTTGTGCCAAAAGTAGAAACAATTATTATCAGAGCTATAGAGAAGCTGTCTTCTTCTTGGGCTACTATCCTAAAGTTAAAGACAGGGAAGGAGGACTCTATTTTCACTGATAAAATGAAATATCGCAGGGGTATATTTCAGGGAGACAGTCTCTCTGTGATATTATTCATCCTGTCATTAAACCCCTTGTTCTTTCTGTTCAAGAAATGTGAAGGATATATCATTGGCTCACAGGAGGACAGAAGTACGAACCTAATCCATAATTTCTTTGTGGATGATCTGAAACTCTATGCCAAGAACATGGATGGGATGAAGAAAAATCTTGATCTGGTTACAATATTCTCAAAGGATATAGGAATGGAGTTTGGCCAAGATAAATGCTCATATATCACTGTAAAGCGGGGAAAAACAATAACCCAATCCAGCAACATTTGTATCGATGGCCTAATTCTTTCACCAATATCTGATGACCACTGCCACTGATACCTGGGGATAGATGAGAACATATCCTATAATGGTATCTGTAATAAGGAACGCGTAACTAGGGAATACTACACCCGATTAAGAAAGATTTGGTCATCGGAACTCTCTGCGTAAAACAAAACAGTGGCTCACAATGTGTTTGCTGTGCCTGTCCTAACACCAACTTTTGGAATACTCAATTGGACAATAGACGAAATCCGAGGAGTTGATGTTGGAACTCGAAAAATAATAAACAACACCGGAAACTTCCACATCAACAGTGACATAGACCGCCTTTACTTGAAACGTAAGCAGGGAGGCAGAGGCCTAACATCAGTCCAGACAACATTTGAATGTCGCATCATATCCCTCCGACAACATCTACGAACCTCAAAGCGTAGGAGCCCGTCTCTCGAGCAAGTCTATCTGCATTAAACATAAGATCATGAGAGTTGGGAAGGAACTCCTTGAGAGATATTCCCTGTGTGATAATCAAAAACTCACACAGAGAAGTCGCTCAGCAGTATCGCAGTGAATCCATAGATGAAAAACTCCATGCCTATCAGCAAAGAATCATGCATGGATATGTTGCCAGGAAGCTCCAGAGTGAGAGTAATAGAGATAAGGAAAGTAGTCTATTTTGGACCAACAACCGCTATGTTGGCTCCCACTTTGAAGGATACACTTTTGCAATCCAAGAACAGGAAATCAACACGAAATACCTGATTCACAAAAGAGATAGGGATGCAGGCAAAACACCTGGATGTGATAACAAGTGCAGACTCTGCAGAATTAACATCGAAGATATCACCCATGTCATCAGCAGCTGTCCAAAGATGTCATCGCGGTACTATCTACCTATGAGGCATGATGTAGTGGCCAAAACACTGTACAATGCAATTCGTAGAAAAGATAGCCCCAATAATAAACACATTAAAAGCTACAGCAATGTGGAAGACATAATATGAAAGAGTACTGGTGGAATGTTCCAGTAAAAACCCCAATAACATGCAGGCAAAACAGACCAGATATTATGATATGGGACAGGGAAAAGAAGGCATGCACAGTAGTGGAAGTTAGCTGTCCAGCAGATGCCAATATAATATCAAAGATTAGTGAAAAGGAAAACATTTATGCAGAACTGATGAGAATCTGCAGATACTCCACCCTGATTACACCTTCAGATTTATGCCTGTGATTTTGGGGGCACTGGGATATGTTAGTAACTGCCTCAGTACAAATCTTGAGAAGCTAGGCTTCACAGAAACAGAAAGAACACAACTACTTAGGAAATTACAAGTACAATCCATTAATGGAACAGTAGAAATATATAAAACTTACCAAAAATTTTGCATCTAATACCTGCATATACACATCTACAGATACTAAGCATATACACATGCACACATACAACTCGAAACATCCACATCCACACATACAATAACATCCATATCTACACATTCATGCATGCATACATATCTACCTAATTGATGTTGTGTAAATTCCAATGAGAGAGTCTTGTGTCTATGTTAGAAACCGACTTTCTCTCTATTGGTTAAAATTTGTGAAATTATAAACCCAGAAGCACATACATATTCATCAATTTATAAAAAATGTTTTTGTTTATTACATTACATATGTTCTGAAGAAGTAGTTATAGTGTTGGTGGTGGTGAGGTCAGTAGTAGTAGTAGTAGTAGTAGTATTAGTATTAGTGGTGGTGGTGGTGGTGGTGGTGGCGGCAGCGGCGGTGGTGTTGGGGTCAGTAGTAGTAGTAGTAGTAGTAGTAGTAGTAGTAGTTTGTAGTATATAGCAAACATTGCTATATGACCTCTAATTTCATGTAAGAAATATTTTGCAAACCACGGGAGAACAGGTTTCTACAGTTCAAGCACTTTATACATTTATGAATAATTTATCTTGTAACATATATTGATCTTAGATTTTACATTATTCCTCACCGCATTTAACTGAAACTCTTCTAATAATTATTAGCATTTTAATATAAATAAATAAATGATGAAAATTAGAAGAAAGTAAAGATGTGTATTGGAAGTCTATGATGTTTGAAATAGCTAGCGGCGAAGTTCAAATGAATTTTATAAGGAAATGCATGCGAAAATATAATGAACTGATGGTGTATATGTATTAGATTATCGCCTTGAAGTACTGGCTGTGGGTTAATCTTAGTGTAAAATTTCAACATATTGGTGCTGCACACCAGGACTTTGCAGAAAAGCCCTTACGTGTCAAGAAACCCTAATAAGGTTGCATGAAAGTCTACCAATAATTTCTTTGGAGAAATTATGCGTAGAAAATAAGAGGAAAATAAAATAAAAATGTGCAAATAGTATTTATTTAAGACAAAATATTTTCATAGTTTAAATCTTTATTTTTCCCCCGAGCACCATAAGCAAGCTTCTGGACACTTTTTTCCTGTCCTTATGGGTAGTTTACCTGGTTATTTAAGCTATTATTTATAACAATCGATTGTGGTTACAGTTATTTTCTGTAGTTGAGATTCCTACATTTTCTAAGAGTTTCAAAACTACCCAACGCTCCAAATGTTAAGGGTGAAAGCGGCGATTCTTTGCTTAGGCTTTGATCTGTTATTTTAATAAATATTTGCTCTTTGGTTCTTATATATTTGATATGTATTTATCCTTATCGAGCCCTCTTTGGATTTAGTCTTCACATTTATTATATATATATATATATATATATATATATATATATATATATATATATATATATATACATGTGTGTGTGTGTGTAAATAAAAGTAAAAGAATATATATATATATATATATATATATATATATATATATATATATATATATATATATATATATATATATATATATATATGACAACTAGTATGTTTTGAAACAGCGAGCGAGTTTGAAATTAGAAATAGAAGCTTCGCCGTAATTTTGACTAAATAAATTTTAGCCTGATAGTAGAGTTTAAAACATTCTAAGAAATGGAAAAAGATTTAATATTGACGTACTAAAATTTCTTTAGTCAAAAATCGGTGAAAGCTTCTATTTCTAATTTATATATAGACACACACACACATATATATATATATATATATATATATATGTAAGTATGCATGTATACGTACATACATATATGTATACAGACGTACAGTAGCATGCACATATATATATATATATATACATATATACATACATATGCATACAGGTACACATACATATATGCACGTATCAGTTTAGCGGCGCTTATTATAACGTCGCTTTGTTCATTTGTAAACAAACTGAACAGCCTGAATTTATGCCATACGGTGTTAAGGCAACCACGTCACCTTTTTGTTCAACACTGACACAGGAACGATGTACTAGTTTCAAGCTTGTTAGCTATCATCAGCACCGTTTACCCATCTGCCAGATAGTTGAACGTTCGAAAGTATATACTTTCCTTATGAAAATTAACGGCTGAGCAGCCTAATTTGCATATTGAGTGAGTTAAATCGGTCAGGCATACCGAAAACGATAAATTGAAACAAAATGAAAACGAAATTTCATTTCTCACTCTTATATATATATATAGTTCAAGGAAACGACAAAACAGAGATACAAAAAGCTTTATTAGTTTCACGCTTTATATGGAAAAGGGGAAATAAAGTTAGACGTGTCAGACATTAGCCCTTCTTCGGGAGTAGAACAAATAAGGACGGGATCACAAAGGATAGACACAGAAAATAAAAGGTAGTCAGTAGTAAAAAGCTTCAGAAGAACAGAAGAACCCGTGTAGGGTGACAGCAGAAATTCTTTGCTTAAACTTTAATCTGTACTAATAATATATATATATATCCATCTCCCTCTCTCTCTCTCTCTCTCTCTATATATATATATATATATATATATATATATATATATATATATATAACCACACACACACACATACATACACACATACATACATACATATATATATATATATATATATATATATATATATATATATAATGAAAAATTGAACAGGGACAGAACAGAGAGGCAGTACAATAAATGTTTATTAAATTCACGCTCAGGGGAGTGGGGGGGTAGGTGGGGGACAACGTTTCGGGCATAAGCCCTTCTTCAGGTGAGAAGTGTGTGGGAACAGAGTTCAAAAGGTGTGTAGGGGAGTGGTGGAGAGACATATAGCGAAAGGAAACGGTGCGAATGAAAAATTAACAAATAAAAACAAAAAATATAATAAATAAAAATAAAGCATGATCAAAATACAAGGAATGAGAAAATTTAAAAATAAAGGCATGATCAAAATAAACTGAAATTAAAAGGGGGGTAACAGTGTACCCCCGGCATTCTCCGTCCCTGTTATTCGCGGAATCGTAAATATCTTCCGCGATTTTTATTGGCTTTTTTTGTGGCAATATATATATTTTTAAACTCTAAATTATTTATGACAATATCCCGTGTTTGCCGGACGATTGGAAGTCCCTTCGCGTAAGGCGCTCCCTCTTTTTTTTATTATATTTTACGGTACATTTTGACATTTATAGGCATTTTTATAGACCACATCCAATATTCGCAGTTTTTCACTCTCCGCGGGTGCTCTAGGAAGGTAAACCCGCGAATACTGGGTACAACTGTATATAATTAAATATATATATATATATATATATATATATATATATATATATATATATATATATATATATATATATATATATATATATATATATATATACAAATATAATTTAGCGAGAATCGCATTTCGGCGGGTAGAAATTAGCGAAACGCAACTTCCATATTGTGGTGACAAGCGCTCGATGGAACTGAAGAAGATACCAGAGCTATAAACATAAGTTAAAAAGGTCATACACGCTGAGACGATGGTTTAGAAGCCATTAACCACCATAGCCAAAAAAGCGAACATATATATATATATATTGGTAAAAGGAAAAGAAAATGCATTTTCTTTTCCTTTTACCAATATATCATAACTCGTGTGTTACACCTCTATTCTTTTAAATATATATATATAATACAATCGGTACAGTATATGGAAGGAATATATTAGGTTAACGCTTGAAATAGCAGGAAGAGGGTCTTAACGTTTCGGACGCTAGTCCTTCATCAGAAGAAACAATGAGAAATAAGATAGATTGAAGGGACGGGCGGGTTGGAATTGGAAATTAAGTCTTTAGATAAAAACAACAGGTCCATTCATATTGACATCGCTTGGAAAACTGTTGATGCTGGCGTTTTGTGTATGATTTATTTTTTAGAAAAGTGAAATGGAAAAAAACCGTTTTGTTAAAAGAGCTATACTTGTGCGCGTGCGTATGCATGTGTGTGTGTGTGTGTGTGTGTGTGTGTGTGTGTGTGTGTGTGTGTGTGTGTGTCTTATTATACGTCCGTACGAAGCTAAGAAGAAATGTGTGTGCATATGTAAGTAAAAGAATGTGTGTGTGTGCTTGTTTCCTACACATTGTCAAGTTACCGTACCCTAGTAATAAAATTAGCATATCCTAAAGGACTCAAATTTTCAAAAGCCTCGCGTTAAATGTGTTTATACTATAGTACTATACTGCGTTTTGGTTTTATGGACGATTGAACGTTTAAGGTTAATCCAATACTCCAGAAGTTACCCAGTGGCAATTTTTCAAAAAGATATTTTCACCCAATATACACCCCACCCTACACACCGTACCACATCCTCCCAATTCCGTCCACTATGTCGGTGACACAACAAAAAGCATCCAGTTCACACTGTAAAGTGGTCGTGTAGGAGACACGGTAAAAAGACTCCCAGTCCACACTGTAAAAGTGGTTGGTGTTAGGAAGGGCATCCAGCCGTAGAAAACCTGCCTGGGACACTTCCGTACGAGCGAGAAACGGTCTCCCGACCATTCCGGCATCAAATGGAACAAAACCGTCTAACCCATGTTAGCGTAGAAGATGGACGTTAAACGATGATGATGATGATATTTACCATCACTCGGTTTCGTTCAGTAGTTTGAATTTACACTCCACGACAGCATTGAAGGTACTTCTGAATTATTCCCATTGACCAATCATTGCCCAGACTCTAAACACCGTGGAAATCGATGGAGCTCGGCGCGAAGTTCATATTCTGACTAATTTTTCGCCTTCAGTTTTAGGCGTAACATGCAACAACAGAAGCTGTATTAAATGTTTTTAACAAGTTTTATTAGTACCCTTGATACTGTCGCGGATTGTTAGATCTTTGACAGCATCTGACAAAGAGGAAATTTTAAAGTACAGATGAACAGGGAGAATAACAACTGACAAACTTTCAATTATGTTGATGTTTTCTCTTTGCTTTGTATTTCATTTCTTGAGAGAATTATTCTCCTCTGAATTAAGCTATTTGATTGGGGATACGATAATTAAGAAATATAAAATACAGATCGTTAATTTCAAAATAGTAGAAAGAAACTATATTAGTATTTTAATAAACAAAACAGGCCTACTTTAAATGTTCTCAACTTCGGGCTGATTTTAATTATAATTGAAAAAAGAATATGTGCAGATCCAGATTCAGAGAATTTACCCCAGGCTAGGAACACTCGGAACACTTCCAAAATCCAATACACTTTATATTAACAAATTACAATAATCGAATTGAATGGCATCAGTAAATAAGCAGATTTATTTTCTGTGGGACGTTAATCAATAGACTTACATTTCTATTTCTCTATTTCGATAACATTAAACCCGTCATACAACAATTAAGCCTAATTTATTTCAAATTTCTCATAAATAAAAGCCAGCTGAATAAATCCGATTATTACTACATGTTATTGAGGGCGGTGGATTGGCAGTATCGGTAGAGCGTCGGACAAACTTTGTGGCATATAGTTTCGGCCCTTTTCGTTCTAAGTTCAAACCCCGCCGAGGTTAGCTTTGCCTTTCATTCTTAAGGAGGCGATAAAATAAAGTACTAGTAACGCACAGTCTTCTTCCTCCAAATTCTTCTTCTGAATGCTTGTTTGTTTGACTACTGTGTACATATATTAACCAAGTGTAAAGGTGGTGTTACATCTATTAACCAAGTGTAAAGGTGGTGTTACATCTATTAACCAAGTATAAAGGTGGTGTTACATCTATTAACCAAGTGTAAAGGTGGTGTTACATCTATTAACCAAGTATAAAGGTGGTGTTACATCTATTAACCAAGTGTAAAGGTGGTGTTACATATATTAACCAAGTGTAAAGGTGGTGTTACATCTATTAACCAAGTATAAAGGTGGTGTTACATCTATTAACCAAGTGTAAAGGTGGTGTTACATCTATTAACCAAGTGTAAATGTAGTGTTACATATATTAACCAAGTGTAAAGGTGGTGTTACATCTATTAACCAAGTATAAAGGTGGTGTTACATCTATTAACCAAGTGTAAAGGTGGTGTTACATATATTAACCAAGTGTAAAGGTGGTGTTACATCTATTAACCAAGTGTAAAGGTGGTGTTACATCTATTAACCAAGTGTAAAGGTGGTGTTACATATATTAACCAAGTGTAAAGGTGGTGTTACATCTATTAACCAAGTGTAAAGGTGGTGTTACATCTATTAACCAAGTGAAAAGGTGGTGTTACATCTATTAACCAAGTGTAAAGGTGGTGTTACATCTATTAACCAAGTATAAAGGTGGTGTTACATCTATTAACCAAGTGTAAAGGTGGTGTTACATCTATTAACCAATTGTAAAGGTGGTGTTACATATATTAACCAATTGTAAAGGTGGTGTTACATATATTAACCAAGTGTAAAGGTGGTGTTACATCTATTAACCAAGTATAAAGGTGGTGTTACATATATTAATCAAGTGTAAAGGTGGTGTTACATCAAATACAAGTATAAAGGTGGTGTTACATATATTAACCAAGTGTAAAGGTGGTGTTACATATATTAACCAAGTATAAAGGTGGTGTTACATCTATTAACCAAGTGTAAAGGTGGTGTTACATATATTAACCAAGTGTAAAGGTGGTGTTACATATATTAACCAAGTGTAAAGGTGGTGTTACATATATTAACCAAGTGTAAAGGTCGTGTTACATATATTAACCAAGTGTAAAGGTGGTGTTACATCTATTAACCAAGTGTAAAGGTGGTGTTACATCTATTAACCAAGTGGAAAGGTGGTGTTACATCTATTAACCAAGTATAAAGGTGGTGTTACATATATTAACCAAGTGTAAAGGTGGTGTTACATCAAATACAAGTATAAAGGTGGTGTTACATCTATTAACCAAGTGTAAAGGTGGTGTTACATCTATTAACCAAGTGTAAAGGTGGTGTTACATCAAATACAAGTATAAAGGTGGTGTTACATATATTAACTAAGTGTAAAGGTGGTGTTACATATATTAACCAAGTGTAAAGGTGGTGTTACATCAAATACAAGTATAAAGGTGGTGTTACATATATTAACCAAGTGTAAAGGTGGTGTTACATATATTAACCAAGTGTAAAGGTGGTGTTACATCAAATACAAGTATAAAGGTGGTGTTACATATATTAACCAAGTATAAAGGTGGTGTTACGTCTATTAACCAAGTGTAAAGGTGATGTTACATATATTAACCAAGTGTAAAGGTCGTGTTACATATATTAACCAAGTGTAAAGGTGGTGTTACATCTATTAACCAAGTGTAAAGGTGGTGTTACATATATTAACCAAGTGTAAAGGTGGTGTTACATCAAATACAAGTATAAAGGTGGTGTTACATATATTAACCAAGTGTAAAGGTCGTGTTACATATATTAACCAAGTGTAAAGGTGGTGTTACATCTATTAATCAAGTGTAAAGGTGGTGTTACATCAAATACAAGTATAAAGGTGGTGTTACATCTATTAACCAAGTGTAAAGGTGGTGTTACATCTATTAACCAAGTGTAAAGGTGGTGTTACATCAAATACAAGTTTAAAGGTGGTGTTACATATATTAACCAAGTGTAAAGGTGGTGTTACATCAAATACAAGTATAAAGGTGGTGTTACATATATTAACCAAGTGTAAATGTGGTGTTACATCAAATACAAGTATAAAGGTGGTGTTACATATATTAACCAAGTGTAAAGGTGGTGTTACATATATTAACCAAGTGTAAAGGTGGTGTTACATCAAATACAAGTATAAAGGTGGTGTTACATATATTAACCAAGTATAAATGTGGTGTTACATCTATTAACCAAGTGTAAAGGTGATGTTACATATATTAACCAAGTGTAAAGGTCGTGTTACATATATTAACCAAGTGTAAAGGTGGTGTTACATCTATTAACCAAGTGTAAAGGTGATGTTACATATATTAACCAAGTGTAAAGGTCGTGTTACATATATTAACCAAGTGTAAAGGTGGTGTTACATATATTAACCAAGTGTAAAGGTGGTGTTACATCAAATACAAGTATAAAGGTGATGTTACATATATTAACCAAGTATAAAGGTGGTGTTACATCTATTAACCAAGTGTAAAGGTGATGTTACATATATTAACCAAGTGTAAAGGTCGTGTTACATATATTAACCAAGTGTAAAGGTGGTGTTACATATATTAACCAAGTGTAAAGGTGGTGTTACATCAAATACAAGTATAAAGGTGGTGTTACATATATTAACCAAGTGTAAAGGTCGTGTTACATATATTAACCAAGTGTAAAGGTGGTGTTACATCTATTAACCAAGCGTAAAGGTGGTGTTACATCTATTAACCAAGTGTAAAGGTGGTGTTACATATATTAACCAAGTGTAAAGGTGGTGTTACATCTATTAACCAAGTATAAAGGTGGTGTTACATATATTAACCATGTGTAAAGGTGGTGTTACATCAAATACAAGTATAAAGGTGGTGTTACATATATTAACCAAGTGTAAAGGTGGTGTTACATATATTAACCAAGTATAAAGGTGGTGTTACATCTATTAACCAAGTGTAAAGGTGGTGTTACATATATTAACCAAGTGTAAAGGTGGTGTTACATATATTAACCAAGTGTAAAGGTGGTGTTACATATATTAACCAAGTGTAAAGGTCGTGTTACATATATTAACCAAGTGTAAAGGTGGTGTTACATCTATTAACCAAGTGTAAAGGTGGTGTTACATCTATTAACCAAGTGGAAAGGTGGTGTTACATCTATTAACCAAGTATAAAGGTGGTGTTACATATATTAACCAAGTGTAAAGGTGGTGTTACATCAAATACAAGTATAAAGGTTGTGTTACATCTATTAACCAAGTGTAAAGGTGGTGTTACATCTATTAACCAAGTGTAAAGGTGGTGTTACATCAAATACAAGTATAAAGGTGGTGTTACATATATTAACTAAGTGTAAAGGTGGTGTTACATATATTAACCAAGTGTAAAGGTGGTGTTACATCAAATACAAGTATAAAGGTGGTGTTACATATATTAACCAAGTGTAAAGGTGGTGTTACATATATTAACCAAGTGTAAAGGTGGTGTTACATCAAATACAAGTATAAAGGTGGTGTTACATATATTAACCAAGTATAAAGGTGGTGTTACATCTATTAACCAAGTGTAAAGGTGATGTTACATATATTAACCAAGTGTAAAGGTCGTGTTACATATATTAACCAAGTGTAAAGGTGGTGTTACATCTATTAACCAAGTGTAAAGGGGGTGTTACATATATTAACCAAGTGTAAAGGTGGTGTTACATCAAATACAAGTATAAAGGTGGTGTTACATATATTAACCAAGTGTAAAGGTCGTGTTACATATATTAACCAAGTGTAAAGGTGGTGTTACATCTATTAACCAAGTGTAAAGGTGGTGTTACATCAAATACAAGTATAAAGGTGGTGTTACATCTATTAACCAAGTGTAAAGGTGGTGTTACATCTATTAACCAAGTGTAAAGGTGGTGTTACATCAAATACAAGTTTAAAGGTGGTGTTACATATATTAACCAAGTGTAAAGGTGGTGTTACATCAAATACAAGTATAAAGGTGGTGTTACATATATTAACCAAGTGTAAAGGTGGTGTTACATCAAATACAAGTATAAAGGTGGTGTTACATATATTAACCAAGTGTAAAGGTGGTGTTACATATATTAACCAAGTGTAAAGGTGGTGTTACATCAAATACAAGTATAAAGGTGGTGTTACATATATTAACCAAGTATAAAGGTGGTGTTACATCTATTAACCAAGTGTAAAGGTGATGTTACATATATTAACCAAGTGTAAAGGTCGTGTTACATATATTAACCAAGTGTAAAGGTGGTGTTACATCTATTAACCAAGTGTAAAGGTGATGTTACATATATTAACCAAGTGTAAAGGTCGTGTTACATATATTAACCAAGTGTAAAGGTGGTGTTACATATATTAACCAAGTGTAAAGGTGGTGTTACATCAAATACAAGTATAAAGGTGATGTTACATATATTAACCAAGTATAAAGGTGGTGTTACATCTATTAACCAAGTGTAAAGGTGATGTTACATATATTAACCAAGTGTAAAGGTCGTGTTACATATATTAACCAAGTGTAAAGGTGGTGTTACATATATTAACCAAGTGTAAAGGCGGTGTTACATATATTAACCAAGTGTAAAGGTGGTGTTACATCAAATACAAGTATAAAGGTGGTGTTACATATATTAACCAAGTGTAAAGGTCGTGTTACATATATTAACCAAGTGTAAAGGTGGTGTTACATCTATTAACCAAGTGTAAAGGTGGTGTTACATCAAATACAAGTATAAAGGTGGTGTTACATCTATTAACCAAGTGTAAAGGTGGTGTTACATCTATTAACCAAGTGTAAAGGTGGTGTTACATCAAATACAAGTTTAAAGGTGGTGTTACATATATTAACCAAGTGTAAAGGTGGTGTTACATCAAATACAAGTATAAAGGTGGTGTTACATATATTAACCAAGTGTAAAGGTGGTGTTACATCAAATACAAGTATAAAGGTGGTGTTACATATATTAACCAAGTGTAAAGGTGGTGTTACATATATTAACCAAGTGTAAAGGTGGTGTTACATCAAATACAAGTATAAAGGTGGTGTTACATATATTAACCAAGTATAAAGGTGGTGTTACATCTATTAACCAAGTGTAAAGGTGATGTTACATATATTAACCAAGTGTAAAGGTCGTGTTACATATATTAACCAAGTGTAAAGGTGGTGTTACATCTATTAACCAAGTGTAAAGGTGATGTTACATATATTAACCAAGTGTAAAGGTCGTGTTACATATATTAACCAAGTGTAAAGGTGGTGTTACATATATTAACCAAGTGTAAAGGTGGTGTTACATCAAATACAAGTATAAAGGTGATGTTACATATATTAACCAAGTATAAAGGTGGTGTTACATCTATTAACCAAGTGTAAAGGTGATGTTACATATATTAACCAAGTGTAAAGGTCGTGTTACATATATTAACCAAGTGTAAAGGTGGTGTTACATATATTAACCAAGTGTAAAGGCGGTGTTACATATATTAACCAAGTGTAAAGGTGGTGTTACATCAAATACAAGTATAAAGGTGGTGTTACATATATTAACCAAGTGTAAAGGTCGTGTTACATATATTAACCAAGTGTAAAGGTGGTGTTACATCTATTAACCAAGTGTAAAGGTGGTGTTACATCTATTAACCAAGTGTAACGGTGGTGTTACATATTTTAACTAAGTGTAAAGGTGGTGTTACATCTATTAACCAAGTGTAAAGGTGGTGTTACATATATTAACCAAGTGTAAAGGTCGTGTTACATATATTAACCAAGTGTAAAGGTGGTGTTACATATATTAACCAAGTGTAAAGGTGGTGTTACATCAAATACAAGTATAAAGGTGGTGTTACATATATTAACCAAGTGTAAAGGTGGTGTTACATATATTAACCAAGTGTAAAGGTGGTGTTACATATATTAACCAAGTGTAAAGGTCGTGTTACATATATTAACCAAGTGTAAAGGTGGTGTTACATCTATTAACCAAGTGTAAAGGTGGTGTTACATATATTAACCAAGTGTAAAGGTGGTGTTACATATATTAACCAAATGTAAAGGTCGTGTTACATCAAATACAAGTGTAAAGGTGGTGTTACATATATTAACCAAGTGTAAAGGTGGTGTTACATCAAATAAACAAGGAAACAACTTGTCCTGGTACTATCGTGGTTGATTGTATAGCTGATATCGTTGTTGTTTATCCCTAGAACGGCTCTGATTGAACAGACCTATGATCAAAGCCATTACAACCATAACCATCCCTTTTTTGGTGGTATGTAGAACTATAGTAACTATTGTCCTTTCCCTATTTAAGATGCCAAGGTGTGGCTTGGGGGAGATTTGGCTACTATTTATAATAGGAAAAGCAACCACGTAGAGGCTCGTACGTTGATTTGTAATGCTCTTGTATTTATATTTGGCAGAATATTTGATAGGGTTGTTTCACCATTATTCCTTAAGTGGAAAAGGGTGTATGTATTCGACTTCAGATATAACGTATAGTAGTCTCTACGTCTGTGGAATATAGTTTTTAACATCATGTCGCATAGGAAGGCGATACCTTACAGTTTCGGGCAACTACCGTCTATCACACATGTAGTAGTGTTTTTGATAAATATGTCACAAGATGATGGTTTGTTAGACATATATGTTGTTATTATCTCCGTTCTTCGGATCCGAGTCCATGGTGAAGATCGACCCACTGCCTTCTTTTGGCCAGGAAGGGCAGGCAATTTTCCTCTGTCTGGTGTCAGTAGCCAAAGAGGTTGTATGGTGAACCACGTTGAAAGGACTGAAAACAGACACTTTTCTCTTCGGCTAATCCCTCAACTTTTTCAAATTTCACTTGGAAAGGAAGGTGAGGGTGGAGAGAGAAGTGCTGCCACCCCAGTACATTTGCTGAAAGGTGGGTGAATGTGGCGAGAATGACCCATGTGAGTGGGCTTACTCTGATCATGCGCCTGTGGGTTGGTGAATTTGATGAGGAGATGGGTGCCCTTCCCGGGTGCTCTCTAGGCGTCGGGTAGTTCAGGATTGGTGGAGTACCTGAGTTAACTCTGGGTGGTTATCCCCTCCTATTGGGGAATTTTTCATTGTTGTATTGTTCTTGTTATTTTGTTATTGTTATTTATAGTTTTACACGTTTTATATGTAAACCCCAACTATCCCTGTCAAGAGTATCATCCCCTATATGTCGGCCCTTGTGGCCAATAAATGAAACCATTATCTCCGTTCATGGATATTGTAAAGGGTGTGTCACATAGTGGTCTGAACGCAAGTGAGGCTATTGATGTTGGCGGAGGGTGTTTCTCCTGGAATATTTTCTTATACTGATGTCTTACTGAAGAATGCATTCCCGACCCACACCATGTTGCACGCGTCACTTCATTGGTGCGTTTGTTTTACCACGGTTGTTTACACGTTCCCTGCCTTATCTAACCGTATAACACTCAAAGTCTATTTAAACTGATTCTAAGCTTCACTCAAGTCTTTTTGTCTGTGAAATTGTCTGTATAAATGTCCATGGAAGCTGTGAGTTTTGTAAAAGAGATGACAGACCCCGTACTGCTGAGCTCTTCCGCAATATTGGAGCATCGGCGGCCCGTCTGAGAAGGGAGCTCCACGAGGTTGGGTGGCTGTTGCAGAGTGTGTCACTGGCCATCGTCCGGGGGGGGGGGATGCTTTTGCCGTCTTGTCCGCGGGGCGCAGCACTCCTATCCCCTTGCCCTAGGCCCAAAGCCCAATCACTCTCCCCTCTCTTCTGCGAAACCAGAGCTCTTACCATCCCCTCCCTTTCTCGTTCTTTTTCTTCTTTCTTTCTCTCTTTTTTTCTCTATATTTCCCTATTCTTTCTTTCCTTTTGTTTCCCCGCTCCCCCTTTTTTTTTCTTACTAAATAAGATTTGTTTTTTTGCTTTTGAATAAATTTGAATGCTTTAATTTAGTGTCAAAAAATAAAAATCGTGAAATACTTATATTTGGCGTTCACATATGGCTACTGAGGTAGCGGCGACGTGATCACTACTTAAAATATATACAGCGAGACTTAAGTATGTTTATTATACACAAACATATATGTGTTTTAAATGTGGTTAGTCAGTTATTTCGGTATCGAAATTTCTTCTCAGTGTTTAGAGTTAATTGTTTCTACTTTAGGCACAAGGCCAGCAATTACCCAGTGCATTACTGGTACTTTATTTTATCGACCCCATAAGGATGAAAGGAAAAGTCAACCTCGGCGGGATTTGAACTCAGATCGTAAAGGGACGTAACTATGCTGGAAAGCATGGCGTCCGACCCTCTACTGATACTGCCAATCTACCACAGTGTTTAGAGTTAATACTTTAAAGATATTAAACTAACATGGAAAGTTATTAAACTAAAGATATT
Organism: Eledone cirrhosa; assembly: GCA_964016885.1. NCBI lineage: Eukaryota > Metazoa > Mollusca > Cephalopoda > Octopoda > Eledonidae > Eledone > Eledone cirrhosa. The sequence continues at coordinate 98,356,828 of OZ024745.1, forward strand.
AAACTAACATTTAAATGTTTGGAAGGTAGAATCTCTGTATATTTCACTCCATTCTTATTTTCCTAAGATGAAGTTAGTGTATGATGTATTTATTGTTTGCTACAAACCTTAAGATGCTATCTAAATATATGATCATTTGCGCGCAGGTTGTTGACATTTCCAACTCTATTTGTTATCCACCTAGGTGGCTTAGGTATCTCCTAAGTGTTGTTTCAGAGTGAGAGCAGCTGTATTCATGCTGGAATAGATTGTTCAATAGTTTTTATCACGTGTTTTTATATAACCAGTAGTGATATCACCGATAACCTTTAACACGACATCGGTTCCTTTTATCTCCTAATCTTGTAAAGCTATATATATATATATATATATATATATATATATATATACAGTATATATATATATATATATACAGTATATATATATATAGAGAGAGAGAGAGAGAGAGAGAGAGAGAGAGAGAGATTTAAATATATATATATATATATAAATTTAAATATCTCTCTCTCTCTATATATATATATATATCTATCTATCTATCTATCTATATATATATATATATATATATATATATATATATATATATATATATATATATATATATATATATATATATATATATATATGTATATATATATAAATATATATATATATATATATATATATATATATATATAGAATGAAATAGTTCTAGTCCTGTAGAAGCTTTTCTATTATATATATATATATATATATATATATATATATATATATATATAAAGTAAGATATATATACAAAATAATAATAATAAAAAAACAATAATAATAAAATGTTGTCTAAAGATAGTAGTAAGAATTCCGAAAACTACTTCTCCCTCTGTTTTTAGGTTGCCTGTATTCTAGTGTTTATCAGATCGTTTATAAATGTAGATATTTGAGTACCGAGTGGTTGTATCTGCGATGAGAGTGCTGCCCTGTCTGGTTTGTTTATATTTTTATCTTTCGCTTCTGAGGCAGATTTTCACTGCTTTCTTGGATGTCTTTTAAATATTGAAGGCCAGTAATTTGGGTGAGGGAGAGTCGATTAAATTGACTCCAGTAGGTTACTGGTACTTTATTTTATCGACCCCGCAAGGATGAAAGGCAAAGTTAACCTCGGCGGGTTTTGAACTCTGACCGTAAAGGACCGTAACTCTATGCTGCAACGCATGGTGTCCGACTCTACCGCCCTTTTAAATATTGATGGCAAAATGGCAGAGCTATTAGAGCTTCGATATTTGTTCCGGTTCTCTGCAGCGGGGTTCAACTCCCGTTAAGGTCAACTTTGTATTTCATCATTTCGGAGTCGATAAATATATCACCAAATAATTGGTGAATTGGCGAGTGTTTTTTGTTTTGTTCTTTTTTCTTTGGGGTTTTATTTTTTAAAGAGTCGGGCAGGGTGTTTTGCAGTATAAGCTTCAGTTCTGTGTGTTCTGTGTTCAAATTCTACCTCCTTCTACTATGAGATGCGGCCAACAGATAATAGTTCCCCGTCTGGTCAGATGATTGGTTCCATTCTTTTTCAAAAATATATTGCCAGACATAACAAGAGTTGGAATAACACTAAATATCTGTTCTCAATAAATTTTCAGACAATTTGTGGAGGGGGAGAGAGATGGAGGCGATGACAGTGGGAGTTGGGCTCTTCCACGTTCGGACCATATCCTTGTGGTTGTATTTAATGTAGTTGCTATTTGTAGTTATTTTCACAAACCCTGAAAATAAGCCGCATGTTGTGGCAAGACAATTTATTTCACCTTGCCCAAGTCCTCTCAGCTGCCAAAAATGAGTTTTACCTATGATACAATGTGTCACATTGAATCTCCCTCAGAACTATGCTAATAACTCAGCCACTTACACTTCAATTTCACAAGTAGTCAGTTCCATTATTCGAACGGTGGAGCACACGCAGTTGAAATCGACGGAAATCAAATATACACACTCCTGCATATACGCGAATCGTCTTCTGCACAACGAAAAAACAATAATAGCTGCCTAGGGTTTAAGATTGTATGGATTTCATCCCAAACATTTTCTAACCACTTCATATAGCCGATAGAAAAATGTTCACGTGATCGCTATTTTTTCCTACGCAGTAACGGAATAGATCCTTCTTTAAATCAAAAGAGCATGTGAGGTGAACATAACACTTACGGCATCTTTGATTACTAACAGATTTGGTAATATTCTCTCTAACTGTTGATGCAGTTATCGCTGTCAACTAGGAACATCAAAGCGAGATTGCATGCGTTTTTTTTAATCTTCAAATCAATCTACACACTCATACCTTTCCATATGTGTGTGTGTATATTTACATATATATATACACACATACACACACACATATATATACAGTATATATGTATATATATATATATATATATATATATATATATATATATATATATATGTATATGTATATATATATGTATGTATATGTGTATATATATATATATATGTGTATATATGTATATGTGTATATATATATATATATGCATATATATATACAAATATATATATATGTGTGTGTATATATATGTATATATATATATATATACACACACACACATATATATATATATACATATATATATATATACAGATATATATACGTATATATATACATACATATATACATATATTACTATCCAGCCAATTTTCAACCGTCAAGGTTGTTTTCCATGGTTATGTCACTATTTATAAAACAAATTTTGTATTTTATCTGATGAAAGCGCACCAAGATTGGCTTGGTTGCCCTTGAAATATATATAATAAAATAATTATGGTTTTATAAACATAGTTTCCATTTATTAATATATGTAAATTTTCTAGTATTCTACTCTAACCATAAATTCCTCAATCTAAGATTGACCTGTAGTATCGAATTTCATACTATAAACCCCAATTGAATATATATCTGACCAGGAATGCTTTTTGCTTTTTGTGAAAATCAGTCATATGGAACTATTATCATCTTGCCTGACGGTTTGAACTTTACAACACCACCTGCCTCTTTGAGGTCAAATACCAACCCTACTAGCATCTACAAACTGACCGAAGAGAATTAAGATTATTCCTACTGACAACATTAAATTATTCCTAACAAACTCATATATCCCAAGGCTCTGATACACCATAAACACAGAGCTGGCATATCTAAGAACTGACTAACTGCCTGATGAGGTCATAGCCACTCAATGGCTATCATCGAAATATATTTAGCAGTAAATAAAGTATTATGAGTTCATGCAATTGACTTATTCTGTCACTATATATATATATATATATATATATATATATATATATATATATATATATATATATATATATATATATATATGTGTAGAGAGAGAGAGAGAGAGAGAGAGAGAGAGAGAGAGAGAGAGAGAGAGAGAGAGAGAGAGAGAGAGAGAGGTTATATTTAATTTGTTGGGATACAACAGGCTAAATATTTTTATAACTGATATAAAGCACTCAACAAATTATTGGAGTAAATATACAATAAATTAACAAATAGAAACTATATTTATAAAACCATATTTATTTCATTATACATATTTCAAGGGCCACCAGAACAAACTATGGTGCGCTTTCATCAGATAAAATATAATATAGGTTAGTTTTATAAATAATTGACATACCCTTAAAAAATGCAACCATTCTGGCTGGAATCTCCAGAATGGTTTCATTCATTTATATATATATATATATATATATATATATATAATAGCAGTTTAGCCCGGCCTTTGCTCGGGTTTGTTCATTTGCTATGAAAAGTTACATGCAGGTAAACGTGGTTTGAAAGCGAATAAGCTTATCAATTAAGTGCATAAAGCAGTTGAACCGGTTATTAAAAGTTACGAACCAATTAGCATTTTGGTCAATCAATGATGGGTTAATAATCCTCCAATAGCGAATTTAGTAGACCAAAGTTGCAAGATGGTGGCCCTGATGCCGCTGGGTGTCAGATCTGTCCGCCATGGGATACCCTACCAGGAAATAGTCTTCCAGACGGCATAGCTCCAACACCTGCACCAACATCTATAGCTCCTCCAAATGGATGCCCGCCACCGACAATGTTTGCCCTTGTGACTTGTTAATGGACATGGCAAAACATGGTCTCACCGGGAATTGGGATCGTCGGAAATCGAACGGGATATCTGACGCCGAGGGGAAAAGGTTCATCCTTGGAATGAAAACATTCTCCCCTCTTCCGCACCCCGTTACAATGGTGGCCTCAATCAAGTGGGTGTCAGTGACTTGACGACCATGCGAGTACCGTTGCACTGCTTTGGTGGACGCAAGTTCCTTACTAGCATAATGGGACAGCCATCCCTAAGCTTAATAATGTGAGGTGGGAGCCCTGGGGGCTCAAGGAGATTTAATAACTCAACCGGATAATTAACGATATCGTCGGGGTCTGATTTGAAGATGTGCTCTTTACCGGGAATCTTCTCAATCAGCTGCTCGTTAATAAAATTAACCATGGTATTTTTCGGAGCAAGGATGGCTCTTTCGCTGAGCCAATCGAGGTTTTTAAAGTTAGATGAGACATTAGGAAAAACTGCTTCCCAAAGGTCAGAAGGGCTGCTCACAATGTTGCACAGGGTGTCGATTGCTATGCCGCCCTTGTCATCCTTAGGGATCTTGCCCTCACCAAGTGCTAAAATGTTCTGTGCTGCAGACATGTTGTCACCATGCAAATGAGCACGCATATTTGTGCTCAGGTACAAACTATTCACCTGGAGCCACAACATGGACGACTTAAGACAGGCACGCACTTCATCAGCTCTTGTCCATTTGGGGATGACAGGCAGCGTTTGCCGAAAATCCCCTGATAGCAGAAGGGTTACGCCACCCATAGGAGCCGTAGAATCCCTAATGTCTTTCCGGGCCCTGTCCAATGCCTCAAGGGCACCCTTGTGTGCCATTGTGCACTCATCCCAAACAATGAGGCAACATTTTTTGAGAACCAGAGCTTTCTGTGAACTCTTGCTGATATTGCATGTTGGTGTCTCAGTTTTTACTAACTCCAAGGGGAGTTTAAAGGTTGAATGTGCTGTCCTGCCTCCCGGCAGCAAAGTAGCAGCGATCCCGGACGATGCAACGGCCAACGCAACTTTTTTCTCCTGACGAATCTTAGCGAGAATCAATTTCGTTACAAAAGTTTTTCCGATACCCCCAGGAGCGTTTTTTATTGGGGGGATCCGGGTTTTTTTGTTTTTTTTTACCTTGAGGTATAACTAGTCAGTAGTTCCTTCAAAGGCTCTGGCGGTTCCGGAAGAGGGGGCAAGGTGAAGTTACCGTTTAAGCAGCACATTGCAGGTGGCTCCCCAGCCCACTTTGTAGCATTGCAGAATTGGCAATTGAAGCGCATCTCGCCTATATTTATGTCAGAGCGCATCGAGTAATTAACGTTTTGCTCATACTTGAAAGCCCGTAGGTGCCAGTAAGGGCTGTTGGGGCTCGTCACACCGCGTGCAGCTTCTCGCCGTCGGCTGTTACGCTTGAACGTAGAACATTGGTCGTGTGGTTGGTGGGAAGGTCTGGCAGCAATAGCAGAAGTAACATTTGCAATGTTAATGGACCGCCCGTCTGCATCTTCAGAAGCCATGGAAGTAGTCATAGC
>OZ024745.1:98369977-98384977 GCA_964016885.1 Eledone cirrhosa
TGAATGCAGAAGTATAGTTTGAATAATATTTGACTACTGTTTCTAGCAGATCAAGCGACCATATATAAACTCCCTTGTTTGCTCCTCTATATTAGTAGGCTATATGTAGAATGAAAAATTAATCCAAGACCATGAATAATGACACAGTGATGGGAGAATTATTCGACTTTCATTTTTCTATAATGATTATGAAGAGGAAAAGAAAAATAATATTTATAAACTGCATCCATTAACGTAAATATTCAACTTAGAAACCAATGGCTTCCAGGGAACCTCTTAAAATCCATTATTAACTGGGGTAGTAGGGTTAATGCATTTCCCAACGGCATTAGATTCGTAGGTAAAGAGAGCTTATGAAGTGTCGACTTGCCGGCAGCTAAATCAAGAAAATATGTATATAACTACTGTCAATATCTATAGTAATATTCTATTAAATTTACTGGTTCAGTGAAGGTAAACGTTTTTACATCAATCGAGAGAGACTTTCATTGCTAAATAATTTCCATCATACAATATTTTCATAGTTAGCAGTAGTTATAACACTGGATATGTTACTTTAAGGTATACGTTCTGTGCTGCTTGAGTTCCAATCCTGCCCTGGTCAACAAAACCGTACCAGACCAGTACTGGTATAGATTCTTCCTCTTTATATCTCTTCCTCTACCTCTCATCCTCTCTCTTTTTTACCCTTCTCTTTCTCTCTCTCTCTTTCTCTTTTTCCCTCTCCCTCATCTCTCTCTTTCTCTCTCTCTCACCCCCTTTCTCTCTCTCTCTCTCTTTCTCCCCCTCTCCCTCTCTCTTGGAAGAAATCAGCTGTGTCCCGACTTGGAGAGGTATGGGTTCCGCCAGGTCTAAATGTTTCTACCACTTCATCACGAGTTACGGTTCAATACATACATTCCGTATTTTCTGAACAACAAGAGAAAATAGAGTTAGACACTGATGGAGGCTCAACAAGGTCACGTGAGATGCTAGAAATAACTGCCAAAGCCCCCTAAAAAAATCAGACAAATATTCTTAAATACAAAAAAGGACAATTCAGACAATTTATTTCTACGTAATCCCCAAACTTCAAGGTTATCCACGGATGAAATACATTCAATCATAATTCTTCTCGAATATTTTTGACCTGATACAAAAGAACAACACAAGTCTGGCCACATCTTACATTTACACATATACATACATACATACATACATACATACATACATACATACATACATACATACATACATACATACATACATACATACATACATACATACATGATGGCTGCCCCCTCGTTATCGAGTATGGCCATTGCGCAAGAGAAAAAATATATATATAAATAAATAAATAAAAAATAAAAAATATTAATAGATAAATAAAAAAAAATATATATATATATATATATATATATATATATATATATATATATACACATACATATACATATATACACACACATATATATACACACACACATATACATTAATAACAATAATAATAATAATAATAACAACAATAATAATATACATATACATATATATATACACACACACACGCACACATAAACATATCTATACACACACACACACACACGATAGCAACTAACAGCACTGCGATCGAATGTGGCTTTTTAGCCCAGCCAATGATCTAAAATCTCTTGCACAGAGTCGGCAACCAAAACATTCACTGGGAATAGCCGGCTGTGGCTGGAGTTCGTGTACTTTTGCATGTCGCTTGAGCCCTCCTGCTGATTTGCATTCTCTACCACATGTTTGGCAAGCATGATGAGTAGCATCTCCAACAGCAGCCTGGTAGTCAACCACTGGTCTTACTTTATGACTGCGAAGATGACTTTCGAGTCCAGCTTTGCTTAGGCAGAGTCTCGCACAGACGCTGCATGTCAGCACCATAGGAGGACCATCGCCGTCTGGAAGTGCAACAGCAATGCCCTTCCTCACATCCCGCTTTACTTTCTCGTATGCGATTCGAGATGCCTCAAAGGCAACTTTTCCCTCATATACAGTCTTTCTCCATTTATTACGATCAGCAGCAATATTTTCCCATGTATCAGCAGAGATGTTAGCGTCTTTCAAAGAGGCTTTCAAGGAATCCTTATACTTCTTTTTTGGTTTATGTGGCGGTTGTTTTCCTTTAACCAACTCTCCGTGAAAGAGTTGTTTTGGTATTCTAGAATCCTTCATCCTGGCAAGGTGACCACTCCAACGGAGTTGTTGCTTAAGCACAAGAGCTTCTATACTGTCACACATAGAGCTTTCCAAAATCTCGACATCACTGATGTGGTCCCTCCAGTGAACGCCATGAATCCGTCTGAGACACATCTGATGGAAACTCTCCAATTGCCTAAGGTGGTGCCGATATGTGACCCAGGTCTCGCAGGCATAAAGAAGACAAGAGAGCACACATGCCCTGTACACCTTTACCTTTGTCCTCCTGCATATGTCTCGCCGACCCCAGAGTCGCCTTTCTAGCTTTCCGAAAGCATCACTTGCTTTCCTAATCCTAAGTGAGATTTCACTGTCAAGGTTGCTGTATCGATTGACAGTGCTTCCCAGGTAGACAAACAGATCAACCACTCCAAGTCGTTTACCATACACATAGATATTTGGTTCAGTGTACTGCCTACCAGGGGCAGGTTGGTACATGACGACGGTTTTCTTGAGACTGACAGTCAATCCTGGGCAGTGCAAGCATCGAAAATGCATTCAAAATGTACTGCATATCATCGAAAACATTACCCCAAAAGGAGAATTGGTCAACATCAACGGATGCTTCCGAAGCCGCAGGGTTTTTTTTTTTCAGGGTTTCCTTCTCCTAGAAAGGTGTTGTAACAACAACTGGGGGCCGTTCACTCCCAGGTGAAAAAAAAGTACTATATGGGTGATCGTTCACTCTACTGAGTTCCTCCGCCCTTTGCAGGGTCTTGTATTTCATCCTGGAGTGTGTCCAAATATCACCCTCCTCACCAAGCAAGCTTGGTGGGGTTTCCGGTTTAGTCGCCGACGACCCGACATAAATGGTGGCTGCCAACTCGTTATCGAGTACGGCCACTACTCTATATCCATGTAGGAGAACCCTTACCGAACCCCTACGAGTGTGACTTTTTAGTCCAGCCAGCGACTTGAAAACTCTGGTACAAACACTACACTTGTGACAATTATTGACACATAGTGCTGGGCCCATGATACCATGTGACGACAAGTGCAGAGAGATCTCCAGATATAAAGCAATGCCTGTGCCGTGAAACTTTTATAGTGAGCAAAGGTACTGCACAAAGCCAGTCCCACTCTCTTAACCAAGATGATATTTACCAAAGAGAAGAACAAGTCAACATCATTGGATACCATCAGGGTTGCAGGTGTTATATCAGAGTTTTCCTTCTCCTAGAATTCTGCATTGACAAAGGTTAAGGGGTCATCTCTCCCGGTGATTTTGGATGGCCATTGACTCTTAAGTGCTCCTTTGCCCTTTTGACAGGTTTTGTTTTTAGTCCTGCAGGATGTCCAAAGTCACCCTCCTCACCAAGAAACCTTGGTGGAGTTGCCAGTTTAGTCGCCAACGACCCGACCATGAGACAGGTTGTACTGGGATACATGTTACCAGTAGCACCAGCTGGTGATCTGACATACATACATACATACATACATACATACATACATACATACATACATACATACATACATACATACATAGTTGAGCTACATTACGCGGTAAGATTACATACATTAATTCTACATAAGTGTTTGAACTGTAAGTGGGTTGTAAAACTCCTATTTATATGAACGATACATACACTTATGATATATGAACGATACATACACTTAAACATATAAATGCAAAGTTGTTATATTACATTTGTAAAGAAATATGCAAGTAACGTTTTCGATTCAGAAACAAAAACATAAGTGTTTGAACTGTGAATATGTTGTAGAACACCTATTTATATGAATGATACATAAACTTTAACATATAAATACAGCGTTGTCATATTATACTACATTCATAACGAAATATACTAAGTAACGGTTCTTTTTGTTCTCAATTCAAACGATTCAAGAACAACGTTTAAAACACAGTTGTAGAATTAAAAACTAACTGAAAAGAAATATTACCCAAGCTGTGAATAACTTTAAATTAGATTCTGACAGAACTGTGTCGAAACTTTTAAAGAAGATCATCGACTATTTTGAAAAATAAATACAAAATATTAGTGAATAGACGAACTCATCATGGCAAAACGTACAAGTCTCCTTCGACCAAATCGCAACTACAACCGTTGTATACAGTGGAGCTACGAGCTTAACAAAGAATTATATGAAGCATACAAACAATCAGAACCCCAAAAGTTCGGTTTTATGCAAAGGCTAAAAACTTTATGGAACTCCAAACACCCAGAATTAGACTTTTCTCCAAAGCATTTAAATGAACAGGCAAAACGTATCACTAGATGTAAATTGATACATCTAACGGAATTGAGTGATACTACAAATACAGCCCTTGTAGACAACCACCCCACCTCCACTGACAGACAAAGAGAATGGCCAGCTAAATCTAACAGTGAACAGCTCACCAACAATTTTGCTGAAATCCATCCCACTTCCACTGAAGAACAGCGAGAATGGTCAGCTAACTCTAGTAGTAATTGTCACCACATCAACAACGAGGCTGAAATTCATGACTCTACTGTACAAACAGAACACCAAAAACTTGTGGATACCTTACAAGTGATATGGGACGATATGTTTCAAGAGATACACAGCCTTAATGTGAGTGACAGACCATACAACACCAGAATCAGTTAAGAACCCACTAAATTGGAATTGGAAGCAGTGAACGAAATAGCTGACAATTATCTGAAGGCTATACGATCTAAAGGTGTAGAAACGACATTTGAAACGCTTAACCTTTTTGTTATATGTTTCAGCTGTCACATTGCTATCATATAACAAACATCTAAAACCACGCAATCAAGATACAAACAAAAAGCCTGAACCAGCGTGGATGCGAAATTTAAAAAGCAAAATTTTGTCCCTGAGACGAAGTATCTCACACATCCTAGTCGTTATGAAATGCAACATAGAGAGCAACTTCACACGACACCAGGAAGACCTAAAAGAAAGGTTAGAGAGACGATTTTGAGATACAAAATTTAAAACTTTAAACTCCAAATTACACCAGTTGAAACAACAACTCACAGCTACAACAGAAAGACTAAAATATAAGTCAACAGCACATAAACGACAAGTGCTAAATAGATTGTTTGCCAGAGATCCTAAATCAGTTTATCGCAGCTTCGGTGGCAAAAGCTCAATCTCTGTAAATGACATCCCTTCAAAAGAACAGGTTGAGAGCTACTGGAGATCTGTATGGGAAACGGATGACGGATTCAACAGACAAACTAATTGACTAAAAGAACTGGAACAGGACTACTGCCAACATGTCCAGACAAAACAATATGACATAGATGGGTCAATACTGGAAACAGCTCTACAGAAAATGTCAAATAGGAAATCACCAGGCCCAGACCTCATTACAGGATACTGGTTGAAGAATTTCACTTTCTATCGGCAAGATCTCATACGGCTGTTTACAAAAACCATTAAAGGCACACAAGAACTGCCCAGATGGTTATCAACTGCCACTACTCTCCTCATTCCCCAAAATAGCCAAACCACCCTTGCTAAAAATTACGGCCCTATAGCCTGCCAAAACATCATGTATAAATTATATACTGGGTGCCTTAACCTGTTCTTACAGGATCACTGTGATACCAACAACATCATAACACCTGAGAAAGCTGGTGGAAAGAGGGAGGTGTGGGGTTGCATAGATCACCTACTAACTAATAAAATGTTTCAAGAAAAAACAACAAAGAATCGCAGAAACATGACTGTGGTGTGGCAGGACTATCAAAAAGCATTTGATAGTACCCATTGTACCTCATGGGTGGATTGTTAAGGCTTTACAGTTAGCCAAAGTTCCACAACCATTGGTAGCTGCTGTTGAACGCCTGACCAAGAACTGGTACACCAATTTGATCCTTAGAGGTGAGAAGGTGCAAGTTAAGACTGATAAGATACATTACCAGAAGGGCATCTTTCAGGGTGATAGCTTGTCAGTGCTACTCTTCGTTCTCTCACTAAATCCACTATCTTACCTACTCAGGAAACAAGGTTGACAAAGAAGTGGGTCCAGAAGTATCCCCCATCTTTTCTTTGTTGATGACCTGAAGTTGTATGGGCCAAATATCAATGACATCAAGAAACAATTGGACCTCATTACACAATTTTCAACAGACATCAAAATGAAATTTGGTGAGTCCAAGTGTGCATATTTGGCAGTAAAACGTGGAAGAGCTGTGCCCTCCTCTAGAAATCTAGAGATGAACGGCCTGACAATACAACCTCTACAGTCAGGTGACAACTACAGATATCTTGGACAGGATGAGAATGTCAGATATGATGGACCCAGAACTGAATACCTCAGAAGAGTAAAGAAAATATGGTCATCAGAACTGCCAGCGTACAACATATACATTGCCCACAATACTTATGCTGTGCCAATTCTAACGCCAACATTTGGCCTGCTTAACTGGTAATTGCAAGAACTAAGTGAGATGGATGTTAGAACTCGCAAATTTCTCAGTGTTACTGGGAACTTTAACATCAATGGTGATGTGGATAGGCTATACTTCTCACGCAAGGAAGGTGGCCGGGGTCTAAAAATCCATATTAACATCATATGAGACCCGGATAGTAACACTGAAGCAACATCTTCAACAGAGGAAAAAGGTTCGCAACCATCTTGCCCAGGTTTATGAGCATGAAAAAAAATATGATTAGAATAGCCACTGATCTGGACGAGAGATATGGAATAAAGCCTGATATAAATCTCTCACCCAGAAAAAATCGGAAGATCCTATTCAATGTTCAAACAAGATGAAAAAATTGACCAATTTACAGAAAAAGTTGTGCATTGATACTTGAGACGTAAAACACAGACCATAGAGGGGATAAACCACTCAAAAAGCCTGCATGGAGTTCCGACAAGTTTATGACATCACACCTTGAGGGATATCTCTATGCAATACAGGAACAAGAACTACCTATCAAATATCTGCTGCACAAAAGGGGAGGGCTATCAGCTGACAATAAATGTAAGTTATGTAAAACAAAGATCGAGGATGTAAGCCACATTGTTGCCAACTGCGAAAGAATGTCATCTCGCTACTACCTCTCCATGAGACACGATGGGATAGCTAGAACCATCTGGAACGCACTTCGGAAAACAAAATTAACAACAAACGAGGAAGAATATATTGAGACAGATGGCACTAAGGAATACTGGTGGAACCTGAAAATAAAAACTGCCACCAAATTAAAGCACAACCGGCCTGATATTGTTGTTTGGGACCACACATTGAAAACGTGTTCTGTTGTGAAGATCAGCTGCCCACTTGATGTAAACGTTGTCAGAAAAATACAGGAGAAGGAGAACATCTACGGACCATTGATGAGGAGTTTACAAATCCAGTATCCAAGATACACCTTTAACTTCATACCCATCATTATTGGAGCTACGGGCTATATACCAACCCGCTTGGACCAAAGTATGACTGAACTTGGATTTGCGGACAAAGAGCGCAGCTCCCTAATTCATAGTCTACAGATAGCTGCGATAGCTGGCACCTTCAAAATTTGCAAAACATTCTTGCGATTCAAGGGATGACAATTTCTTTTCTTTTAAACCTTGCCAACAGGAAGGTGGCCGGTCAAAAAGATATACTCGAAATTAAGAGAAAGAGATAACATATATACATACATAGACAGTCAACGCGATCAGTCGTATATTTTGGCGTGGGAGACTATTTATTAAATTTAAGATGAATACTATCTCCGACACAACTACAGTCAGGTTGAATAACTGGTTATTCTTCTAACTAGCCCTTCTGAAGACACCTTTTATTCGAATTCGTAGAAATATCCGACTAAATACATAATTCATTTTACAAGGATTTGCTACAAACAGCATGGCTGAACACAACATCAACAAAAAAATTAAGGAAGTACCGAAGACAAATAACAAGGAAGGTAATCAAACTTTATTCAGTTGTAGCTACAGAAGAAAACAAAATTATAAATCGCATTTCTCTTGGAGTTGCGAACTTAATAATGATTTATTTAATTGTTATAAAATGGCAAAAAAACAATCCCTCCATTGGCTATATGAATAGAATGAAGCTACACTGGGACGAAATACAACCAGAGCTAAATCACTTCACAGCGAAACAATTACGCCAACAAGCGACGTTTGTTGAACGTAAAAATAAGATAAATATTATTAATTGTAAGTCGCCAACAACAAACATGTTATCAACAACACGTGTTACAGGTCGTCATGCTACTAGACTTCCTAGCAGCCAGGTCAAACAGCGTCTTGAAACAACGATGCCTGTAAGAAATTTGACACCACCTGTACCATCTAAGTCTACCTCGAATGCTGGGGAAACCCTATCGATAATAATAATAATCGAAGAAATTTGACACCACGTGTACCATCCGTGTCTACCTCGACTATTGTGGAAAATACTATCGATAATGATAATCAAAAGTATAAACAATTGAAAAATGAACGAAATCTTCCAGAGAGAAATTAACTCATGTATAAATATCTCTCTTGTTGAACGTGTTAAAACGACAATGTTGAACAAAAAACCAAATATTGAAATATTACGTGTTATTGACGAAATAGGGGATGAATATTTACGACGGATAAAAACACCAACATTTTGACAAATCAACGCCTGTTTATATGCCTTAGCAATGACAGTGAAGCATTTATCTTGGTGATAGTAGAGATATTAACAAGAACAAAACACCACCAAAAATACCATCATATATAACTAAAATAGAAAAAAAGTTTGCTGACCTACGAAAAAACATAGGACATGTGAAATGCTCCTTACATGCAAACAAACACACAACAACCTCACTCCTCACCAACAAAGAGTGAAAAATAAAATAGAGACGATGTCTGGTTACAATAGAACCAGAACTCTCCAATATAAGCTGATCACCCTCAAACAAGAATTGGGAGCTGTTAGCGAAAAACGCCGATACCTGAAGAAGGTAGATGAGAGAAAAGTGCTTAATAAAAGATTCAGACGAAACCAAACATCAGTGTATAGAGATATGAAGGGAAAAATAATAAGTGTCACTGAGGCCCCATCCCAGAAAGACATAGATTCCTTTTGGAGAAAAATATGGGGTGAAAAGAAGAATTCCAACCAAGATGCAGTGTGGCTAAGAGAAATCCGAAAGAAATATTGTTCCTACACTACAACAAAAACATACGAAATAAGTGAGGGTACCCTTGAGACTGTGATAGGAAAACTCCAAGTTAAGAAAACACCAGGAAGAGACATGATTGTCGGCTACTGGTACAAAAAACTGATATTCTATCGGAGGTATCTTACTGACCTCTACCAACAAGTTCTTAAGGGAAATACACTTATACCAGAATGGTTGACATTAGCACAAACGTAACTGGTCCCCAAGAACAAAGACACCCACTTGGCAAAACACTACCGACCCATTGCATGCCACAACCTGATGTATAAGATGTATACAGCCTGCCAGCACCTGATGTATAAGATGTATACAACCTGCCTGAACCTATTCCTCCAAAATCACTGTGAAAATAATAGTATCATCACAGATGAACAAGCAGCTGGATAGAAAGGGATTTGGGGATGTGCTGAACAACTCCTAATCAACAAAACTGCGATGTCGGAGGTGCGACAACTTAGGAGGAATATGACTACAGTCTGGCTGGACTACAGAAAAGCTTTTGATTCTGTTCCCCACTCTTGGATGATAGAGGCTCTCCAACTTGCTAAAGTCCCAGACATTATTGTCAGAGCCATAGAGAGGCTGTCTTCTTCTCAGGCTACTATCCTAAGGTTAAAGACAGAGAGGGAGGACTCTATTTTACTGATAAAATAAAATATTGCATGGGTATATTTCAGGGGGACTGTCTCTCTGTGATATTATTCATCTTGTCATTAAACCCCTTGTCCTTTCTGCTCAAGAAACGTGAGGGATACATCATTGGCACACAGGGGGACAGAAATACGAACCTAACCCATAATTTCTTTGTGGACGATCTGAAACTCTATGCCAAGAACATGGATGGGATGAAGAAATATCTTGACCTGGTCACAACGTTCTCAAAGGATATAGGAATGGAGTTTGGCCAAGATAAATGCTCATACATGACTGGAAAGCGGGGAAAAACAACAACCCAATCTAGCAACATTCTCATCAATGGCCTAACTGTTTCACCGATATCTGATGAGGACTGCCACAGATACCTGGGGATAGATGAGAACATATCCTATAATGGTATATGTAATAAAGAACGCGTAACCAGGGAATACTACACCCGATTAAGAAAGATCTGGTCATCGGAACTCTCTGCGCAAAACAAAACAGTGGTTCACAATGTGTTTGCTGTGCCTGTCCTAACACCAACGTTTGGAATACTCAATTGGACGATAGACGAAATCCGAGCAGTTGATGTTGGAACTCGAAAAATACTGAACAACACCGGAAACTTCCACATCAACAGTGACATAGACCGCCTTTACTTGAAACGCAAGCAGGGAGGAAGAGGCCTAACATCAGTCCAGACAACATTTGAATGTCGCATCATATCTCTCCGACATCTACGAGCCTCGAAGCGTAGAAGCCCGTTTATCGAGCAAGTCTATCATGAGAGTTGGGAAGGAACTCCTCGAGAGATATTCCCTGTGTGATAATCAAAATCTCACACCCAGGGATGTCGCTCAGCAGTATCGCAGTGAATCCATGGATGAAAAACTGCATGCCTATCAGCAAAAAATCATGCATGGATATGTTGCCAGGAAGCTCCAGAGTGAGAGTAATATAGATAAGGAAAGTAGTCTATCTTGGACCAACAACCGCTATATTGGCTCCCACTTTGAAGGATACGCTTTTGCAATCCAGGAACAGGAGATTAGCACGAAATACCTGATTCACAAAAGAGATAGGGATGCAGGCAAAACACCTAGATGTGATAACATGTGCAGACTCTGCAGAACTAACATCGAGGATATCACCCATGTCATCAGCAGCTGTCCAAAGATGTCATCGCGGTACTATCTACTTGTGCAGCATGATGTAGTGGCCAAAACACTGTACAATGCAATTCGTAAAAAAGTTAGCCCCGATAATAAACACATTAAAAGCTACAACAATGTGGAAGACATCCATGTACATAATATGAGAAGTACGGCCTGATATTGTTGTTTCGGACCACACATTGAAAACGTGCTCTGTTGTAGAGATCAGCTGTCCACTTGATGTCAACGTTGGAACAAAAATACAAGAGGAGGACATCTATGGACCATTATTGAGGAGTTTGCAGATCCAGTATCCAAGATACACCTTCAGCTTCATACACAATTGCACGGCTGTTGATTCTCCTGCAGTCAACCAACCTTTCCTTCTGGAATTTGTATTTTTATTTTTGTTATGTGAGTTTGCATGGGCACATACATACTTATATTTGAACACGTATTATTTGAGAAAGAATGAAATAAATTATTCCCATGTTACTAGAAAGATACGTTCAATAATTGAAAGAGCGAACGTTGGTAATTCCTATGTCCTTTGGCAGAACTTAATTACCGTGCTGCATTGGGAGTTTCATAATGTATTTAGTCCCACAGTTATCACTGGAGACTGGGTCCTCATATGAAGGTGTTGTATTATAAGTTTGATAATGTATTGAGTGATGGAGTTACCACTGAAGACTGTGTACTCATATGTAATGTATCTAAACAAAGTAAGCTTGGTGGATCCCCATCTAATGCTACATACAGTGTTGAACTCTAACACTGCAAGCTAACAGAGGATATGTTTGTTTTACTGTATAGTCACTACACACCGAAGCTTTATAATAAAGATTTCCACTTTAGGCACAAGGTCAGCAACTTGGGGTAGGGGGGAAGTCGTTTAAACCGACTTCGGTACTTGGCTGGTACATAATTTTATCGACCCTGAATGGAAGAAAAGCAAAGTTGACAACGATAGGATTTGAACTCAGAATCTAAAAAATACTGCTTCACAGTTGTCCAACGTTCTCAATACTCGGGCAATCCATTGCAGTGTAGAACTTGTTTGAATCTTTATGAACATAACCATCTGGATTGACAGTTTTGAACATAGGTAGAGTACATTGCTACTATGAGGGTAGGAACTTTCAAACACTGGATACAAATTGCAATTCTTCCCTTGCTATTCGTATTGAACACAGAATTAACATAAATCTGGGTTCTTCGATATAATCGAAAATTACAAATCAAACATGACAACGCCAGTGGCAATTTATTCCTGCAGCAGAATGACTCATGGTGACTGCACAATTCACTTCCGGTTTACGTACATGCTGTGTATTATGGTGCAGACTATAAAGTGGATATTAGCTGCAGAGCTTTTACAATCAAATTGGATACTTTATGATGTCCTACTTTGCAACATCGTGATTCTGATATCAAATTCTGCTAAGGTCAACTTAATATTATTCATTTCAGGATCAATATTCTTGGAAAGTTTGTTGCCATGGATGATACAACTTATTACAGAGTGAAGTTATCGTTTAGTATTTAATGTTGATCTTTCAGTTCTTGTCTCAACCTTCTAAAGCTGGCAAAATATGGACATGCTCTAGTTATATACTAAGTTCGATTCATCTGTCAATAATTATATTTTGCCGAGTCAGAAGAAATTAAACGGAATGGAAAGGGCCTCTGTGAGCTTCGACGTTGAGCGGTTTAGTTATTCTATCATCGGAACAGCCTGCTTGTGATATTAATGTGTAAGTGACTGAGCATTCCACAAGCATTTTCTGTCTGCCCTATTTCACTCACAATGCATGGGTCAACTCGATGCTATGGTAAATGACACTTGTCCGAGATGTCAGGCAGCGAGATCGAACCGGTGATCTAATGATTGCGAAACGGATATCTTAACCATTCGGCTATGTTATGACCGACTTAAAAGAAACAAAATATTGTAGAGTATAAATTTTGGGAAGCGGTTAGCGTAAGACCAATGTATCGGGTGACTATGTTTTGATAATTATGTAGTATAGCATGTAGTAGTATAGCTTGTAGATGTGACACAATTTCTTCTCAATCTACAGGATACTGAGCAGAGATCGTCGTATGTATAGCTAACGACTCTTACTAGTTTTTTTTTTTTTTTTTTTTTTTTTTTTATGTTTCTTTTATTTGCCACTAGGGCATCAAAAGTGGGACAAGTACAAAGGGGGGAGTTTACACAAAAAGGCGTCCTCAATAAGGAGGAGGCAATAACAAAATATAAAAATAAAATAAGATATAACAAAAAATAAAATTTATAACAAAATCCTCAATAGAGAGGAGGCGCCTTGGGGGGTCGCACACACCCCCGAAAAAAGTGTGCAACCCTTCTCCTCAGGAGCACAGAGAAGGGGTGCTCCCTTGGTCTTTCATCTTCCTCACCTATAGTCTGATGTAGAGTGAAGGCCCATTCACACGGGCCATTCTCGCCACTTTCACCCATCTTTCATAGAAACGGCTGGGGTGCAGCACCTCTCTCTCCATCCTGATCCTTCTTCCGAAATGATATCGGAAGAAACGGACCAGTTGTTGGCCAGAGAGAAAGGTGCCTGACCTCAGTCCTTTCAGACGCGTCCACCATACAACCTCTTTCGCCATGGCTATTACGCACAGAAACACCGCCTCTGCTTCATCTTTGAAGGGGGGAGGCGGCTTGATCATTACAATAGACTCGGTGGTCAACCGGATCGGTCCCACCCTTGACAGCAGTTGTTCGACATAGCCCCACAGATCGGCTACGCCCGAGCAGTGTACCAATGCGTGTGTAACGGTTTCCTCGTCGCACACGCATCTGGGACAGATCTTTTTGGCGGGGTCCCTACCCGGGCGCCCGTGTCTGTAGAGCCTTTCTCGAACGGGTAAAGCCCCTCGGTAGCACTGCCAGGCCAGGGACTTCTGGAAGTTGTCCATAGGTCCTGGGCTGAATGTCCTACCGAACAGGCTGGCAGTTCGTCCTCCTCCATGTCTAGGGCTTCTCCGAGGGCGTCGTCGCACCTGCTGCGTACCAGCCCTCTATAGAATGTTGCGGTGGAGTCTCCACTGATAACCGGATCCGCCTGCCAGAGGGCGGTGAGCGCCTGGGCACACTCAGTGTGCCAGGCGCCCAGTTTTCTCGGTCTTTGCTTGACCCAGGATTGCAGCTCGGTGAGTGAGACGAGTCTGGGAAAGGTTCGTCTCACAAACGAGGCCCACACCGGTTGTCCGGTGAGGAATACGTAGAGGTGCCGTAGCCTTAATGCGTGTTTACGCATCATTAGCCACGGCATCCCCAGCCCTCCTTTCGAAGGGTGTTGACAGCAGATGGATCTCCTCACCATAGGAGCCCGCCTCTTCCAAAGGAATTGGAAGAGCGCGCGCTCCATCTTGGTGAGGGTTTCCCTTGGGCAGGGCACTACGGTCAGGCGGTAGTAGATGACGGACGCTATGTAGGTGTTCGCCACCTCCGCCCGACCTTTCAGGGATAGTTTGCAACTGGCCCACTTCTGGGTCAGTGCAAACACCCTGTTCGTCACCTCCGCCCAGTTTTTCTCCACCTGGAGGTCCGGTCCGAACCAGACCCCGAGCAACTTCACCGGGCCCTCCGTCCAGCGTCCGACGACGCCATCGGAGGGCATCGGTCTGCCCCTCCACGTGCCGAGTTGCAAACCGATCGACTTGTCCCGGTTCAGCTTAGCCCCTGTGAACTTTTCGTACTCCTCCAGTAAGGTGCCGACCGCCTCGATTTCGGAGGCCGTCGACACCATTACTGTCACGTCATCGGCGTAGGCCGACACCGCTTTCCGCAATCCCGGTTCCAAAGGGATGCCCT
>OZ024745.1:98389977-98392477 GCA_964016885.1 Eledone cirrhosa
AGGGGAGGGGGAGGGGGAGGAAGTCGGAACGGTAGGTAGAACAATGGGGGGTAGAAATAGGAAAAAAAAAAAAAAAAAAAATACTGAGAGTGAAGAAAGGCAAATAAGTGTAAAGAAAAGTAAAGTAAATTTTGACCGTAAACCCTCCATCAGGCTTATTAACCCAACGAAGTCCGACATAGGGAGAATCAGCAAAATAATCCTAGACCGCGTGATACCAAAAGTCAAGCAACACACCCGACTTAGCCTATGGATCAACACCCAGGAAGTAATCTCCTGGTTCAGCAATATGGAGGATAAACGAGAAACTAAATTCATACAGTTCGACATAGAGAGCTACTATGCTTCTATCACCTTACCGCTACTTACTGCCGCCTTGGACTTCGCCGAAACACTCGTGCCCATCACCGACCAGGAAAGAAAAATCATCCTCCACGCCAGGAAGACAGTCTTACTCTTTGACGACTCTAAATGGATAAAAAGAGCTCCCGACTCACCCTTCGACGTCAGCACGGGCGCCACGGATTCGGCGGAGGTCACTGATCTTATAGGATTATTCCTAATAGCCAAACTCACTGATATGTTTCCTGCATTCGGTGGTGGATTGTACCGTGATGATGGGCTCCTTACCCTTAAAGGGTACAACCCCAGTAGTACAGATCGGGTCCGGAAACAATTAATCAGATTCTTCCGCGACTGGGGATTTAAAATAACCCTACAAACGTCCCTGACCCGAGTAAACTTCCTGGACGTAACCCTCGACCTCGAAAACGACCTGTACTACCCATACAGGAAACCTAATGACAATCTGCACTACATCCACCGCCGATCAAACCATCCTAGGAACATCACAAACAACCTGGTCAAAAACATCTCCCTCCGCATATCCCGTTTGTCAGCTAATGAGCGGATATTCGATGAACATGCGCCTTATTACAACCAGGCCCTCAAGCGGAGTGATTTCCGGGAGGAAATATCCTACTGTCCAGCTCCCATTAGCGGAACCAGCAGGAGACACCGCCGCTCACGCAATGTAACATGGTTCAATCCTCCCCACAACGCAGAGGTGACTACTCCCATCGGGAAACTATTCTTTAGGCTCATTGAAAAACACTTCCCATTACAACACCGCTACCACAACATAATTAACAAAAATACCATCAAACTCTCTTACAGCACTACACCAAACTTCGCACAAAACATCGTCTCCTCTAACAACAAAAAACTCAACCCCGATGGCAGAAATAACCTAATTAGCAGTGGAGAACCGACCAGGAGGTGTAACTGCCCGGATAGATCTATTTGCCCACTCGACAATAGATGCAGAGACCGTAATGTGATCTACCAGTGCAACGTGAGGACGGATACCTCCAACAAAGCCTATATAGGACTTACCGCATGTGACTTCAAGACCCGGCTATACCAACATAGACATACCTTCCGAAACCCGGCCCGGCGTCACGCCACTACACTTTCGGGCCACATATGGGACCTCAAGGACAACAACATCACCTATGATCTCACTTGGAGATTACTGTCCAGAGCCAATTCTTACACGGGAGGACGCCGTCCGTGCAATTTATGCTCGGAGGAAACTTTACAAATGCTGTTTTCGACGGACCAACTCCTAAACAAGAAAGATGAACTGGTTACTGCATGTAAACATAGATTGCGTAGGACTTACCTCGCCCTCAAACCCCATAATGACCCGGGGGGGTAGACTAGGGCTATAACACCCCAGTTGCCGATTTTGCAATAGGTAACCCCTGCTTGCCAAGGAAGACGTAAGATCTTCTTTGTATTCTTTTATCGCTTCCTTTATTTCCTTCCCCCCTCTCCCCTTTGTCCTTCTACCCCAGCTCTTCTCCTTTGTCGGCGTCTTTTCTCGCCCACCCGAGGCTGCCCTTTGGCCCCATGTAGCCTTAGTACCCCCACCCCCCTCCCCTAGTCTTTGATAGATTTGGCGGACTCCGCCCTTTATAGCAGTTGGCTTAGACCCCGGATACTTGCCCCCTCTTTCCGACCGCTCCCACTATTCTCTGTGCCCTCTATATTTCTTAGTGGCACTTATGCCTTATTTTTTCGTTTCAGTATTTCTTGCTTCGCCTTTCTTCTGGGCGGGGTGGATTCTGAATTTATTTCTCCGTTTTCTACCTTTATTTCGTACGAACTTTCATGTAGCTTGTTTTAGATCTTTTAGAGTTAGCATTAGTATATATTTTTCTCGGGACTCAGAATTATTATCTCGTACAAGTTCACTTTGCTGCACTGGGTCGTTGCTGGCCCGGGATGGAAACCTTTATTGTTTATTTCGTGGTAGTCTCTTTAGTATTTTGGCCCCTTTTGTTGACCCGTCACCGTATCATTTACGTACTTATACCTCTTAAAAGGGTCTTTGCTTAATCCGTCCCACCTAGTTCTCTTACTTATTTCCTTATTTATTCATTTATTTATATTTTTTTACTTCTTTCTTTCTTTCTTTATTTTATTCTCGCCTAAC
>OZ024745.1:98394977-98404977 GCA_964016885.1 Eledone cirrhosa
GCGCACACACACACACATATATATATGTACGTATGGGTTATATCGAACATTAACAATAATATTCGATTCATTTGTAAACAAACGGTCCGATTAAAGCTGTGCCGTGCCGATGACAAGTTATCATCCGTTTGTTCAACAGTGGCATTGAGGAACAATCAACATGTTTCTGGGTCATCACCCTTCATCACGACTGATATCCTCTCAATGATGATAGAATTACCAGCCTCCACATGTCAACAACACGTAATGATACCCCGTCATATTAACTTTGAAATTCTCACGATACTAGACATGTTCTTTTCCCCTCACTCATTGAAAAGTGTATCTTTGCCCGAAATATCAAGGTAAAGCAGAAAAATATCAGGGAGATGTTGTGTAGTAAGAGAGCACCAGTGAGCACAAACCTTGCTGGTTTAAATGTTGAGAGAGAAAGAGTGAGATTGTTCGATTATATATAATATTTGAGGACTTGGTTGTTGTTTAGAACATTTTAGTTCTTCGATAAAATCTCATTATACCCGTTCAATTTGATATTGAAATATTGTGAAACAAAGAGAAAATGAAGACATCTGTTAAGTACGGATAGAGTTAATTATTAGTCATCCAGAGATTTGATACGACGTTCAAATACTCGGATCAGTTGTGTTAATAGAAGTTATTTATAACAAGAAAAGTTTGTACTGATATGATATCTGTGTGGAGATGTTATGAGGTGTTTGTATTACAGAGTGAATGCGTTGATGACTAACGTGTGGCTTACTAACCTGCGTGTGTTATGACTTGAATGAGACAACCTGCCATATTAGGCAAGCTGCCACAGATGAAGTCGCGTCGAGCGTCACACAGCAGGATAAATAAAAAGAACACTGCTGAGTTGTGTTGAGATCAGAGTGACAAGAGAGAAACATAGGCGAGATGAGGTCAATATACTCCTTCATTCCATCATAGATATACTAAGCCATGACGTTAGAGTTATGTTGGTCAGTGTTACATACTGTTTTCGCCACACATACATACATGCATACATACATACATACATACATACATACATGCATGCATACATACATACATGCATGCATACATACATACATGCATACATACATACATACATGCATACATACATACATACATACATACATACATACATACATGCATGCATACATACATACATGCATACATACATACATACATACATGCATACATACATACATGCATGCATACATACATACATACATACATACATACATGCATGCATACATACATACATGCATGCATACATACATACATGCATACATACATACATACATGCATACATACATACATGCATACATACATACATGCATACATACATACATACATACATACATACATACATGCATGCATACATACATACATGCATACATACATACATACATACATGCATACATACATACATGCATACATACATACATGCATACATACATACATACATACATACATACATACATACATAAATACATACATACATACATACATACATACATACATACATACATGCATACATACATACATACATGCATACATACATACATACATACATACATACATACATACATGCATACATGCATACATACATGCATACATGCATACATACATACATACATACATACATACATACATACATACATAAATACATACATACATACATACATACATACATACATACATACATACATACATACATACATACATACATACATGCATACATACATACATACATACATACATGCATACATACATACATACATGCATACATACATACATACATACATACATACATACATGCATACATGCATACATACATACATACATGCATACATACATACATACATGCATACATACATACATGCATACATACATGCATACATACATGCATGCATACATACATACATACATACATACATACATACATGCATGCATACATACATGCATGCATGCATACATGCATACATACATACATGCATACATACATACATGCATACATACATGCATACATACATGCATGCATACATACATACATACATACATGCATACATACATACATGCATACATTCATACATACATGCATGCATACATACATGCATACATACATACATACATACATACATACATACATGCATGCATACATGCATACACACATACATGCATACATACATGCATACATACATGCATGCATACATACATGCATACATACATACATACATACATACATACATACATACATACATACATACATACATACATACATACATGGTGGCTGCCAACTCGTTTTCGAGTACGGCCACTACTTTATATCCATGTAGGAGAACCCCTACCGATGCGCTGAACAAGTGTGACTTTTTAGTCCAGCCAGCGACTTGAAAACTCTGGTACAAACTCTTCACATGTGACAATTATTGACACAGTGCTGGGCCCATGGTACCATGTGATAACAAGTGCAGAGAGATCTCCAGATACAAAGCAATGCCTGTGCCGTGAAGCTTTTATAGTGAGCAAAGGCACTGCACAAAGCCAGTCCCACTCTCTTAACCAAGATGATATATGTCAGGTCACTAGTTGGTGCTACTGGGAACATGTATCCCAGTACAACCTGTCCCATGGTCGGGTCGTTGGCGACTAAACTGGCAACCCCACCAAGGTTTCTTGGTGAGGAGGGTGACTTTGGACATCCTGCAGGACTAAAAACAAAACCTGTCAAAGGGCAAAGGAGCTCTTAAGAGTCAATGGCCATCCAAAATCACCGGGAAAGATGACCCCTTAGTCTTTGTCAAGGCAGAATTCTAGGAGAAGGAAAACTCTGATATAACACCTGCAACCCTGATGGTATCCAATGATGTTGACATACATACATACATACATACATACATACATACATACATACATACATACATACATACATACATGCATACATACATGCATACATGCATACATACATACATTCATACATACATACATGCATACATACATACATACATACATACATACATACATACATACATACATACATACATACATACATACATAGGAGGACATCTACGGACCATTGATGAGGAGTTTACAAATCCAGTATCCAAGATACACCTTTAGCTTCATACCCATCATTATTGGAGCTACGGGTTATATACCAACCCGCTTGGACCAAAGTATGACTGAACTTGGATTTGCGGACAAAAAGCGCAGCTCCCTAATTTATAGTCTATAAATGGCTGCGATAGCTGGCACCTTCAAAATTTGCAAAACATTCTTGTGATTCAAGGGATGACTATTTATTTTCTTTTACAACCTTGCCACCAGGAAGGTGGCCGGTCGGTCAAAAAAAATATACTCGAAATTAAGAGAAAGAGATAACATACATACATACATGCATATATACATACATACATACATGCATGCATGCATACATACATACATACATACATACATACATTCATACATACATACATACATACATGCATACATACATGCATACATACATACATGCATACATGCATGCATACATACATACATGCATAGATGCATGCATACATACATACATACATACATACATACATACATACATACATGCATGCATACATGAATGCATACATACATACATACATGCATACATGCATGCATACATACATACATGCATGCATTCATACATACATGCATACATACATGCATGCATACATACATACATACATGCATACATAGATACATACATACAGACATACATGCATAGATGCATGCATACATGCATACATACATACATGCATACATACATGCATACATACATACATACATACATACATACATACATACATACAGACAGACAGATATACATACATGCATAGATGCATACATACATGCATACATACATATATACATACATAGATGCATACATATATACATTCATACGTGCATACGTACATACAATGAAAGAATCTTGTTTCTATGTTAGAAACTGACTTTCACTCTCTCTCTCTCCCTCTCCCCAACCTCTCTCTCCCTCCCTCTCTATCTCCCTCTCTCTCTCTTGGTGAAAATTTATAAAATGATAAAACCAGAAGAATATATATAAGTGGAGGTACGTGTATTTTTTTCCTATTTTTCTCCGTGAATATGCCACAGAGTTTTTAGTACGGTTGAGAATGCCAAACTGTACTACAGCCTTTATATGCATACACACACACACACACACACACACACACACACACACATATATATATATATATATATATATATATATATATAGAGAGAGAGAGAGAGAGAGAGAGAGAGAGAGAGAGAGAGAGAGAGAGAGAGAGAGATGATGGGTTAGCAATATCCTGAGATGTCAATAAAAAAAATACCTTATTAAACCCTTCAAAAGTGTAAAACTGTCACTTACCTGGATATCATTAATTTCTTAGTCGTTACCTTCAAATTTGCAACAAATAAACACAAACTTTATAACGAATATAATACAAATTCTCATATAGAGTCACCTGTCATACACCTATATTTAAAAAAAAACTTTCAATAATGTCAGGTAAAGAATATATATATATATATATATATATATACATATATATATATATACATATATATATATATATATATATATATATATATATATATATATATATATATATATATATATATATACATATATATATATATACATATATATATATATATATATATATATATATATATATATATATATATATATATATATATATATATATATATATATGTATGTATAGATATCACATGAATCAAAGTTCTGTTCAAACCATTTATTAGCTTACAATTGTTTCGTCCAAACCGAGGTTTGGAGTGTTCGGAGAAATTTTTCAATGATTGTTTACATACATGACCTCCTTTCCAACACAAGAGACATACAGAAACATATGTATATATCGATGTACAGTGGGGTGACATCCATTATAATATTTTTGCATGGCAATTTAAATTCAAAAATTAAAATCATATTAAAACAAAAGTAAAGTTAAAATACAACATCGGCAGTTTACGAAGATAATGGAAGAGGATAGTTTGTTAGTCAGTTGAAGTAGTTAGTGCATGCAATAGTTACATGTGGGGCTATATAACCTATATGTTGAGTACAATGAATTATGTACAGGTGGTATATGAGTTATACATACATGTATAACTTGATAGACAGATTAATGACATTGTAAGTGAGAATTGCTCTTTGGTCTACCCTAGTGATATTTAACTTTGCCATGCAATCAGCCATGCGCTGATACAGAGCTTACCAGGGGTTATATATAGACGTGGTTCTAATAAGACCCTGTCAGGTTCTGTGAGTAGACTACATTTACAAAGATCATTGATATGGAGATCTGACTCTTCGTATGGAATATTCAGTTGTAGCACTCTATGATAGGGAGTAATCATCCTAATATAGATACCTTTAGTACTTCTTGATAGAGTAGACTGTAATTTAAAGATAGGATACTTAAATTTGGAAACTGTATATAACCATATATATAAGGGACTCAATTGAGACACCTTTTACTGTACATTGGAATAATAAATTTAGTTATAGAAATCAGCTAGTTACCTCCCCTCACGCATTAACTCCCCTTAATCACACACATACTTCCGGAAAATAAAACGATGTAAATTCTCGCAACAAAAACAACCTGCTCTATAAAATTGGATTAAAGAACACTGAGCCGCAACAAGCTGTAATAATCTAACTTAATACATCAAACATCCAATACTGAATCATCGTTAATTATGTGAAGGACATATAAACTATATATTACGTTTCCTGGATTGTGAAAATGGTGGTGTATACAAAGACCATAACATTATTTTGCTTCTCATTTATAATATTTCTCTGCACACAAGCTTCTTTATCATACATAAAAAATACTTTACCACTACAACCCCCATAATACTCTTGATTACCCGCTTAAAGTGCTTGTATTGCATATAACACCTTGCCGCACAATAATCTTATATAAATAAGACACACGTGCATTCCCCCACGTGTAACTATTGCATGCACTAACTACTTCAACTGACTAACAAACTATCCTCTTCCATTATCTTCGTAAACTGCCGATGTTGTATTTTAACTTTACTTTTGTTTTAATATGATTTTAATTTTTGAATTTAAATTGCCATGCAAAAATATTATAATGGATGTCACCCCACTGTGCATCGATATATACATATGTTTCTGGATGTCTCTTGTGCTGGAAAGGAGGTCATGTATGTAAACAATCATTGAAAAATTTCTCCGAACACTCCAAACCTCGGTTTTGACGAAACAATTGTAAGCTAATAAATGGTTTGAACGGAACTTTGATTCATGTGATTTCTATATAACTGCTCTGTAGAACAACTGATGTTATTACATTGAGCTATTTATCTTACTGGTAATAAGGTAGTAATAAATTACTGTCTTTCACTGTTTAGGGTTTAAAATATATATAACTATAAAAAGTTTTAGTATATACATAACCATAAATAGTATCCTTAATACTATATATGTATGTATGTATATATGCATATATGTATGTATGTATGTATGTATGTATGTATGTATGTATGTATGTATGTATGTATGTATGTATGTATGTGTGTGTATGTATGCATGTATGCATATATATATATACATATATATATATAAAAAACATGAGAAGAAAGAAGAATACTGCGTGGTTTGCACATGGGTTACATATGATAAAAATAGTCCTTCGTCAGTGATTTTCCAACCATCATTGGTATTTATACATATATATAATTATATATATGTATGTGTATATATAATTATATATATGTATATATATTATATATATACACAATATATATATCTATATTCTCTCCATCTTAACATGCTAACCATACTCCCACACACACACACACACACACACAACTGCCTCCCCCATTTCTACTAATAGAATCATATTCCTACACACACACACCAGCACACACATAAACATACATATCTCTACTTTAGAAAGTCTGAATTTTGACACGCCAGCACACCAGCCATATTCACTGAACCAGAACAATTCTCCCCATCCCGTTTTTCTTGACCATTATCTTTTGTTTGGCACAAAATTCTCTAAATGGCTACAAAAAAATTCCAAAATACGGGCGCAAAATTTAATGAACTTGTTCACGTGGCAGTCATAATTTCATTTATAACCAATCAAGTTACATTTATTTAAAAAAAGCCTTCATGATCCACCTTTTTTTTAAGTAAAAAGAAATTCAAACACAAACTGGCGCGAAAGCTGATGCGCTTATTCACGTGACTGCATCAACCAACTAAACTTCACTCATATATGAAAAAACAACCTGAGCCTCCCCCCCCCCCCTTTTTTTTAAAGGCAAATATAATAAGAACTTTGTAACGTGAACTGGCGCGAAATTTATTGTACTTATTCACCAACCAACCAAATTACTTCTCTAAAAACCTAGCATTTCGAGCCACTTTTTTTTCCATATAAAACAGAAGTAACATTCAAAGACCAACCAGATGTGAGAAAAACCATAAACCCTCCATTTCAATTCTTCTTTTGAAAAGCAGAAGAACTGCGAAACCGGTAAAGGGACCAAATAAATATATATATTTTTTAAAAAAGACTCCAGTTGCATTTTCGATTTCAGCTTTTTTCCTTATATATATATATATTAATTTCAACAATGTCAGTATTCCCTGTGTCATAATTCTCGATTATCATTGGTTCATAGGTTTCAAACGACTCCGCCCACCTCAACGACGCCAAACTTTGATTAATATGCATAATGCCAATGAGGGACTGAGAGGTGAGAGTAAGAAACAGAGAGGCAAAGTGAAAACTGTAACTATTACCATGTGTGCGTGTGTATGTACGTGCGCGTATGTTTATGTGTGTGTGCATGCAGCGTGCCACAGAAAGTAAAAGCAATTCGACTTTATCAAACAGTGAACTACAGCGGCGACGGCGTACAGCCAGGAATGAAGAAAAACGGGCCGAACAGCGCCATCGGAACGCCGAACTTCAGAGGCGAAGACGTGCCGCCATGAATGAAGAGGAGCTGGCTAAACAACGCCAACTAAACACTTGAGCCAAGCAGCGACGGCGTGCTGCGATGGTTGAAGACGAACTGGCTGAGCATCATCTTTTATATTAATAATCTATATCTATATCTACAAATAATATAAAAGATTGGAACTTCCATCATCCTTTTGAGAAACGTGGAACAACCACGTCTATGCATTGATACACGTTTTACAGTCAGACAGACGATGAACCATCTCCTAGAGGTCACTATTCAAGGTGGGAGCACCTAGAATTGTTCATATACTATGCACAAACGGTACAACGAAGAATCTGGTATATCTGGAAGATTTTTTTACACCACGGACTCGCCTCATACTGTAACCAGACAAACAACCAATACAGTCATTTTCTCTTTTACCTGTCTTCTCTTATCATCTGTTTACCCGGGCGAATTTGTATTTAATTTGTTGGAATTCCGACAAACATAAATGCTTATAACTGATTTAGAGCACTCAACAGTTTAGTGGAGTAAATATTCCAAGACTATCCAGTGAATTTCCGACCGATAAGTTTTGATTATCATGGATATGTCTTTATTTATAAAACACACTTTGTATTTTATCTGATGAAAGCGCACCAAGTTTGCCTTGGTTGCCCTTGAAATAGATATAATAAAATAAATATGGTTTTATAAATATAGTTGAATAAATGAAGAGAACAAAAAACAGAGAGGTAGTACAAATGATATGGTTTTTAGTTTCACGCTTGAGAGTGGGGGATGCATCTATATATAATATATGTGTGTGTGTGTGTGTGTGTGTGTGTGTGTGTGTGTGTGTAAATATAGCATCATTGAAATTGGTTTATATATTTACTAGTAATAGTATAATAATATTCCAATTACATATTGGAATATTAATTGTATTTCTATTAACGTATTTCAATATTAAAAGATCAATATTAAAAGATCAATGTTAAAAGTGCAATATTGAATCTTTATTCTAAATTATTTATATTAAAAAAAAAATAAGTTCTACTCAAGATGATAAGGCTAAAGTTTTCGTTTGTAGATTTGTTTTCTCTTAGTTTTTGTTGTAACCACACTTGGCGTATCTATGTTTAATGTATGTATGGTCCCATACCCCCTGATAGGACACCCTATTGACATACGGCATTTCTTGGGCATTTTAAGCCTGGCGGAGCCCATCCCTCTCCAGGTCTGAGTACAGCAGATTTCTTCCAGAGAAATATAGAAAGAGATATAGAGGAAGAATCGATTCCAGTACTAGGCTGGTACTTTTGTTTATCGGCCGCAGGATTTGAACTCAGAGTGCAGAAAGCTGGCACGAATACCATAAAGCTTTCAATTCTATCCAACGTTCTAACGACTCGGCCAATTCGCCGCCTCTGTTTAATAGGCGAGTGAAATATACACTTGGTTTCCATTTAACTCCTTCAAAAGAACATCTAGTGAATCGTTCACAACATGGCTGTCTCCAAAACTTTTAAAACCCGGTTAGGACTCTTTTACAGGCAGTATCGGTAGAGGGTCGGACGCCATGCTTTCCAGCATAGTTACGTCCCTTTACGATCTGAGTTCAAATCCCGCCGAGGTTGACTTTGCCTTTCATCCTTACGGGGTCGATAAAATAAGGTACCAGTAATGCACTGGGTAATTGCTGGCCTTGTGCCTAAAGTAGAAACAATTGTTGTGATTTATTCACCCGTTTTCTTTATATAAAAAAAGAGAAAATCGTATCTAATCTGTTTCCCATTTATTTGGCAACAGCAGTAACAAAAGATATTCCAGTTGCATATATCAATCTTCACAAATCTCATCAATGCAATATTGAATTTGAATTATAAATTTATATATTTATAGAAATCAGATAAATTTTTCAAATCAGAAAGTTTTTTTCAAATATCTTTCAAATCAGATAAATTTTTCAGACTAGAATTTGAGCGAG
>OZ024745.1:98409977-98472477 GCA_964016885.1 Eledone cirrhosa
GTAGTGGTGTTTATGTTGACAGTGACAATGGTGGTGGTGGTGGTGGTGTTTATGTTGATAGTGACAATGGTGGTGGTGGTGGTGGTGGTGTTTATGTTGATAGTGACAATGGTGGTGGTGGTGGTGGTGTTTATGTTGACAGTGACAATGGTGGTGGTGGTGGTGGTGGTGTTTATGTTGATAGTGACAATGGTGGTGGTGGTGGTGGTGTTTATGTTGACAGTGACAATGGTGGTGGTGGTGGTGGTGTTTATGTTGACAGTGACAATGGTGGTGGTGGTGGTGGTGTTTATGTTGATAGTGACAATGGTGGTGGTGGTGGTGGTGTTTATGTTGATAGTGACAATGGTGGTGGTGGTGGTGGTGTTTATGTTGATAGTGACAATGGTGGTGGTGGTGGTGGTGGTGGTGGTAGTGGTGTTTATGTTGACAGTGACAATGGTGGTGGTGGTGGTGGTGTATGTGACAATGACGCCACACACAGTGAAAAGAAGCGACGGATGATGATAAAACATACATTTCTTACTTCTCCTCTTCCCCCTCCCCCCATTCTCTCTATCTCCTCCTCCACCACCACCACCACCGCCGCCACCACCAACTCCACCACAGTATCCACCCCATTCTCTCTATCTCCACCACCACCGCCACCACCACCACCGCCACCACAGTATCCACCCCTTTCTCTACGCCTTCTCTTCTCTAAGTATGAATCAGTGATGAATCATTTGATTTATTCCCTATATATTATACCATCGAATGCATCATCGCCACCATCACCACCATCATCGCCATTACCGCCATCATCACCATCACCACCACCACCACTATCGCCACCACCACCACCACCACCACCACCATCACCACCACCACTAGCACCGCCATCATCGCCATTACCGCCATCACCATCACCACCACCACCACCATCACCACCACCACCACCACTAGCACCATCACCACCACCACTAGCACCATCACCACCACTAGCACCAACACCACCATCACCGCCATCATCGCCATTACCGCCATCACCATCACCACCACCACCACCACCATCACCACCACCACCACCACTAGCACCATCACCACCGCCACTAGCACCATCACCACCACCACTAGCACCAACACCACCATCACCACCAC
This sequence comes from Eledone cirrhosa, assembly GCA_964016885.1. Taxonomy (NCBI): domain Eukaryota; kingdom Metazoa; phylum Mollusca; class Cephalopoda; order Octopoda; family Eledonidae; genus Eledone; species Eledone cirrhosa. The sequence goes on from OZ024745.1 coordinate 98,411,118, forward strand.
CACCGCCATCACCGCCATCACCGCTACAAGCACCAACACCACCATCACCACCACCACCGCCATCACCGCCATCACCATCACCACCAACACCAACATCACCACCACCCCCACCATCACCATCACCACCACCACTAGCACCATCACGGGCCATCACCGCCACCACTATCACCACCTACACCACCTACACCACCGCCAGCACCACTGTCATCACCACCACCTTCACCACCACCACCACCACCACCACCACCACTAGCACCAACACCACCATCACCACCATCACCACCATTACCGCCACCACTATCACCACCTACACCACCTACACCACCGCCAGCACCACTGTCACCACCACCACCTTCACCACCACCACCACCACCACCACTACCACCACCACCTTCACCACCACCACCACCACCACTACCACCACCAGCACCAACACCACCATCACCGCCACCACTATTACCACCACCACCTACACCACCAGCACCGCCACCACTATTACCACCACCACCTACACCACCAGCACCGCCACCACTATTACCACCACTACCACCACCAGCACCAACACCACCACCACCACCACCACTATTACCACCACCACCTACACCACCATCACCGCCACCACTATTACCACCACCACCTACACCACCAGCACCAACACCACTATTACCACCACCACCTACACCACCAGCACCAACACCACTATTACCACCACTACCACCAACAGCACCTACAGCAACACCATCTCCGCCACCAGTAGCACCTACACCAGCACCATCATCCTCACCGCCACTACCACCATCACTACCACCACCACCATCATCACCACTGCCACTACTACCACTATCACTACTACTACTACTACTACTACCATAACCATTACCACCTCTCCTACTATTACCACTTAAACCGACTATTTCCTATGATATACCATCGTATATATCATCTCATCCTACCACTACTACCATAACCTTTACCACTACTACTACTACTACTACTACTACTACTACCACCACCACCACTACTACTACTACCGCCACCACCACTACTACTACTACCGCCACCACCACCACTACTACTACTACTACTACCGCCTCCACCACCACTACTACTACCACCACCAACACCCCTACTACTACTACTACTACTACTACCGCTACCACCATCATCACCACCACCACCACCACCACTATTACTACTACTACTACTACTACTACAACCGCCATCACTACCACCACCACCACCACCACCACTACTACTACTACTACTACTACTACTACTACTACTACTACTACTACTAAACTACAGCAACCAATATAATCCAAATACCACTAATTCTTTCAAACCTTTTCTGCTCTAACCCTTCATCATGGCACTCGGGGAAACTGCCCCTTCACTTACTCAACAACGCCATCTATCACCTCCATTTTCTAGATACCCATTCACGTACCCAAACACACGCCTCATCTCCATTTTCTCCCAAATATATCGAGCCATTCTTCCTGCAAGAAATTGTAGCCAAATTACCCTTAAAACAGTCCCTACTGTCTTAAAAACACCACCACTACCAACAAGAGAAACAGTTATGCTAGGCAAAAGATAAAATGGTCAAGTTCAGAACTGTTTAGATCAGCGGTTCCCAACTTGTTATAATAAATTCCACCTTCATAATATAGCAAAACAGTATGGCCCCCCCAAAAAATTAAAATGTTTGATATAATTTTTTTATGTAGAAATAATTTCGGCATATCTTTTTATTTCAATCAAATCATTTTAAATTTATTATAAACTTTACTAAAATTTACTAAAATAAATAATATATATCCTGTTATAAAAATAAGTTTCTTTACTAAGTTTATTTACTAAAACATAAATTGTTATATCCAGATTTAAATAATTATCAAGTGAAGTGAAATCATAATTAGAAAAGGTAGAAAGTTGATAAAAAGTTGAATATAAAAATTTGAAGCAAGAAAAAGAAAAAATTATGTTAGGAAACTACTCTTCTTTTTTATGTATGAAATTTTGTGATTTTTAGTTAATTCCCGTGGCTCCCCCAATAACTGGCTATGGCCCCCTGGTGGGCATGGCCCCCTGGAGGGCCATGGCACCCTGGTGGGCCATGGCACCCTGGTTGGGAACTAATGGTTTAGATCAAAGCTGAACAAAACCTCACCAATTCAAAGTTGAGTCAACTCTTCAGCACATTGTGGTCTATATATACCAGTCATACACCCTGGTGTTGTTTTGATAGACTATAACACAGTTCTTTAAATGCTACCAACAACACCACCACTACTAATACTACCAACAACACCACCACTACTAATACTACCAACAACACCACCACTACTAATACTACAAACAACACTACCACTACTAATACTACCAACAACACTACCACTACCACTATTAATACTACCAACAACACCACCACTACTAATACTACCAACAACACTACCACTACTAATACTACCAACAACACTACCACTACCACTACTAATACTACCAACAACACCACCACTACTAATACTACAAACAACACTACCACTACTAATACTACCAACAACACTACAACTACTAATACTACCAACAACACTACCACTACTAATACTACCAACACCACTACAACTACTAATACTACCAACAACACTACAACTACTAATACTACCAACAACACTACAACTACTAAGACTACCAACAACACTACCACTACTAATACTACCAACAACACTACCACTACTAATACTACCAACAACACTACAACTACTAATACTACCAACAACACTACCACTACTAATACTACCAACAACACTACAACTACTAAGACTACCAACAACACTACCACTACTAATACTACCAACAACACTACCACTACTAATACTACCAACAACACTACAACTACTAAGACTACCAACAACACCACCACTACTAATACTACCAACAACACTACCACTACTAATACTACCAACAACACTACCACTACTAATACTACCAACAACACTACCACTACTAATACTACCAACAACACTACCACTACTAATACTACCAACAACACTACAACTACTAATACTACCAACAACACTACAACTACTAAGACTACCAACAACACTACCACTACTAATACTACCAACAACACTACCACTACTAATACTACCAACAACACTACCACTACTAATACTACCAACAACACTACAACTACTAAGACTACCAACAACACTACCACTACTAATACTACCAACAACACTACCACTACTAATACTACCAACAACACTACCACTACTAATACTACCAACAACACTACCACTACTAATACTACCAACAACACTACAACTACCACTACTAATACTACCAACAACACTACCACTACTAATACTACCAACAACACCACCACTACTAATACTACCAACAACACTACCACTACTAATACTACCAACAACACCACCACTACTAATACTACCAACAACACTACCACTACTAATACTACCAACAACACTACAACTACTAATACTACCAACAACACTACCACTACTAATACTACCAACAACACTACAACTACTAAGACTACCAACAACACTACCACTACTAATACTACCAACAACACTACCACTACTAATACTACCAACAACACTACAACTACTAATACTACCAACAACACTACCACTACCACTATTAATACTACCAACAACACCACCACTACTAATACTACCAACAACACTACAACTACTAATACTACCAACAACACTACCACTACCACTACTAATACTACCAACAACACCACCACTACTAATACTACAAACAACACTACAACTACTAATACTACCAACAACACCACCACTACTAATACTACCAACACCACTACCACTACTAAGACTACCAACAACACTACTACTACTAATACTACCAACAACACTACCACTACTAATACTACCAACAACACCACCACTACTAATACTACCAACAACACTACCACTACTAATACTACCAACAACACTACCACTACCACTACTAATACTACCAACAACACTACCACTACTAATACTTCCAACAACACTACAACTACTAATACTACCAACAACACCACCAGTACTAATACTACCAACAACACTACAACTACTAAGACTACCAACAACACTACCACTACTAATACTACCAACAACACTACCACTACTAATACTACCAACAACACTACAACTACTAATACTACCAACAAAACTACCACTACTAATACTACCAACAACACTACAACTACTAAGACTACCAACAACACTACCACTACTAATACTACCAACAACACTACAACTACTAAGACTACCAACAACACTACAACTACTAATACTACCAACAACACCACCACTACTAATACTACCAACACCACTACCACTACTAAGACTACCAACAACACTACTACTACTAATACTACCAACAACACTACCACTACTAATACTACCAACAACACTACAACTACTAAGACTACCAACAACACCACCACTACTAATACTACCAACAACACTACCACTACTAATACTACCAACAACACTACAACTACTAATACTACCAACAACACTACCACTACTAATACTACCAACAACACTACAACTACTAATACTACCAACAACACTACAACTACTAATACTACAAACAACACTACAACTACTAATACTACAAACAACACTACAACTACTAATACTACAAACAACACTACCACTACTAATACTACCAACAACACTACAACTACTAATACTACCAACAACACTACAACTACTAATACTACAAACAACACTACAACTACTAATACTACCAACAACACCACCACTACTAATACTACCAACACCACTACCACTACTAAGACTACCAACAACACTACTACTACTAATACTACCAACAACACTAAAACTACTAATACTACCAACAACACCACCACTACTAATACTACCAACAACACTACCACTACTAATACTACCAACAACACTACCACTACCACTACTAATACTACCAACAACACTACCACTACTAATACTTCCAACAACACTACAACTACTAATACTACCAACAACACCACCAGTACTAATACTACCAACAACACTACAACTACTAAGACTACCAACAACACTACCACTACTAATACTACCAACAACACTACCACTACTAATACTACCAACAACACTACAACTACTAATACTACCAACAACACTACCACTACTAATACTACCAACAACACTACAATTACTAAGACTACCAACAACACTACCACTACTAATACTACCAACAACACTACAACTACTAAGACTACCAACAACACTACAACTACTAATACTACCAACAACACCACCACTACTAATACTACCAACACCACTACCACTACTAAGACTACCAACAACACTACTACTACTAATACTACCAACAACACTACCACTACTAATACTACCAACAACACCACCACCACTAATACTACCAACAACACTACCACTACTAATACTACCAACAACACTACCACTACCACTACTAATACTACCAACAACACTACCACTACTAATACTTCCAACAACACTACAACTACTAATACTACCAACAACACCACCAGTACTAATACTACCAACAACACTACAACTACTAAGACTACCAACAACACTACCACTACTAATACTACCAACAACACTACAACTACTAATACTACCAACACCACTACAACTACTAATACTACCAACAACACTACAACTACTAATACTACCAACAACACTACCACTACTAATACTACCAACAACACTACAACTACTAATACTACCAACAACACTACCACTACTAATACTACCAACAACACTACAACTACTAATACTACCAACAACACTACCACTACTAATACTACCAACAACACCACCACTACTAATACTACCAACAACACTACCACTACTAAGACTACCAACACCACTACCACTACTAATACTACCAACAACACTACCACTACTAATACTACCAACAACACTACAACTACTAAGACTACGAACAACACTACAACTACTAATACTACCAACAACACTACCACTACTAATACTACCAACAACACTACCACTACTAATACTACCAACAACACTACAACTACTAATACTACCAACAACACCACCACTACTAATACTACCAACAACACTACCACTACTAAGATTACCAACACCACTACCACTACTAATACTACCAACAACACTACCACTACTAATACTACCAACAACACTACCACTACTAATACTACCAACACCACTACCACTACTAATACTACCAACAACACCACCACTACTAATACTACCAACAACACTACAACTACTAAGACTACCAACAACGCTACCACTACTAATACTACCAACAACACTACCACTACTAATACTACCAACAACACTACCACTACTAATACTACCAACAACACTACCACTACTAATACTACCAACAACACTACAACTACTAATACTACCAACAACACCACCACTACTAATACTACCAACAACACTACAACTACTAATACTACCAACACCACTACCACTACTAATACTACCAACAACACTACCACTACTAATACTACCAACAACACTACAACTACTAATACTACCAACAACACTACCACTACTAATACTACCAACAACACTACAACTACTAAGACTACCAACAACGCTACCACTACTAATACTACCAACAACACTACTACTACTAATACTACCAACACCACTACAACTACTAAGACTACCAACAACACTACAACTACTAATACTACCAACAACACTACAACTACTAATACTACCAACAACACTACCACTACTAATACTACCAACAACACTACCACTACTAATACTACCAACAACACTACCACTACTAATACTACCAACAACACTACCACTACTAATACTACCAACAACACTACCACTACTAATACTACCAACAACACTACAACTACTAATACTACCAACAACACTGCTACTACTAATACTACCAACAACACTACAACTACTAAGACTACCAACAACACTACCACTACTAATACTACCAACAACACTACTACTACTAATACTACCAACAACACTACCACTACTAATACTACCAACACCACTACCACTACTAATACTACCAACAACACTACCACTACTAATACTACCAACAACACTACAACTACTAAGACTACCAACAACACTACAACTACTAATACTACCAACAACACTACCACTACTAATACTACCAACACCACTACCACTACTAATACTACCAACAACACTACCACTACTAATACTACCAACAACACTACAACTACTAAGACTACCAACAACACTACAACTACTAATACTACCAACAACACTACCACTACTAATACTACCAACACCACTACCACTACTAAGACTACCAACAACACTGCCACTACTAATACTACCAACAACACTACAACTACTAAGACTACCAACAACACTACAACTACTAATACTACCAACAACACTACCACTACTAATACTACCAACACCACTACCACTACTAAGACTACCAACAACACTACCACTACTAATACTACCAACACCACTACCACTACTAATACTACCAACAACACTACAACTACTAAGACTACCAACAACACTACCACTACTAATACTACCAACAACACTACCACTACTAATACTACCAACAACACTACTACTACTAATACTACCAACAACACTACCACTACTAATACTACCAACAACACTACAACTACTAAGACTACCAACAACACTACAACTACTAATACTACCAACAACACTACAACTACTAAGACTACCAACAACACTACAACTACTAATACTACCAACAACACTACAACTACTAATACTACCAACAACACTACCACTACTAATACTACCAACACCACTACCACTACTAATACTACCAACAACACTACAACTACTAATACTACCAACAACACTACAACTACTAATACTACCAACAACACTACAACTACTAATACTACAAACAACACTACAACTACTAATACTACAAACAACACTACAACTACTAATACTACAAACAACACTACCACTACTAATACTACCAACAACACTACAACTACTAATACTACCAACAACACTACAACTACTAATACTACAAACAACACTACAACTACTAATACTACCAACAACACCACCACTACTAATACTACCAACACCACTACCACTACTAAGACTACCAACAACACTACTACTACTAATACTACCAACAACACTACCACTACTAATACTACCAACAACACCACCACTACTAATACTACCAACAACACTACCACTACTAATACTACCAACAACACTACCACTACCACTACTAATACTACCAACAACACTACCACTACTAATACTTCCAACAACACTACAACTACTAATACTACCAACAACACCACCAGTACTAATACTACCAACAACACTACAACTACTAAGACTACCAACAACACTACCACTACTAATACTACCAACAACACTACCACTACTAATACTACCAACAACACTACAACTACTAATACTACCAACAACACTACCACTACTAATACTACCAACAACACTACAATTACTAAGACTACCAACAACACTACCACTACTAATACTACCAACAACACTACAACTACTAAGACTACCAACAACACTACAACTACTAATACTACCAACAACACCACCACTACTAATACTACCAACACCACTACCACTACTAAGACTACCAACAACACTACTACTACTAATACTACCAACAACACTACCACTACTAATACTACCAACAACACCACCACCACTAATACTACCAACAACACTACCACTACTAATACTACCAACAACACTACCACTACCACTACTAATACTACCAACAACACTACCACTACTAATACTTCCAACAACACTACAACTACTAATACTACCAACAACACCACCAGTACTAATACTACCAACAACACTACAACTACTAAGACTACCAACAACACTACCACTACTAATACTACCAACAACACTACAACTACTAATACTACCAACACCACTACAACTACTAATACTACCAACAACACTACAACTACTAATACTACCAACAACACTACCACTACTAATACTACCAACAACACTACAACTACTAATACTACCAACAACACTACCACTACTAATACTACCAACAACACTACAACTACTAATACTACCAACAACACTACCACTACTAATACTACCAACAACACCACAACTACTAATACTACCAACAACACTACCACTACTAAGACTACCAACACCACTACCACTACTAATACTACCAACAACACTACCACTACTAATACTACCAACAACACTACAACTACTAAGACTACCAACAACACTACAACTACTAATACTACCAACAACACTACCACTACTAATACTACCAACAACACTACCACTACTAATACTACCAACAACACTACAACTACTAATACTACCAACAACACCACCACTACTAATACTACCAACAACACTACCACTACTAAGACTACCAACACCACTACCACTACTAATACTACCAACAACACTACCACTACTAATACTACCAACAACACTACCACTACTAATACTACCAACACCACTACCACTACTAATACTACCAACAACACTACTACTACTAATACTACCAACAACACCACCACTACTAATACTACCAACAACACTACAATTACTAAGACTACCAACAACGCTACCACTACTAATACTACCAACAACACTACCACTACTAATACTACCAACAACACTACCACTACTAATACTACCAACAACACTACCACTACTAATACTACCAACAACACTACAACTACTAATACTACCAACAACACCACCACTACTAATACTACCAACAACACTACAACTACTAATACTACCAACACCACTACCACTACTAATACTACCAACAACACTACCACTACTAATACTACCAACAACACTACAACTACTAATACTACCAACAACACTACCACTACTAATACTACCAACAACACTACAACTACTAAGACTACCAACAACGCTACCACTACTAATACTACCAACAACACTACAACTACTAATACTACCAACAACACTACCACTACTAATACTACCAACAACACTACCACTACTAATACTACCAACAACACTACCATTACTAATACTACCAACAACACTACCACTACTAATACTACCAACAACACTACCACTACTAATACTACCAACAACACTACAACTACTAATACTACCAACAACACTGCTACTACTAATACTACCAACAACACTACAACTACTAAGACTACCAACAACACTACCACTACTAATACTACCAACAACACTACTACTACTAATACTACCAACAACACTACCACTACTAATACTACCAACACCACTACCACTACTAATACTACCAACAACACTACCACTACTAATACTACCAACACCACTACCACTACTAATACTACCAACAACACTACCACTACTAATACTACCAACAACACTACCACTACTAATACTACCAACAACACTACAACTACTAAGACTACCAACAACACTACAACTACTAATACTACCAACAACACTACCACTACTAATACTACCAACACCACTACCACTACTAAGACTACCAACAACACTGCCACTACTAATACTACCAAACAACACTACAACTACTAAGACTACCAACAACACTACAACTACTAATACTACCAACAACACTACCACTACTAATACTACCAACACCACTACCACTACTAAGACTACCAACAACACTACCACTACTAATACTACCACACACTACAACTACCACTACTAATACTACCAACAACACTACCACTACTAATACTACCAACAACACTACTACTACTAATACTACCAACAACACTACCACTACTAATACTACCAACAACACTACAACTACTAAGACTACCAACAACACTACAACTACTAATACTACCAACAACACTACAACTACTAAGACTACCAACATACACTACAACTACTAATACTACCAACAACACTACAACTACTAATACTACCAACAACACTACCACTACTAATACTACCAACAACACTACCACTACTAATACTACCAACAACACTACAACTACTAATACTACCAACAACACTACCACTACTAATACTACCAACAACACTACCACTACCACTACTAATACTACCAACAACACTGCCACTACTAATACTACCAACAACACTACCACTACTAATACTACCAACAACACTACCACTACTAATACTACCAACAACACTACCACTACCACTACTAATACTACCAACAACACTACCACTACTAATACTACCAACAACACTACCACTACTAAGACTACCAACAACACTACCACTACTAATACTACCAACAACACTACCACTACTAATACTACCAACAACACTACTACTACTAATACTACCAACAACACTACCACTACTAATACTACCAACAACACTACCACTACTAATACTACCAACAACACTACCACTACTAATACTACCAACAACACTACTACTACTAATACTACCAACAACACTACCACTACTAATACTACCAACAACACTACTACTACGAATACTACCAACAACACTACCACTACTAATCCTACCAACAACACTGCTACTACTAATACTACCAACAACACTACCACTACTAATCCTACCAACAACACTGCTACTACTAATACTACCAACAACACTACCACTACTAATACTACCAACAACACTACCACTACTAATACTACCAACAACACTACTACTACTAATACTACCAACAACACTACCACTACTAATCCTACCAACAACACTGCTACTACTAATACTACCAACAACACTACCACTACTAATACTACAAACAACACTACCACTAGTACTAGGATTAACAAGACCCCAGCAGCCCAGAGACTTTCAACAACATCATTACCAGTGGAACTAAGACTTTCAACAATGTCATTACCAGTGGCACTAAGACTTCCAGCAACATCATTACCAGTGGCACTAAGACTTCCAATAACATCATTACCAGTGGCCCTAAGACTTCCAGCAACATCATTACCAGTGGCACTAAGACTTCCAGCAACATCATTACCAGTGGCACTAAGACTTCCAGCAACATCATTACCAGTGGCACTAAGACTTCCAATAACATCATTACCAGTGGCACTAAGACTTCCAACAACATCATTACCAGTGGCACTAAGACTTCCAATAACATCATTACCAGTGGCACTAAGACTTCCAATAACATCATTACCAGTGGCACTAAGACTTCCAATAACATCATTACCAGTGGCACTAAGACTTCCAATAACATCATTACCAGTGGCACTAAGACTTCCAATAACATCATTACCAGTGGCACTAAGACTTACAATAACATCATTACCAGTGGCACTAAGACTTCCAATAACATCATTACCAGTGGCACTAAGACTTCCAATAACATCATTACCAGTGGCACTAAGACTTCCAGCAACATCATTACCAGTGGCACTAAGACTTCCAACAACATCATTACCAGTGGCACTAAGACTTCCAGCAACATCATTACCAGTGGCACTAAGACTTTCAATAACATCATTACCAGTGGCACTAAGACTTCCAATAACATCATTACCAGTGGCACTAAGACTTCCAATAACATCATTACCAGTGGCACTAAGACTTCCAATAACATCATTACCAGTGGCACTAAGACTTCCAATAACATCATTACCAGTGGCACTAAGACTTCCAATAACATCATTACCAGTGGCACTAAGACTTCCAGCAACATCATTACCAGTGGCACTAAGACTTCCAACAACATCATTACCAGTGGCACTAAGACTTCCAGCAACATCATTACCAGTGGCACTAAGACTTCCAATAACATCATTACCAGTGGCACTAAGACTTCCAATAACATCATTACCAGTGGCACTAAGACTTCCAGCAACATCATTACCAGTGGCACTAAGACTTCCAACAACATCATTACCAGTGGCACTAAGACTTCCAGCAACATCATTACCAGTGGCACTAAGACTTCCAACAACATCATTACCAGTGGCACTAAGACTTCCATCAACATCATTACCAGTGGCACTAAGACTTCCAGCAACATCATTACCAGTGGCACTAAGACTTCCAACAACATCATTACCAGTGGCACTAAGACTTCCAATAACATCATTACCAGTGGCACTAAGACTTCCAATAACATCATTACCAGTGGCACTAAGACTTCCAGCAACATCATTACCAGTGGCACTAAGACTTCCAACAACATCATTACCAGTGGCACTAAGACTTCCAGCAACATCATTACCAGTGGCACTAAGACTTCCAACAACATCATTACCAGTGGCACTAAGACTTCCAGCAACATCATTACCAGTGGCACTAAGACTTCCAGCAACATCATTACCAGTGGCACTAAGACTTCCAACAACATCATTACCAGTGGCACTAAGACTTCCAGCAACATCATTACCAGTGGCACTAAGACTTCCAACAACATCATTACCAGTGGCACTAAGACTTCCAGCAACATCATTACCAGTGGCACTAAGACTTCCAGCAACATCATTACCAGTGGCACTAAGACTTCCAATAACATCATTACCAGTGGCACTAAGACTTCCAGCAACATCATTACCAGTGGCTCTAAGACTTCCAACAACATCATTACCAGTGGCACTAAGACTTCCAGCAACATCATTACCAGTGGCACTAAGACTTCCAATAACATCATTACCAGTGGCACTAAGACTTCCAACAACATCATTACCAGTGGCACTAAGACTTCCAATAACATCATTACCAGTGGCACTAAGACTTCCAATAACATCATTACCAGTGGCACTAAGACTTCCAATAACATCATTACCAGTGGCACTAAGACTTCCAATAACATCATTACCAGTGGCACTAAGACTTCCAATAACATCATTACCAGTGGCACTAAGACTTACAATAACATCATTACCAGTGGCACTAAGACTTCCAATAACATCATTACCAGTGGCACTAAGACTTCCAATAACATCATTACCAGTGGCACTAAGACTTCCAGCAACATCATTACCAGTGGCACTAAGACTTCCAACAACATCATTACCAGTGGCACTAAGACTTCCAGCAACATCATTACCAGTGGCACTAAGACTTTCAATAACATCATTACCAGTGGCACTAAGACTTCCAATAACATCATTACCAGTGGCACTAAGACTTCCAATAACATCATTACCAGTGGCACTAAGACTTCCAATAACATCATTACCAGTGGCACTAAGACTTCCAATAACATCATTACCAGTGGCACTAAGACTTCCAATAACATCATTACCAGTGGCACTAAGACTTCCAGCAACATCATTACCAGTGGCACTAAGACTTCCAACAACATCATTACCAGTGGCACTAAGACTTCCAGCAACATCATTACCAGTGGCACTAAGACTTCCAATAACATCATTACCAGTGGCACTAAGACTTCCAATAACATCATTACCAGTGGCACTAAGACTTCCAGCAACATCATTACCAGTGGCACTAAGACTTCCAACAACATCATTACCAGTGGCACTAAGACTTCCAGCAACATCATTACCAGTGGCACTAAGACTTCCAACAACATCATTACCAGTGGCACTAAGACTTCCATCAACATCATTACCAGTGGCACTAAGACTTCCAGCAACATCATTACCAGTGGCACTAAGACTTCCAACAACATCATTACCAGTGGCACTAAGACTTCCAATAACATCATTACCAGTGGCACTAAGACTTCCAATAACATCATTACCAGTGGCACTAAGACTTCCAGCAACATCATTACCAGTGGCACTAAGACTTCCAACAACATCATTACCAGTGGCACTAAGACTTCCAGCAACATCATTACCAGTGGCACTAAGACTTCCAACAACATCATTACCAGTGGCACTAAGACTTCCAGCAACATCATTACCAGTGGCACTAAGACTTCCAGCAACATCATTACCAGTGGCACTAAGACTTCCAACAACATCATTACCAGTGGCACTAAGACTTCCAGCAACATCATTACCAGTGGCACTAAGACTTCCAACAACATCATTACCAGTGGCACTAAGACTTCCAGCAACATCATTACCAGTGGCACTAAGACTTCCAGCAACATCATTACCAGTGGCACTAAGACTTCCAATAACATCATTACCAGTGGCACTAAGACTTCCAGCAACATCATTACCAGTGGCTCTAAGACTTCCAACAACATCATTACCAGTGGCACTAAGACTTCCAGCAACATCATTACCAGTGGCACTAAGACTTCCAACAACATCATTACCAGTGGCACTAAGACTTCCAGCAACATCATTACCAGTGGCACTAAGACTTCCAATAACATCATTACCAGTGGCACTAAGACTTCCAACAACATCATTACCAGTGGCACTAAGACTTTCAACAACACCATTACCAGTGGCACTAAGACTTCCAATAACATCATTACCAGTGGCACTAAGACTTCCAACAACATCATTACCAGTGGCACTAAGACTTCCAGCAACATCATTACCAGTGGCACTAAGACTTCCAACAACATCATTACCAGTGGCACTAAGACTTCCAACAACATCATTACCAGTGGCACTAAGACTTCCAGCAACATCATTACCAGTGGCACTAAGACTTCCAACAACATCATTACCAGTGGCACTAAGACTTCCAACAACATCATTACCAGTGGCACTAAGACTTCCAGCAACATCATTACCAGTGGCACTAAGACTTCCAACAACATCATTACCAGTGGCACTAAGACTTCCAGCAACATCATTACCAGTGGCACTAAGACTTCCAATAACATCATTACCAGTGGAACTAAGACTTCCAACAACATCATTACCAGTAGCACTAAGACCTCCAACAACATCATTACCAGTGACACTAAGACATCCAACAACATCATTACCAGTGGCACTAAGACTTCCAATAACATCATTACCGGTAACACTAAGACTTCCAACAACATCATTACCAGTGACACTAAGACTTCCAATAACATCATTACCAGTGGCACTAAGACTTCCAATAACATCATTACCAGTGGCACTAAGACTTCCAATAACATCATTACCAGTGGCACTAAGACTTCCAATAACATCATTACCAGTGGCACTAAGACTTCCAATAACATCATTACCAGTGGCACTAAGACTTCCAATAACATCATTACCAGTGGCACTAAGACTTCCAGCAACATCATTACCAGTGGCACTAAGACTTCCAATAACATCATTACCAGTGGCACTAAGACTTCCAATAACATCATTACCAGTGACACTAAGACATCCAACAACATCATTACCAGTGGAACTAAGACTTCCAACAACATCATTACCAGTGGCACTAAGACCTCCAATAACATCATTACCAGTGGCACTAAGACTTCCAATAACATCATTACCGGTGGAACTAAGACTTCCAACAACATCATTACCAGTGGCACTAAGACCTCCAATAACATCATTACCAGTGGCACTAAGACTTCCAACAACATCATTACCAGTGACACTAAGACATCCAACAACACCATTACCAGTGGCACTAAGACTTCCAACAACATCATTACCAGTGGCACTAAGACTTCCAGCAACATCATTACCAGTGGCACTAAGACTTCCAGCAACATCATTACCAGTGGCACTAAGACTTCCAGCAACATCATTACCAGTGGCACTAAGACTTCCAACAACATCATTACCAGTGGCACTAAGACTTCCAGCAACATCATTACCAGTGGCACTAAGACTTCCAGCAACATCATTACCAGTGGCACTAAGACTTCCAACAACATCATTACCAGTGGCACTAAGACTTCCAGCAACATCATTACCAGTGGCACTAAGACTTCCAGCAACATCATTACCAGTGGCACTAAGACTTCCAACAACATCATTACCAGTGGCACTAAGACTTCCAGCAACATCATTACCAGTGGCACTAAGACTTCCAGCAACATCATTACCAGTGGCACTAAGACTTCCAGCAACATCATTACCAGTGGCACTAAGACTTCCAACAACATCATTACCAGTGGCACTAAGACTTCCAGCAACATCATTACCAGTGGCACTAAGACTTCCAGCAACATCATTACCAGTGGCACTAAGACTTCCAGCAACATCATTACCAGTGGCACTAAGACTTCCAACAACATCATTACCAGTGGCACTAAGACTTCCAGCAACATCATTACCAGTGGCACTAAGACTTCCAATAACATCATTACCAGTGGCACTAAGACTTCCAGCAACATCATTACCAGTGGCACTAAGACTTCCAACAACATCATTACCAGTGGCACTAAGACTTCCAGCAACATCATTACCAGTGGCACTAAGACTTCCAACAACATCATTACCAGTGGCACTAAGACTTCCAGCAACATCATTACCAGTGGCACTAAGACTTCCAACAACATCATTACCAGTGGCACTAAGACCTCCAATAACATCATTACCAGTGGCACTAAGACTTCCAGCAACATCATTACCAGTGGCACTAAGACTTCCAGCAACATCATTACCAGTGGCACTAAGACTTCCAGCAACATCATTACCAGTGGCACTAAGACTTCCAACAACATCATTACCAGTGGCACTAAGACCTCCAATAACATCATTACCAGTGGCACTAAGACTTCCAACAACATCATTACCAGTGGCACTAAGACTTCCAGCAACATCATTACCAGTGGCACTAAGACTTCCAATAACATCATTACCAGTGGCACTAAGACCTCCAATAACATCATTACCAGTGGCACTAAGACTTCCAGCAACATCATTACCAGTGGCACTAAGACTTCCAACAACATCATTACCAGTGGAACTAAGACTTCCAACAACATCATTACCAGTAGCACTAAGACCTCCAATAACATCATTACCAGTGGCACTAAGACTTCCAACAACATCATTACCAGTGGCACTAAGACTTCCAACAACATCATTACCAGTAGCACTAAGACCTCCAATAACATCATTACCAGTGGCACTAAGACTTCCAACAACATCATTACCAGTGGAACTAAGACTTCCAACA
Source organism: Eledone cirrhosa (assembly GCA_964016885.1). Taxonomy (NCBI): domain Eukaryota; kingdom Metazoa; phylum Mollusca; class Cephalopoda; order Octopoda; family Eledonidae; genus Eledone; species Eledone cirrhosa. The sequence continues at coordinate 98,429,183 of OZ024745.1, forward strand.
ACATCATTACCAGTAGCACTAAGACTTCCAACAACATCATTACCAGTGGCACTAAGACTTCCAGCAACATCATTACCAGTGGCACTAAGACTTCCAATAACATCATTACCAGTGGAACTAAGACTTCCAACAACATCATTACCAGTAGCACTAAGACCTCCAATAACATCATTACCAGTGGCACTAAGACTTCCAACAACATCATTACCAGTGGCACTAAGACTTCCAACAACATCATTACCAGTAGCACTAAGACCTCCAATAACATCATTACCAGTGGCACTAAGACTTCCAGCAACATCATTACCAGTGGCACTAAGACTTCCAACAACATCATTACCAGTGGAACTAAGACTTCCAACAACATCATTACCAGTAGCACTAAGACCTCCAATAACATCATTACCAGTGGCACTAAGACTTCCAACAACATCATTACCAGTGGCACTAAGACTTCCAACAACATCATTGCCAGTAGCACTAAGACCTCCAATAACATCATTACCAGTGGCACTAAGACTTCCAACAACATCATTACCAGTGGAACTAAGACTTCCAACAACATCATTACCAGTAGCACTAAGACTTCCAACAACATCATTACCAGTGGCACTAAGACTTCCAGCAACATCATTACCAGTGGCACTAAGACTTCCAATAACATCATTACCAGTGGAACTAAGACTTCCAACAACATCATTACCAGTAGCACTAAGACCTCCAATAACATCATTACCAGTGGCACTAAGACTTCCAACAACATCATTACCAGTGGCACTAAGACTTCCAACAACATCATTACCAGTAGCACTAAGACCTCCAATAACATCATTACCAGTGGCACTAAGACTTCCAGCAACATCATTACCAGTGGCACTAAGACTTCCAACAACATCATTACCAGTGGAACTAAGACTTCCAACAACATCATTACCAGTAGCACTAAGACCTCCAATAACATCATTACCAGTGGCACTAAGACTTCCAACAACATCATTACCAGTGGCACTAAGACTTCCAACAACATCATTACCAGTAGCACTAAGACCTCCAATAACATCATTACCAGTGGCACTAAGACTTCCAACAACATCATTACCAGTGGAACTAAGACTTCCAACAACATCATTACCAGTAGCACTAAGACTTCCAACAACATCATTACCAGTGGCACTAAGACTTCCAGCAACATCATTACCAGTGGCACTAAGACTTCCAACAACATCATTACCAGTGGAACTAAGACTTCCAACAACATCATTACCAGTGGCACTAAGACTTCCAGCAACATCATTACCAGTGGCACTAAGACTTCCAACAACATCATTACCAGTGGCACTAAGACCTCCAATAACATCATTACCAGTGGCACTAAGACTTCCAGCAACATCATTACCAGTGGCACTAAGACTTCCAACAACATCATTACCAGTGGCACTAAGACTTCTACATCATCATTACCAGTAACACTAAGACTTCCAACAACATCATTACCAGTGGAACTAAGACTTCCAACAACATCATTACCAGTGGCACTAAGACCTCCAACAACATCATTTCCACTAGCACTAAGACATCTACGCATCATTACCAGTAGCACTAAGACATCTACACATCATTACCAGTAGCACTAAGACATCTACACATCATTACCAGTAGCATTAACACTTTCATTCACTCATCACTGTAACTGACACATACAAGGTGTGTGTGTGTGTTTCCAAGGTTCGTAAATAGTTAGTAACGAATCATTGGATGAAGTTGTTTCGTCTTTGTTATGTAGAAAGAAATCCAAACGATATATATGCTGTCTTGGCTATGTGATTAATATAAGACTTCATCGAAAGATTACCTGTGATTGATTTGATCAAACAATGGTATCATAGGAGAAAGCATTCACTACTACAGACAGTGACGACACAGTATAATATGACGAATACTTAATTAATTTATAAAGCTGAGCCTGAATAATGGCCTTGGAGATGTTAATGAGAATAGACAGGATATTACTGAAGGACATATATATTATAGACAAAGGTTTATCATTACAGAAGGAGATATATACATTATAGACGTATGTTTATCATTACTGAAGATATATACATTATAGATGTATGTTTATCATTACTGAAGGATATATATATATATATATATTATAGATACAGGTTTATCATTACTGAATGATATATCTATATTATAAAGCTGACGGCCGTATGTATGTAACAAACCTTTCGCCAAACGGCTGGACCAAACAGCACCAAATTTGCACCATAGATGTAACTTTTTCCAAGTAAGAAAGTGAGCGTATTTTTGTCTTCTAAATTTCGTTAAAAGATTAAAGATATTTTATCGTTTATTTAAATATTCACATCTTTAAAATTTTCAAATGTCAACACTTCCGGTTATACGACATTCCTCTCTCTTTCTTAGTCTGTCTTTTTAGATAGATACGTAGCTATAACGTCGCGCCCTTATAATATGTCTCTGTATGTCTGCTGTCTACATTAGATACATAGCTGTAACGTCACACGCTTATAATATCTGCCTGTCTTCACGAACCAAAGTATCGTCTTCTTATTTTCCTTCGGTTGCAACGTTTTTCGAAATATTTAATTCTGCGTTCATAGATTGATTTTTTTAGTTTCAGAAGATCCCGTTATGGGTGAAAGCAGCGATTCTTTGCTTAAACTTTAATCTGCTATTTAAATATATATATATATATAATTATATATTCATGTACAGATTTTTTGCATACACAAAAACAAAATATAAACAAACGTATTTATTTCACGAAAGCACAGACGGCTTGTCGTCATTGTTACTGCCGATTTGCCACCCAAAAAGTCCCAGCCTGGCCGCAAGATCAGATTTTCCAGAAGAAAAAATGTTACTAGAGCAACAGAGAGACTAAGCTTCGCGATTACCATCAACAAAGCTCATGGTCAAAAGTGGCTGGCCTTCATCTGGGAAAACCATGCTTCTCCCATGGTCAATTGTATGTAGGATGCTCTAGGGTGAACTCGCCAAACAATCTCTTCATCTTTGCTCCCGAGGGCCGAACAAAAGATATTGTATACTCTGAGACTCTAACAATGTAATTTATGTATTTTCTGTTACTTGGAATTTCCATTATGGTTGTACAAATTATTGTAAAGTTTGTTAAAAAATATGTTCTCTGTTCAGCCTTTATTGTTGTAACTATCAATTTTCTTTAACGTACTGGCTGCTGAACTGGGGAATCCTAAAACCTATTCAAACCCAACATCAGAGCACGTTAACACCCAGCCCTCGCTGACTTGAGAGGGCGTGCGGTATCTTTGCACCGGAGTGGAGGTGGGAATCCTGAAAAGATAAAATGCCGGTATACCTAACCGAGCGCCAGCCGGACGGGCCACGTAGTATATATATATTATCGACATAGGTTTATCTTTACTGAAGGATATATATATTATCATTATCAGTGGAAAAATAACTGTTTCTACTTTTGGCACAAGGCCAGCAATTACTCCATTGCATTACTGGTGCTTTATTTTATCGACTGATAAGGATGAAAGGCAAAGCTAAACTCGGCAAGATTTGAATTCAGAACGTAAAGGGCCATAACTCTATGCTGCAAAGCATGGTGTCCGACGCTTTACCGATACTGCCAATCCACTGCCGCTATTAATTTGTTTAAGATAAGTTTAGTTTCTCATTGTGTTTATTACTTATGCGCTCAAGAATAGATATTTACAAAATATATTCTGCAGTGGGGTGTATATGCAACGGCATGTCATAACTTTCTACACCAGTATAAAGATTTACATACATGTATGTATGTATGTATGTATGTATGTATGTATGTATGTATGTATGTATGTATGTATGTATGTATGCATGAATGTATGTATGTACGTTCGTAAGTACGTAGGTATGTAAGTATGTATGAATATATGTATGTACGTAGGTAAGTAGGTACGTAGCTATGCGCTTATACCGGTACATATGTATGTATGTATGTATGTATGTATGTATGTATGTATGTATATCTGTCTGTATGTATGTATGTATGTATGTATGTATGTATGTATGTATGTATGTATGTATGTATGTTCTTCTGGTTTTATAATTTCACAAATGTTTACCAATAGAGAGAGAGTCGGTTTCTAACATAGACACAAGACTCTCTCATTGGAATTTGCACAACATCAACTAGGTAGATATGTATGTATGCATGTGTAGATATGGGTGTTATGGTATGTGTGGATGTGGATGTTTCGAGTTGTATGTGTGCATGTGTATATGCTTTGTATCTGTACATGTGTATATGCAGTTATTAGATGCAAAACTTTTGGAATGTTTTACATATTTTTACTGTTCAATTTATGGATTGTACTTGCAATTTCCTAACTAGTTGTGTTCTTTCTGTTCCTGTGAAGCCTAGCTTCTCAAGATTTGTATTGAGGAAGTTACTAACATACCCCAGTGCCCCAATACTCACAGGCATAAATCTGAAGGTATAATCAGGGTGGAGTATCTGTAAATTTCTCATCAGTTCTGCATAAATATTCTCCTTTTCGCTAATCTTTGATATTATATTGGCATCTGCTGGGCAGCTAATTTCCACTACTGTGCATGTTTTCTTCTGCCTGTCCCATATCATAATATCTGGTCTGTTATGCCTGCATTTTATTGGGGTTTTTACTGGAACATTCCACCAGTACTCTTTCATATTATGTATATGTACGTCTTCCACATTGCTGTAGCTTTTAATGTGTTTATTATCAGGGCTATCATTTCTATGGATTGCATTGTACAGTGTTTTGGCCACTACATCATGCCTCATAGGTAGATAGTACCGCGATGACATCTTTGGACAGCTGCTGATGACATGGGTGACATCTTCGATGTTAATTCTCCAGAGTCTGCACTTGTTATCACATCTAGGTGTTTTGCCTGCATCCCTATCTCTTTTGTGATTCAGGTATTTCGTGTTGATTTCTTGTTCTTGGATTGCAAAAGCGTGTCCTTCAAAGTGGGAGCCAATATAGCGGTTGTTGGTCCAAGATAGACTACTTTCTTCATCTATATTACTCTCACTCTGGAGCTTCCTGGCAACATATCCGTGCATGATTTTTTGCTGACAAGCATGCAGTTTTTCATCCATGGATTCACTGCGATACTGCTGAGCGACTTCCCTGGGTGTGAGTTTTTGATTATCACACAGGGAATACCTCTCGAGGAGTTCCTTCCCAACTCACATGATCTTATATGTTTCATGTAGATAGACTTGCTCGAGAGACGGGCTCCTACGCTTTGAGGTTCGTAGATCTTGTCGGAGGGATATAATGCAACATTCAAATGCTGTCTGGACTGATGTTAGGCCTCTGCTTCCTCGCTTACGTTTCAAGTAAAGGCGGTCTATGTCACTGTTGATGTGGAAGTTTCCGGTGTTGTTTAGTATTTTTCGAGTTCTAACATCAACTGCTCGGATTTCGTCTATCGTCCAATTGAGTATTCCAAAAGTTGGTGTTAGGACAGGCACAGCAAACACATTGTGAGCCACTGTTTTGTTTTATGCAGAGAGTTCCGATGACCATATCTTTCTTTATCGTGTATAGTATTCCCTGGTTACGGGTTCCTTATTACAGATACCATTATATGATATGTTCTCATCTATCCCCAGGTATCTGTAGCAGTCCTCATCAGATATTGGTGAAACAGTTAGGCCATTGATACAAATGTTGCTAGATTGGGTTGTTGTTTTTCCCCGCTTTACAGTCATATATGAGCATTTATCTTGGCCAAACTCCATTCCTATATCCTTTGAGAATGTAACCAGGTCAAGATTTTTCTTCATCCCATCCATGTTCTTGGCATAGAGTTTCAGATCGTCCACAAAGAAATTATGGGTTAGGTTCGTATTTCTGTCCTACTGTGAGCCAATGATGTATCCTTCACATTTATTTAGCAGAAAGGACTAGGGGTTTAATGACAAGATGAATAATATCACAGAGAGACTGTCTCCCTGAAATATACCCCTGCGATATTTTATTTTATTTAAAAGAATCAATCTGTGAACGCAGAAGTAAATATTTTGAGAAACGTTACACACTATGTATATATATATATACACACACGCTATATATACATATACACACACACACAGAGATAGTTTCATAATGTCGTAATGCAGACAGCTAGACATACAGACAGATATTATAAGGACGCGAAGTAATAGCTATGTATCTATCTAAAAAGACAGACTAAGAAAGACCGAGAAAGATCGCAAAACGGCGCCTAATGCGGCCCTAAGGGCATTGAAAATTTGAAATACTTTATTCTCAAAACACTCACACGACCATAAGTATTACATGTGTAAAGTTTGAAAAAAGTCGGTTATCACTGTCGTTGCTAGGGCCTATAAACAGGCGTTGATTTGCCAAAATGTTTGGGTTTTTATTCGTCGTAAATATTCATCCCCTATTTCGTCAATAACACGTAATATTTCATTATTTGGTTTTACATTAAATATTGTTGTTTTAATACGTTCAGCAAGAGAAATGTTTATACATGAATTAATTTCTCTCTGGAAGATTTCGATGAGGGAAATTTTCAATTGTTTATACTTTTGATTATTATCTTTATCGATAGTATTTTCCACAATAGTCGAGGTAGACTCGGATGGTACACGGGGTGTCAAATTTCTTCGATTATTATTATTATTATTTCTTCGATTATTATTATTATCGATAGTGTTTTCCCCAGCATTCGAGGTAGACTTAGATGGTACACGTGGTGTCAAATTTCTTACAGGCATAGTTGTTTCAAGGTACTGTTCGACCTGGCTGCCAGGAAGTCTAGTAGCATGATGACCTGTAGCACGTGTTGTTGATTCCATGTTTTTTGTGGGGGACTTACAATTAATAATATTTATCTTATTTTTACGTTCAACAAACGTCGCTTGTTGGCGTAATTGTTTCGCTGTGAAGTGATTTAGTTTTGGGTGTATTTCGTCCCAGTGTAGCTTCATTCTATTCATATAGCCAATGGAGGGATTGTTTTTTTGCCATTTTATAACAATTAAATGAATCATCATTAAGTTCGCAACTCCAAGAGAAATGCGATTTATAATTTCGGTTTCTTCTGTAACTACAACTGAATATGTATGTATGTATGTATGTATGTATGTATGTATGTATGTATGTATGTATGTATGTATGTATGTATGTATGTATGGCAGAATTCTAGGAGAAGGAAAATCTTATATAACACCTGCAACCCTGATGGTATCCAATGATGTTGACTTGTTCTTCTTTTTGGTAAATATCATCTTGGTTAAGAGAGTGTGACTGGCTTTGTGCAGTGCCTTTGCTCACTATAAAAGCTTCACGGCACAGACATTGCTTTATATCTCGAGATCTCTCTGCTCTTGTCGTCACATGTGTCAATGATTGTCACAAGTGGAGTGTTTCTACCAGAGTTTTCAAGTCGCTGGCTGGACTAAAAAGTCACACTCGTTCAGCGCATCGGTAGGGGTTCTCGTACATGGATATAAAGTAGTGGCCGTACTCGAAAACGAGTTGGCAGCCACCATGTATGTATGTATGTATGCATGTATGTATGTATGAGTGTTATTAGTTCTTCATATTTGATATGAAACAAATCTATTAATATTTCAAGACATTTACAACCTCATCTTCAAAGTAAGAATGATAATATTAGTGACGTATTGTTTAAGTGTATTGCAATAGTCGCAAAGGATCACGGGAATACTAGTAAATCATATGAATAATGGATTTTAAAATTATTCCATGGTTGAAGTCTGATTATTTATATAATTAATCTCAAATATGCGGTAACTGTGTATTATATTTTGATATGGGCAGTGGATTGGCAGAATCGGTTCAAATTCCGCCGAGGTTAGCTTTGCGTTTCATTCTTACAGGGTCGATTTAATCGACTTTCCCCTCCCTCAAAATTGTTGGCCTTATGCCTAAATCAGAAGCCATTATATTGGGGGATTGGCAGGATCGGTAAAAGGTCGGACGCCATGCTTTGCAACATAGAGTTACGCCCTTCTATAGTCTGAGTTAAAATCCCGCCGAGGTTTACTGTGCCTTTCATCATTACGGGGTCGATAAAATAAAGGACCAGTAATGCACTGGGATAATTGCTGGCCTTGTGCCAAAAGTAGAAACAATTATATTATATTTTTAAGGCGGGGGATTGGCAGAATCGGTAAAGCGTTGGACAACTTGCTTTGCGGCATAGAGTTATGGCACTTTACGATCTGAATTCAAATCCCGCCGAGGCTAGCTTTGCCTCTGATCCTTACGGGGTCTATAAAATAAAGTACCAGTAATGCACTGGGATAATTGCTGGCCTTGTGCCAAAAGTAGAAACAATTATATTATATTTTTAAGGCGGGGGATTGGCAGAATCGGTAAAGCGTTGGACAACTTGCTTTGCGGCATAGAGTTATGGCACTTTACGATCTGAATTCAAATCCCGCCGAGGCTAGCTTTGCCTCTGATCCTTACGGGGTCTATAAAATAAAGTACCAGTAATGCACTGGGTAATTGCTGGCCTTGTGCAAAAAGTAGAAAAAATTATATTATATGTTGATATTTGTAAAGCTTCCATAGCAAATTTTCTTGTTTTTATTTGTTGACAGTTTAAAGACTTCAAACATTAAAAATTTATCCTTCGTATGACACAGCCTTATCACACACACTATCCAATGGGATATGTAGGCACATTTTTGCCCCATTTTCCCTCCTTTTTTAACCGGATACAGACTTCTTGGAGTCACATACTGGCGGTGAACATTAAGTTGTGAAGGAGTATGCTGTGTAGCTTAGAGAATAAAATAATTGTTTCTACTTTTTGGCACAAGGCCAGCAATTATCCCAGTGCATTACTGCTACTTTATTTTATCGACGCCGTAAGGATGAAAGACGAAGTTAACCTCGGCGGGATTTGAACTCAGACCGTAAAGGGACGTAACTCTATGCTGTAAAGCTTAGCGACCGACCCTCTACCGATACTGCCAATCCATCGTCCCTTTGTTATTAATATTAATTCTTATTAATAATTGTTTCTACTTTTTGGTACAAGGCCAGCAATTATCCCAGTGCATTACTCATGCTTCATTTTATCGACCCCGTAAGGATGAAAGGCAAAGTTAACCTCGGCGGGATTTGAACTCAGACCATGAAGGGACGTAACTCTCTGCTGCAAAGCTTGGCGTCCGACCCTCTATCGATACTGCTAATCCACCACTGCGAGAATGAAATAACACCACTTTCGTAGTTTCATCACCTAAAAGGTTTAGTAGAGGGCGAGACCAGTCGCAATTCTTTGTTCACTAATGCGACTGCGTCCTACACTGAAGTGGTGTTAGTGCCCAGATGATGACGACGTGGTCTTATGATATTGGTATGTGTCTTCATGGAAGCTCATTACTGGAGGGCTCTCTATTCTTAAAAGGAAGAAAGCGGAATATGACTGTACTGGACAGTAACACACGACGGCCACTATATGCCTATATATATATTTATAAATATATATATAGGCATATAGTGGCCGTCGTGTGTTACTGTCGAGTACAATCATATTCCGCTTTCTTCCTTTTACATCCGGATGTGGCGCATGCGCAGACTGAGCACACAACACACACACAGAAACAAAATGGCGTAGGACAGAACAAAGGAGAGGCACAAAAACAAAGAAAAGAATCCCCAGTCACTGAAGAGGTCACAGAATGTGTGACGAAAGAACTTTGACAATATATAAACAACTATCTGGTTGTGGAACCAACCAACCAACCAGAAATTTATAAATTTGTAAATTTATAAATATTTAATAAATTAAATTGAAGTGAAAGCAACTGGTGCGTGTGTTTCTTATTGGCAACATGACCCTCCCAAAGTATAACAATATATATATATATATATATATATATGTGTGTGTGTGTGTGTATGCTTGTATCTGTGTATGTGTATGTATGTACGCATGCATCTATGTATCTATGTATGTATGCAGTCATGTGTGCATGCATCTATGTATACATGCATGTACGTACGCATGTGTACAAGCAACATGCAAATAGCTAAGGATATATATATGCGTGTGTGCGTGTGTGTGTGTGCGCGCATGCGTATATGTGTGTATACATACATACACAGAGGTGTATGTATGTAAATATATCTTCATGTGCCAATTTATCTAGCCACTCTGTAGACATTTGTACATGTGTGTATACATCTATGTGTGTGCATATATAGGAATGTCTATGTGTGTGTAAGTGAGTGTGTGAATCCGATTTACGCATGCGTGGCTTTAATAATCCAATAACTGCTCTCGTGTGTTTGTCTGTGTAAGTTAGTTTGTACGCAACGATTCATATGTTTGCATATATCCTGCAAATGATATACGCAATACATGTATGTATGTATGTATGTATGTATGTATGTATGTATGTATGTATGTATGTATGTATGTATGTATGTATGTATGTATGTATGTAGGTATGTATGTATGTATATAAATATATATATATATATATATATATATATATATATATATATATATATATATATATATATAAACGGAAAAAATGAATATATATATATATAAAATGAATATATATATATATATATATATATATATATATATAAATATTAGTTTAGCGAGGTTTTTTATATGAAATCGTGTGTCGAAACAAATACTGTTATACTTGGGGAGGGTCATATTTCTGTAATATTGCCAGAATTAATAACAGAACACACTCACTGTTTGGTTGGTTTTCGTTTCTCGCTGTCTTTTATATCTGTAATCTAGCTTACTCGGTCCTCAATGTTGCCATTGACTGACCGACGGTCAAAAATATTACTGATACAATATAGACATAAACACATATATATAGTTTACATAATTTACATAAATCGTTCGTTGCACATCTGCAACATCGTCAGTGGTGTTATATTTTCCTCCTGTTGTGTTGTATGTCTACGCCATTTTTTATTCAGTCTGTCTATATATTTATTTATTTATTTGCTTGTTTGTTTATTTTATTTTGTCTTCTTTGCGCATGCGTTTGCGTGTGTGTATAGTGTTATGTTTGCTGTGTGACTAGTGTGTATAGTGTTGTGTTTGCTGGGTGACTAGTGTGTGTTTATGTGCTTGTTGTTATTGTGCTTGTGTATGTATTTATTTATCTTATTTTATTTACTTATTTATACTTCTCTTAGGTCAGTGTTGTTTGTTTGGGTGTTGTTGCTATTCCACTCATTCTTTCTGTTTAGCTTTGGTCTTCTAATTTCTATTTCACTGGCCTCTCTGATTTGCTTATCTGCTGGGTCATTTCTATGTTTAGATATTATTCTAATTTCTATGTTGTCTATGTTACCGTCATATTGTTGTCTAGCATGTTCGTATAGTACTGACCCGTTTTTTCGTCCTTTTAGTTCCCCCCAGTGTTGGTCTATCCTTTCACCTATGCTACGAGCTGTCTCACCTATGTATGTTGTTGTCATGTTTCTGCAAGTACCCTCTGTACATCTTATGCTATAGACCACGTTTCTAGTTTTACAGTTTATCCGGGGGTTCACCTTACATATGATACATTTCCTATTGGTACAGTGGGTTTTCTTAAAAGGGTAGGTTTTGCTGATCAGGGATTTTATGGTGGTTCCTGGCTTTTCTACCACCTTTATTTTTAAGTGGGTCCTTCTCAGGGCCTTTCTACACTGGTTAGCTAATTTCCCTCCAGGGGTGGCGTCCACAAACATGACACTCTGGTATCTCTGGTTGTCGTACCATGATGTGGCTTTCCCTATCTTATGTCTAGCCCTATCTAAGCTATTCCATGATTTGCTCCTGTATAATGGGCAAATTCCTTTCATGTCCAGTTCTATGAGGGTCTTATACTTTTCCATGGCTCCTTCGTATACTCTGACTCTGTCTCTTTGGTTGTAGCCAGAGAACTGCATGCGGTTGATGAAGTGTTGGATGTGTCTTTCCATTTCTGTTGGGTCGCACATGCTGGACACATTCTTCATCACTCGTACCAAATCTGCGATCAGAATATTAAACTTAGCACTACTGGACATTGCTGAGTTTTTGAGTATCTGGTATTTGGAGGCCATGGGTTTAGCATAGTGTGAGTGGAGAATTTGGGCTCTCTCGTCTATAGTGTTAATCCAGAGTTCTGTGTCTAATACAGGTAGTCTATTGTTAGGGTGTTTGGAAGGGAAGTCGATAGTTACAGTTATACTCTGGTGTATGGAATTAGCTATCTGCTGGATGCTTTCCATCGTGCTACGTTCTAAATCAAACTTGTTAGTGCTCTCTAGTGGGGGTGTTCTTATAACTATATTGATATCGTCTACATAACGAGAGTACATGATGAGGTCTATGGAGCTTTCATTAAGGAGATCTTTAAGTCTCCTTTCCCACCATACCATGAAAAGGTTGGCAACATCACCAGCTATGCTGACGCCGATGGCTGCTCCCTCATTTTGGGTGTAGATTTTCTCATTGAACTTAAATATGTGGCCCTTTAGGGTAGTTTTGATACTAGCCCCTATTGCATATGCGACCATTTTTCTTACCTGATCATTGTTTTGGGGGGTCCGTATAGCTTTGGTCCACCCAATCCACCTTCCCATGGGAGTCTTTTTTGCCATTGAGGTTATGGTGGGGGGGTCTACCTCTTATGGGTCTACTAGGGCAGAAACATCTAAGGTCATGGCTGTCTAGGTAGTCAGTGTCGTAGGTAAGTCTAAGTAGGAGGCCCAGTTCGTCTGTGTCGACGTCGCAGAACTCCACCTCACTCTGAATAATCATCTCCACACATCTTTTCACAGCAAAATCAATGTTAATGGATGGGTACAGTGACACCACATCCATGCGGCCTATTATGCAGTTGGATAGGCTCTTGTTTTTGTTGCATTCATTGATTCTGCTGAGGAGGTCCTCTGTACTGTCACATACATCTGGGGACATCTTGATTATGGGGCGTATAACCATTGAGAGGAAGTAGGAGATCCTGTAGTTGCTAGCTATATTAGCTAGCAACTACGGTTGAGTACTTCTAATCTATTGTAAAACTATATTCATTGATTAATCAATGACCCTTGTTAAACTTTTGGTTATATATATATATATATATATATATATATATATATATATATACTTAAATATAACATGCATACATACATATATACATAGATACATACATACATACATACATATACATACATGGTGGCTGCCAACTCGTTTTCGTGTACGGCCACTACTTTATATCCATGTAGGAGAACCCCTACCGATGCGCTGAACGAGTGTGACTTTTTAGTCCAGCCAGCGACTTGAAAACTCTGGTACAAACACTACACTTGTGACAATTATTGACACAATGCTGGGCCCATGGTACCATGTGACGACAAGTGCAGAGAGATCTCCAGATATAAAGCAATGCCTGTGCCGTGAAGTTTTTATAGTGAGCAAAGGTACTGCACAAAGCCAGTCCCACTCTCTTAACCAAGATGATATTTACCAAAAAGAAGAACAAGTCAACATCATTGGATACCATCAGGGCTGCAGGTGTTATATCAGAGTTTTCCTTCTCCTAGAATTCTGCCTTGACAAAGGCTAAGGGGTCATCTCTCCCGGTGATTTTGGATGGCCATTGACTCTTAAGAGTTCCTTTGCCCTTTGACAGGTTTTGTTATATAACACTGCCCTCAACGGCACACAACTACAACAATTACAGTATATATATATATATTATACAGTATATATAGATATATATGTGTGTTGTATGTGTGCGTGTATTTCATATGTTTGTGTAATTATGTATAGATGTGTGTATGTGTGTATGTATGAACGCATGTATGTGTTTTGCTATGTATATATGAATTTAGGCATATGTATTTATATACGAATATAGGCATGAATGTTTTCTTATAAGAATGTATATCCTTGTACGCATATATACATGAATAGTTACATGTTTGCCTATATATAAGGGCGGTGAATTGGCAGTATCGGTAGAGAGTCGGAGGCCATGCTTTCCAGCATAGTTACGTCCCTTTACGGTCTGAGTTCAAATCACGCCGAGGGTTACTTTGCCTTTCATCCTTACAGGGTCGATAAAATAAAGTACCAGTAATGCACTGGGTAATTGCTGGCCTTGTGCCTAAAGTAGAAACAATTATATTATATATATATATATATATATATATATATATTGCATAGGAGAAAATCAATACACAGTACATCATTGTATAACCATGCATACACCCCCTCATACACACGTATATATATATATATGTGTGTGTGTGTGTGTGTGTGTGTGTGTGTGTGCGTGTGTGTATGAGGGGTGTATGCATGGTTATACAATGATGTACTGTGTATTGATTTTCTCCTATGCAAATATGCATGCTTGACTGTACACACGCTGGCGTAATTGTATATATATGTGTGTGTGTTAATGCATATGTGTGAGTATACGTTAAATCTATACGTGTCTATATTACTTAATAGAGACACGTAACTAATTCTATCATTCAACTTAGAGCACACCTATGTTATACCCATTATTAACATATCAACATGACGCCACTCTAATGCTATTTTATCAGATATCCAAATCGCCATGAACAATTCACACTGTGTTGTTATTTCCTTCATGAAAATAACATTGGGATTTTCCTTATATATATTCTATTATATATCCTCACGATATATCATGATCAAATATTACCTTTATCAGATATCTTTGTCAAACGTCTTCATGAGATAGCTTTGTGCTATATCTTTATTGTATATCATATATCTAAATATACTTAGGAGATATCTTTATGTAGTATCTTCAAAAGACATCTTTATGAAATATCCTTATCAAGCAGTTTGTGATAGATCTTTATCAGATGTTTCCATGTGATAACTTTTTTAATCAAATATACACATATATAAATATATATACACACACACACACACACATATATATATATAGTTAGGGAAGCAGAAAATTGCTTATTGTAATCCAGTTCGTGGTTAAGACAGCCAGTTTCATGGACGGTTTCAACGTACGGTTAGGGGTAACTCCACAAGTTTGTAAGAATCACGTTCAATCTTGGAGTGTAAAGGATAAAAGAGAAAACACAGCTAAGCATTAAAAAAAGGATTTTATCCAGGTATTTACGACCGTTTCATTGGTAAGTGCAACCTTATATTGCTATACTGCAAATCGCAACCACTCAATAATAATTGTTGTACACGTCCAAATTTTCAAAATAGTGAATAAGTCACTCTTAACAAGTTCTTAATACATAAAAAAACATTTTTTGGAATTGTATTTGCTAGTATAGAGAGAGAGGAAGAGGAATTAGAAAGTAGAGGGACAAAGGGAGTAGTATAGAGAGAGAGAGGAAGGGGGAGAAGAATTAGGAAGTAGGGTGACAAACTGAGATGGGGGAGGGGTAGAGGTGGAAGGAATCATTGATCAGTTTTGATATATGTAGACATGATGTCGTCGATTTAGAGTGTAGTGAGTTAAAGAGAATTAAATTGTTTATAGTGGGAGGGATGGATAGAGAGAGAAAGAGCGAGAGGGGGGATATATATATATATATATATATATATAAATAAATAAATAAATAAATAAATAAAATAAAGAGGGGGGGGGGGAGAAAAGAAAAGACATCAAAAAAAAAGGGAGAGAAGAGAGGAAGAAAACAAAAAGAAATAGAAAAGGAATGAAGGAGAAGGGAGGGATATAGGTATTGGTTTTTGTGGGTAATTAAATGGGTTGTATACAATAAGAGGGTAGAAAGACTAAGTATATGCAGTTTGTCAGGTGGTAATAAGAGGTTAAGTGTTCGATTTGCACTTGTAGTGCGAAAACTTTTCTTTGAGTCTATGGTTACAATAAATCGATCTTTCGATTTTATTGTTGAGTAACTTATTCTTAGAACTCAAAATGTGGAACAGCTCAAGGTCACATAATCGACAGCTTCTCATACCACTCCGATATGGGGACGCGTTCGATAATTTTTTCCACTTCAGGGTGTATTGGTGGTTACTTTCCCTCAGTTGCCAGGTCTTGTTCGCAAGGGTAGTTACATAACGATGCTGGGAATGTTTCATTGCGTAACGGTGTGTATAGCAACGAGCTTTAAATGTATTCCCAGTCGCTCCGATGTAATACCATTTCTGGTTGTCTGATTCCACTGTGCATTGGTAAACCAGGTTAGACTGCATACATTCGTTATGTAATGGACAGGTTTCAGGTAGGTGGCAATTACAATTCTTGTCATGGGCAACCTTGGCATTATTAGTGGGCTGCGATGCCTGTATAAGTGTGTTACGTCTTGTTTGCCTATTAGTGGGTGGTTGTGTATTAGATATTCTGTTGTGTTCAATGGTAATTGTATTGTTATTGTTATAAATTTGTGTTCTGGTGTTGTTACGTATCTTTTTAGCGTTAAGCATCTTAATGTGTGCCTCTATGTTTGGTGCCGTGGAGTAAGATAGTCTGATAGATTTAGTGTTAAGGATTTTGCTGTATCTATGTGAATCTGGAAAGCGCTTATTTATTATTCTAAAGAAGGTAGAGGGTAGGTTAGTACTAATAGAGCTGTTAAATATGGGGGTTATACCAAATATATTTTCTATTGCGTGACCTGCTTGATTTCGATGTTGTATTTCTATTTTCATTATAATTTGTAGTTCTATGCGTAAATGTGTGTGTGCGTGTGTTTCTGGAGTTTGTGTTATGCGTGTTCGTGTGTGCTTTGCGGAGGCTTTCATCTATATATTCTACTCTATCTAAGTGGCCTGCCTTGTCTAGTGCGGTATTGTAGTACTCTGCATGTTCCTCGAAGATTTGTTGGTTAGACGAGAGGCGGGAGATCCTAAGGAATATGCTGCGCAGAACGGATTTAATTATGGATAGTGGGTGGTTCGAATTACAGTTGATGTATGCTAAGTTTTCATTAATCTTGTGAAAAGGTCTTACAAGTCCCGTATTTATGTTAAGCGTCGCGTCTAGAAAGTTAACTATTTTAGTGCTATATTCACACGTTATGCTAAGGCCCAGTTTCCCGATAGTCTTTCTAATATTCTTACGCAGTCTTTCTATGCTCTGGTTATTTAGGTTCTTAACCAGGAGAAGGGCGTCGTCTCTGTTGATTCCACCGTGAAGGTCGCTAAACTCCCTCTGTAAATTATGGGCTATGTAAATACCTACTAAATCTGTGACTTGAGCCGAGTCATTAGCCCCCATCGTGATGTCGAAGTTATTTAATCTATCTTTACGTTCCCAATAGGCGTTTTCAAATTTAATTATTGTTTTCATAGCAGCTAATATAATGTTTATCTCGTCGTCTGTCAGGTCAGAATTGGCTTTGGCGAATGCTAAGGCTTTATCCAAGGTGTTGGGAGATATAGAGGAGTAATAGTCATTAATGTCAAATTGTATAAACTTAGATACTTTTTTGTTAGCTATATTGTTAAACCATTTAATTGTTTCGGTAGTGTTACCCCATAGTTTAATTACTAGTTTATTTTCATTTGTGCTATCACTCTATCTAATATATGTTTACTAATTTTCCCAATGTCCGATTTGGACGGGCATATAAGTCTAATTGTGGGGTTATAATCAAAATTTACCGTATTGGCCTTGAGATTAAATGTGGGGGTACATGGCGTAAGTGGCTCCGTTCTGTCCTCTATTCCTAGGCGTTTGACTATATTGTGTGCCTAGTTGTTGATGTTTATCAGTGCCGTCTCGTTAGTTTTTTTTTGTATTTCCTATGTAATTCCTTCCGTATGAAGCTATTGTATGTATTAATATCCATCGTATACACATTTGAGGTTTTGTCCGCTTTGACAATAATTCCATTGGTGGTTCGCAGCTTTTTAAGGAATGTATTCATGTCATTCTGGAGTTTATTATTCCTCCGCTTTTTTAATTTGATATTCATAATCATCTTCAGTAAGTCCTGTTCAAAGGCATCTAGTTGAGGGTTGGTAGGTGGGTTCCTACATGATTTGAAGCCATATGCTTCCTTGTCGCATTCCACGGTGCGACCGTTACGTCCTTTGTCGAAATGGAAAGTTTTCCATCTAACCCGGCGTATGAAGTCGTTTGTTCGCTATATATATAATAATAATATCATTTATAGTTGTGTATACACTGTATACAACTATAAAGAGGAAAGGTCAGTAGTTTATTACTACCTTATTATCAGTAAGAAAAATAGCTCAATGTAAATACATGAGATGTTTTACAGAGCCGCAATATAAATTACACAATAATCAAAGCTATGTTCAAATCATTTTATTGCTGACAATCGTTTCTTCCAAACTATCGTTTGGAATCATCGGAGCAGTAATCAAAGACATCATTTACTCATTGCACGGTCAACATAAACAACTCTTCTAAAACATATATAGGTTCAACTTCAAACTGCTTCAAGACGAGATATAACTCGCATCTCAACACTTTCAAAAATCGCAATCTAGCCAACTCTACTTCTTTATCTAGCTATATACACTCTCTGAAAACTATGAATAAACCATATACACTTCAATGGGTGATAGTAGATAGGGCCGCATCGTATAAACCACCAAATAAATTATGTAACCTCTGTCTTCTAGAGACCCGAACAATAATCTATTCTAAGCTAGACCTCCTAAATAGAAAGTCAGAGGTTTTTTCAATGTGCCAGCACTACCACAGACACTCTTTTCATAGCTTTAAACCTAGCTGCTAATATATAACAATGTCAGATCTGAGTTTATCATCACCATTAACACCCCACTCTTGGTATTATCGGCATATAAGTACCCCCACAGCATCTCACTCTTTGATCAGCTCATCACTCTACTTAACTCCTTTTTTCTCTAACTTTATACTATACAATAACTATTTAGAATAAACACAAAGCTAACACCATTTAATATAACCTATAGCTTGCTTATATTATATTCTGTAATGGATAGATAATAATATGATGAGACACTTAATGTAGTATAGAAATATAAATTATATTTATAATTAAATATATAAATTAATAGCATTATATATATGGGATTCACTTATAACATAATATAATGTATATTAATAGCACAAGAGATTTAACTAATTAGACCTGTAAACAACTATACATTTTTTCCTGTAACTTTGTTATACTTTATTAAGTAATGAATAGATAACAATATAATGAGACCTTTAATGTATTATAGGAAAATAGATTCTATTCAAAATTAAATATAAACTAATAGCATTATATAAAAGGGATTCACTTGTAATATAATGTATATCAACACAAAGATTTTAGCAGATTGGAGCTGTAAACAACTTTACATTTTTCTAATTCCTATCATATACAATGTAATCGCTAGTTACCTCCCCTTTCGTATTAGCTCCCCTTAATATAGATCAAACTCACTTCCGGAAATTAAACCATTAGTAAAATCACTCCACAGAAACTTAAAACCCTGATAGCAATATAATAAGACCGGTGTACAATCCATGGCTGTGACTGATTAAAAACATTCACTAAAATAAAACATAGCCAATGTAATGGAAAAGATAAAAATAACATTGATACTCTCAGCACATATACATTTGAACATTACAGAAACAACAGTCACACTACATCCACCATAAAAACATAGTTTTATTACAAAAACAGCTTTGCCTTATATGCTTATTTCATGTCTTGCAAAAAATTATATATGCCTAATACCATTGCTTGTTTTCTTCATATGACTAATGCATTTGCACTCTCTTAACGCTTGCATATGTACTGCTAGTGTCCTCGTTTTACGTTTATGCCTCTTTAATTGTTATACTATTTCCTTATAATCTCTGTCGCTTGCAATCCACTCTGGACATTTATAATTTTTTATTTTTTTATTTTTTATTTGTAATTTTAATTATTGTACAATTCTCTTGTAATCTATGTCACACCCATTCCACTGTGTAAATACGAAACTGTTGACAACGTTAATATCCATGTATCTATATGATTGTTCAGTTGAATAGGAGGTTAATCATATGTACAAACATTGGTACTGGTCCGATGATTCCAAACGATAGTTTGGAAGAAACGATTGTCAGCAATAAAATGATTTGAACATAGCTTTGATTATTGTGTAATTTATATATATATATATATATATATATATATATATATATATATATATAAAATTGAAATTGTCTCTGTGTGTGTGTCCCCTAATTTTTGCAAAGTCTATACAAATCCACATTTCTACTCCGATTGACTTCAAACTTATATTTATATATTCCTTACGGTCTAACGATATTAACTGCTGCGTTTACTTTTCAATTTTCTGTTGTTAAAGGGGTGTTAGGCGCCGGTTACCGATCTCTCTGTCTTTCATAGTCTGTCTTTTTAGATAGATACATAGCCATAACGTCGCGCCCTTATAATATCTGTCTGTATGTCTGGCTGTCTGCATTACTACATTATGACAAACATTGTTCTCATTGATGACGTATTATCTTCGCTATTTTCCGTTCATTGACACGGAACGTCTTCACGAACCAAAGTATCGTCTTCCTGTTTTCCTTCGGTTGCAACGTTTTTCGAAATATTTACTTCTGCGTTCACAGATTGATTTTTTTAGTTTCAGAAGATCCCGTTAACGGTGAAAGCACACGTTGTAAGCAATGTCAATGTTACTGTTGCTACATAGGACTCCCATTACCACTGAACTTTCACCTTACTGCTACGTCTACGCCTTACTGCTATGACACTAGAACCTTCTGCCAACTTAACCTGTTACTTTCTCTTTAACATGTACTCCAATGGGCCAAAACAGAGTGGAAACGCCGGGGGTCAGCTGTCACAGAAGGAGTATAAAAAGAAGGGGTTCAACAATATTTCTATGAACAATGCACGTAGACAGCTAAACTGTACTTTCAACTTCTTAATTTTCTCCAAATAAAACAAGTTTCCTGTCGGTATATTTTCGCGAGTTTTTAACAGGCACTCACAAATAAACGTTTCTCATTGGAGGTGCTATTACCAATGTTCTTACCTGTGCAACGCCGGGATAAACTGCTAGTATATATATATATATATATGTATATATATATATATATGCATACACATATATATATACATATATATACATATATATATACAAACATATATATATGTGTGTGTGTGTTTGTGTGTGTGTGCGCGTGTGTGTATGTGTGTATATGTATGTATATGTATATGTATATATATACACATATACATATACATATATATATATATATATATAAATATAAATATATAACGCACTAGAGTACTCGATACTTAGGGTAGAAGTGTGGATAATAGGAAAAGAGTCAGGACCCCGACGCTTGAGCTCCGGCCTTTTGAACAGCTAGATCCGAACTAAACTCCCTTCCTTTTGTTCTACAGGCAAGTTCAGCCACCACCACCACCCGCCGCTATGAACGAATTTAACTATGTATATGACATCCCAAAATGATTGACCACTCTCCGTGCCAGAAAAGAAAAAAAACAATTTTTAAGATTGTTCGATATCATACTTCTACTATGTTTTGATTGCATGCCCATATAAGGACTGTACCCCCTTAATAAGTTCAGCTAGGTCCCTACCGTCTTAATACTACTGGTTTAGTTCGGATCTAGCTGTCGAAACGGCCGGAGATCAGCCGTCGTGGTCCTGACTCTTTTCCTATTATCCACTCTACTACCCTAAGTATCGAGTACTCTGGTGCGTTAGGGTCCACCTGGTTTCTTACCACACTTTCTTTGTTATATATATATATATATATATATATATATATATAGGCCATTATATTAGCCATATGTGTAGTGATAATGATGGTTTCCTGACTAATTATAAAGGTAATGATAATTGTATCAGTTATATTATATATTAATGATAACTGTTTCTATTTTTGGCACAAGGCCAGCAATATTCCCAATGCATTACTGGTACTTTATTTTATCGACCCCGTAAGGATGAAAGGCAAAGTTAACCTCGATGGGATTTGAACTCAGACCGTAAAGGGGCGTAACTCTCTGCCACAGAGCATGGCGCCCGACCCTCTAACGGTTCAAGTTTTTCCTGGAAAAACTTGAACCGTTAAGATCTCCTTCCTGGATATGTCAATATTTATTAAACAAACTTTGTATATTTTCTGAAGTTTTGGTACCCTTGAAATATATATAATAGAATAAATATGGTTTTATAAATATAGTTTCCATTTATTAATATCATTGATATATATATATATATATATATATATATATACAAAATTAAGATAAATTGAATTAAATTAAATTAAATCAAATTAAATTAAAGGTGTCATGTCAGATAGACATGCGCCATATCACCCGTAAAATATGCTCCAATATTCTAATGAGTAGATCCGAGCATTTTATATCAACTAGAAATTGATTGACATATAAATAAACATATGAAACAATCACAGGGGATAATTTGTAAAAGTGTGTATGTACACATAGCTAGGTAGGTAACTAAATAAAGTTTAACTAGAACTTCAAAAATAGATACCTTATAATTTGATTAATCTTCCTCGTATATATTCCATTAAAGAAATATATTTCACCAATTAATCGATTGGTAAACGACAGTAGCCAGGTCCTGGATTTTCAACAAGGAAGAGGTCCAGCCATCTGTGTTTACGCATCAAGGTCAAATTAGCGACTGGCCGGTAACACGTGCTGTATCAACTAAAAATACACACATCATACCAGCTTCGTCCTAGTGGCGTGAATATGGTTATCGACAACTAGAAACAGCAGTCAAGTCCTTTCAACTGAGTTAGCTCTACAATTAAGGGGCCGTATTTATATATATCCAAAATTAATATAAATTGAATTAAATTAAGGGTGTCATGTCAGATAGACATGCGCCATATCACCCGTAAAATATGCTCCAAGATTCTAATGAGTAGATCCGAGCATTTTATATCAACTAGAAATTGATTGACATATAATTAAACATATGAAACAATCACAGGGGATAATTTGTAAAAGTGTGTACACACTTTTACAAATTAACCCCTGTCAATCAATTTCTAGTTGATATATATATATATATATATATATATATATATATATATATATATATATATATATATATATATATGTGTGTGTGTGTGTGTGTGTGTGTGTGTGTGTGTGTGTGTATATATATATACATACATATATATGTATATATATATGTACTCATTAGTCAAACAAAACAAGACCACAAATTTCACAAGGAAGACATCATTAAAAGATTGTCAACATAGTTGTAGTTTAATGTAAGGAATGTAAAGAATAATAATAATAATACTAATAATGTCCGTTTACAATTGTTTCGCTACTCCATATAATGTTTCTGGATCAAATGATTATAGATCATTATTGAAACCACTCAGGCGGTGGATTGGCAGTATCGGTAGAGGGTCGGACGCCATGCTTTGACGCATAGAGTTACGGCCCCTGCCATTCTGAGTTCAAATCCCGCCGAGGTTAACTTTGCCTTTCATTCTTACGGGGTCAATAAAGTAAAGTACCAGTAATACACTGGTTAACTGCTGGCCTTGTGCCTAACGTAGAATTAATTATTGAAACCACTCTCTAATCAGTAAGATAAATATGTCCTTTGGCGGCCATCTTGTTACTCATAGGCAGATCTCACATAATGCAGCCCCGACAGAAGAATATTGCTCGCCTATGGCAGACAATAGATATACCCAGGACACCATAGTGAAATATCAATATATGGAACATTACATTCATGTAACCATCTTTTTTTTTACCTTAATTTATATTCCTTTTGAAGTTCGGATGAGCTGCTCCAATTTTACCTAAGTTAATTATCTTCAACTGAACTGGATCAATAATTGTTTCTACTTTTGGCACAAGGTCAGCAATTAACCAGTGCATTACTGGTACTTTATTTTATCGACTCCGTAAGGATGAAAGGCAAAGTTGACTTCGGCGGTATTTGAACTCGGACCATAATGATCTATAATCATTTGATCCAGTACAACTATGTTGACAATCTTTTAATAATGTCTTGCTTGTGAAATTTGTGGTCTTGTTTTGCATAACTAATGAATATTTCCAGCTCTGTGCACCTAACCTCTGCATGAACCCACCCACCTAGCTACCTTCCACTGCATATTGCACATTGAGCACATGCCTTTACGCGTTGGCTTCTAACTAATTCACCAATCTCTCTTCTCCTCTACTATCTCCATCTCTCCCTTTAAGATTGGTTAATCTTGAACTGTGTATATATATATATATATATATATATATATATATATATATATATATATATATATATATATATATATATATAAATAGAAATACAAATAAATTATCGAGAATCGGAATCTCGGTCCACGAAATAACGAAACAATCTTCGAAATGCGTGGCAAAGTGCTCAATAGTTTGGATAAACCAGAGCTATAACTAACGTTTAAATACCAACACACTGAGACAATGCTTAAACTCATTCGCACAGCCGAAAAAACGACCAAGAAAATTCAGGTCAGACAAATAATAATATATATGAATGAAAAATCTTTACACGGACCCGCTAGAAAGATGGTAAATTCCAGCATTTTGGTTTCTGCGGCTCCTAAATCAGTTACCGTCAGCTTACATAAAAAATATCCGGCTTCTGGTAGAATGATGAACGAGGAAACTACTTTTTCAACAGGCGTTTCGTTCAAATATACAAGGGAACCCGTTACTAAAACCCACGTGGGGTCCAGCAAGGGAGGGAACCCCTATATTAGGCGAATGAATTCAGTAGTGTATATTATTGTAAAAATACAAAATATCACATATCGAATTAGAGTTCTCAACAGACGGATTAAAATTAACATGAGCTATTCATCAGTCAATAAGATCAACTAAAAAATCAATAAAATTAACTGATCAATAGCTAAAGACTGGATATAAATACAAATAAATTATCGAGAATCGGAATCTCGGCCCACGAAATAACGAAACACAATCTTCGTTGACCGACCAGTCTGTCGGGCGCCAATCGGCGCCGCTGGTCACAGCACGTCGTGCTGTTTTAGCCATAAGTTAACGCCATCCCACTGGCTGGGCCGGCAGGCCGGTACTCATTTCAACATCTGAGTAAACTGGAGCAACGTGAAATAAAGTGTCTTGCTCAAGGAAACAACACATCACCCGGTCCGAGAATTGAACTCACAACCTTTCGATTGCAAGCCCATATATATATATATATATATATATATATATATATATATATATATATATATATATATATATATATATATATATATATATATATATTTACATCTACTTATATCTCTATCCTCACATATAAGCCAGTGACCATATATTTGTCATTACTCGGACACCATGCTTTGCAGCGAAGAGTTACGGCCCTTTATGATCTGAGTTCAAATCCCGCCGAGGTTAACTTTGCCTTTCATCCTTACGGGGTCGATAAAATATAGTACCAATAATGCACTGGGTAATTTCTGGCCTTGTGCCAAAAGTAGAAACAATTACATTAGATATATTATTGCATGTTATAACACAACTTATTACAATGCATGTGGCACTATGGTATACATAGATATATGTTAATGGCAGTACATTTGTTTCTTATTTATGAGTAAAATGGTTCAGATTATATACCACTGTGAAGATATGACACGATACACTTATGAAGTAATAAAATACACATCAACATTATACACACTACACGATATTTATTAGCACAGACGTGTCACTAAATACCGTGTCATTCGATTGGTTTCTACCATATTCCCACTAATAATAAATTTAATTGTTCTCTAGGCATTTCTTTATGTAACGGCAGGATTTCTTAAATGAAGACCAAGTTTCTGTTAATGTCACAGTATGAAAGATTCAGTTCAAGAGAAAGATTTTAACTGTCTAAATGACAATTCTCAGTGGTTTCTATGAAGGCATTTCCGTCTTGCTAAAAGTTAATCTTCCCCTATAGCAACTAAATCTCCCTCTAATTATACCTTACTGCCTTAACAAATGATGGATACATTGAATAATGTAGACCGAGATTCACTATATATGAAAAATAGATGGACGTTCGCAGTTGGTCTATTTGGTCAGAAGTGCTCATAACAAAGAAATATTATCGCCCCTCGACCCTCTGAAGATGAACAGCACTTAACTAGAACCCACATGGCCGCTTCAATTTCTAGGCAACATCATACTTGTGAGTCTCACTTGGCAAACGTACATTGTCACTAAAGCAAAAACTACATCGTAGTGTTTAGAGCCACACAAATAATTCAACCTTCAATAACTTTTAACCCTGTGCAAAGTACGGATGAGATCAGCGATAGTGTTCTTCTCCAGTTATGTGACAGTACTGCTGCTATACAAACATACATCTTTGACAACATCATCTAAAGAAAAGCTACTGGAAGGAAGCCACTCAACAAGACACTTCAACCTTTGAATTACAGATGCACCGCCGCTTCTCTCTCCTTTTTATACTATATCTCCAGTTACCACTGCTCCCCGAGCCTGGTCGTTTCGTGCCACCTTCACACAGCTATTCTCTACTTGCTCATTTCATCTCTACTACCACCCCCTCGTCTCATCTATTGTTTACTCTTCGATCCTACCCTAATCACTACTCCCTTTGGAATTTCCGCTGTTGACGTGCAGCTATTCAAGAGAAATATTAACAGCATCAATCACGCGGGTTTTAGGAGCTCTTCGAAAGCTATTGGCGCAGTCCTTTCTTCCAGACTAAACCAATAAAAAAAGGAAATACTTGCCCATTATACAGTGTTCCAGTTGTTTATATCAGTGAACTGTATCTTAAGGTTTCCTTTTATAACTATATCGCTTGGTTTATTTCATAAAGAATTATATAGAATATCAATACAGAGTAACGCAGAGTGCAAGGTGACAACTGTCCACATAAGGACCAGTAGGCCGATATTTTCTCAATTCAGCCAACTGCAAGCGTATAATGTCAAACTGAAAACTCTAAAACACTACATGTTGCTTAGGCGACCATTATACATGTTCAAAAGGATGAAATAAACAAGAGATATATTTTCTTTTCATTAGTTTTGAAGAATGTAACAAGTCGAGGAAGATACAGTCAAAATATATCAGAAAGTAGATAGACCTTTAATATTTAAACCAATTCTAAGAGAGATTGTTAGTTTTTGAATATAAGGTTTATAGGAATTATATTGATCGGCATTTCACTTCAACTATATCTCTACAAAGATTCCGTTAACTTTTATTTTACTCTTTTATCAAATACGTAAACGACATTTTCTTTAAAGTGTGTTATTCTTTATTTTTACTTTTATAAATTCTTCTTATTTCGCGACAGAATTTGGTTCTAAAATACTTAAGGATAAAGATGATGTCATGATAAAATTCAGTTCAAAGCTTCTTACTGAATATATATTTCTACTGTGTGTTCGTTATTTATATTTTAACATCACTCATATTTCGTAATCTTTTTTAATGTTACTGCAACAAAAGAATGTCCCCAGTTTCCTGAGAAAGAGCATCACGAGGTACAAGATAGCGAAACTTTCGTCATTCTGAAATATGCAATAATAATTTACTGATAGAAGAAAAACTAATTTTTGTTGTCGACTGCAGTAAAATGAAAACGTAGAATAATATTGTAATATCCATCAGTAATTTTATGGAATGTAGAACATAATCGATCAACAAACAGGAAATAACTCAGGATTAGACTAGAATTGATACCCATCAAAAAGAATCTGGAAATATAATTTGAAGTTCATTCACTAAATGCAACGGTCCTAATTGCATATGAAAAGGACACAAGAATACCGTATGAATATGTATTGATTTCTTACCAACTACCTTAACAATCAATAAACTACGAACTCTTTCATTAAAATTAAAATAACAAGAGATCGGCAAAGACGAAGAAAGGAATGAACCTCTGTCGGTTTCGACGAGGAGTGTTACAGTTTTTCGATCACCGGAAGAACTTCTTCATGAAATTATAGGATATAGACACATGTATCCTTTAACGTAATTCTCAGGAAGACCCAGTATGACAAATTGAGTGGCAAATCTGGTCCTTTGAATTATAGCCTATCCGATGAGCTTCCAAATAATTCCTGCCTCTCCAGTTTCACTTGTAATGTATGTGTCCATAGAAAATAACACTTTCCCAAGACGATTGAACCCAGAACTTTAATGATTTCAAAACAAATTTCTTAACCATTCGGCCATGCTGTGTCCACAGTAAAGTTTAATAAGGCAATAGAACAGTGTGCTAAATACATTAGATCGTTTTATTCTGTCCCTCTGTGTGTTAAGTTCAAATTACGCCGAGGTTTAATTTACTTTTCATTCATCCAAGTTGACTTTCTCGTGGCCATATTTATAATGAAATATATAAACTATATCTCTATATATAAAGCTGAGGTTGTGTGTGTTAAAGTTTGTAACGTATGCACGTCCACAATTTCCAACGGATTCTATTCAAAGTCGGGACAATTATTGTTTTTGGTCAGGAAAAGGTCATGAGGCAAAAATGTTTCAAATTAATCAACAATAAGGGCAAAAATCGATCATGATCATTCCCCCTCTCTATAATTTAACTGCTTTACTCTCTCTCTCTCTGTCGCTCTTCACTCCCTATATGACAACACTGCAGAGAGAGAAACAATGTATATCATCAAATGGAGCGTTTCGTATATTCCCTCTCTCTCTCTAATTTAACTGCTTTACTCTCTCTGTCGCTCTTCATTCCCTATATGACAGCACTGCAGTGGAGCGTTCCGTATTGAGCGTTCCTTATTGACATACGGCTTATCTGGGGCATTTTCAATCGGCTTATTGCAAATAACAACCCGCAAAATAACACTTCATATAACAGATTAATGCTATAGACATATGAATCGGAATGTAACCCGTGAACTTTTTCCTGGGAAAAATTATTCGAACAGACATGATCTCATTGCCAGAGTGTTCAGACTGAAACTGGCTAAACTCATGGCTTTAATTAAAAAGGGTCAGGTATTTGGGGCTGTAAAATGTGACATGTTCATGTCGAATGAAAACGAGGGCTGCCACATGCTCACATTTTGATTTGGTTAGCTGATAATATCAATTCAAATGCCATAGACAGCTTCATTTCGGCTGAAATCCCTAACCCAGCAACTGACCAGGAATTACATGACATCGTCAAAGCTAACATGGTCCGTGTGCGTCGTCGGGTCCTAATGAGCATCACACGTGTCTGAAAGGGGGGTCGTGCAGTAAGGGATACCAAAAAAAATTTGTTGTCAAGACTCAGACTGGTGGTGACGTGTACCCCCTGTACAGGCGGAGACGGCCCGAGAACGGTGGATTCACTACAACAGTAAAGGGAGTTCAAGTCGACAATAGATGGGTGGTCCTTTACTGCCCGCTTCTCTTGAAGATGTTCAACACCCACATCAACGTTGAGTTTTGCAACTCCGTCAAGTCGATAAAATACATATGCAAATATGTAAATAAGGCCTCTGATGCCGCAATGTTCGCATTTCAAGCTGAAAATGGTAGGGACGAGGTCACAGAATACCTGGCGGGGCGGTACGTCAGTAGCAATGAAGCTTTTTGGCGCCTATTTGGTTTACTCCTACTTCAACGTCACCCCGCCATCGTACAGCTTGCGGTACATTTGGAAAATGGGCAAAGGGTTTACTTTACAGACCAAACCGCCGCCAAGTTGGCCGCCGATCCGAAAGAGACCATTCTGACGGGTTTCTTCAAACTTTGCCAGTTCGATACATTTGCGCAAACAATTTTGTACCCCCAGGTTCCATCCTATTTTATATGGTCGAAAAACACTTGGGTAGGAAGAAAGTCAGGTCAGGCTGTTGAAAGACAACCTGGTGTAAAATTTGACAGCTGTCTTGGAAGGGTTTACACTGTGCCTCCAAGTCAGCATGAGTGCTTTCATCTCCGCCTTCTTCTGCATGAAGTTGTAGGCCCACAAAGTTTTCAGGACCTCAAAACTGTTGATGGAAAAATATGTGATACGTACCGGGAAGCCTGCTTTAAGCGTGGTCTTTTGGAAGATGATTCGCAATGAGATTCCACTTTAGCAGAGGGTGCTTTGTTGAAATCACCTAAAGGTCTACGGAAACTCTTTGCCATTTGGCTTCAAAAGTGTGAATTGGGTGATCCCAAATCTTTATGGGTCAAGTACAGAGACTTCATGTCTGAGGACTTCCTGCGCCTGGCTCATCTGCAGTATACTTCAGTGGAAGTTGGTTACAGCGACATTATCTACAACAGGATAGTCATTGATATCGAGGACGCCCTCCTTGACATGAGTGGGAGTGAGTTGGCGACGTATGGCTTGCCGTCAACCGTCAGAGAGGAAGCTAACACGTTGGCCCCAGATTTGTTGCGGGGAACAGCATATGACATCGAATCTCGTTCCCAATACTTAGAGTAAAATGAGCCCAAACTTCTGTCGGACCAAAGGTTGGCCTATTTAACTATCATTGACGCGGTTCAAAATCAGACTGGGGGTATTTACTTTCTCGATGCTCCAGGGAGTACCGGAAAAACTTTTGTAACGAAATTGATTCTCGCTAAGATTCGTCAGGAGAAAAAAATTGCGTTGGCCGTTGCATCGTCCGGGATCGCTGCTACTTTGCTGCCGGGAGGCAGGACAGCACATTCAACCTTTAAACTCCCTTTGGAGTTAGTAAAAACTGAGACACCAACATGCAATATCAGCAAGAGTTCACACAAAGCTATGGTTCTCAAAATATGTTGCCTCATTGTTTGGGATGAGTGCACAATGGCACACAAGGGTGCCCTTGAGGCATTGAACAGGAACCTGAAAGAGATTCTACGGCTCCTATGGGTGGCGTAACCCTTCTGCTATCAGGGGATTTTCGGCAAACGCTGCCTGTCATCCCCAAAGCGACAAGAGCTGATGAAGTGCATGCTTGCCTTAAGTCGTCCATGTTGTGGCTCCAGATGAAAAGTTTGTACCTGAGCACAAATATGCGTGCTCATTTGCATGGTGACAACATGTCTGCAGCATTTGCTCAGAACATTTTAGCACTTGGTGATGGCAAGGTCCCTGCGGATGACAAGGGCGGCATAGCAATCGACTCCCTGTGCAACACTGTGAGCAGCGCTTATGACCTTTGGGAAGCAGTTTTTCCTAATGTCTCATCTAACTTTAAAAACCTCGATTGGCTCAGAGAAAGAGCCATCCTTGCTCCGAAAAATACCATGGTTAATTTTATTAACGAGCAGCTGATTGAGAAGATTCCCGGTAAAGAGCCATCTTCAAATCTATCGACCGGACGTCAGACCCCGACGATATCGTTAATTATCCGGTTGAGTTATTAAATTCCCTTGAGCCCCCAGGGCTCCCACCTCACATTCTTAAGCTTAGGGTTGGCTGTCCCATTATGCTAATAAGGAACTTGCGTCCACCAAAGCAGTGCAACGGTACTCGCATAGTTGCCAAGTCACTGAGGCCCCACTTGATTGAGGCCACTATTGTAACGGGGTGCGGGGGAGGATGAACCTTTTCCCCTCGGCGTCAGATATCCCGTTCGATATCCAGCGATCCCAATTCCCGGTGAGACCATGTTTTGCCATGTCCATTAACAGTAACGAGGGCAAACATTGTCGGTGGCGGGCATCCATTGGGGAGAGACATGCTTCTCCCATGGCCAACTTTATGTTGCCTGTTCCCGCGTAGGGAGTAGAAATGGACATTTTGCTTACACTCCTCAAGAGATGACACGCAATATCGTCTACAAAGAGGTGCTATAGATGTTGGTGCAGGTGTTGGAGGTGTTGGAGCTATGCCGTCTGGAAAACTGGTAGGGTCACCCATGGCGGATAGATCTGACACCCAGCGGCATCAGGGCCACCATCTTGCAACTTTGATCTGCTAAATTCGCTATTGGAAGATTATTAACCCATCATTGATTGTCCAAAATGCTAATTGGTTCGTAACTTTTAATAACCGGTTCAACTGCTTTATGCACATAATTGATAAGCTTATTTGCTTTCAAGCCACGTTTACCTGTATGTAACTTTTCATAACAAATGAACGAACCCGAGCAACGCCGGGCTAAACTGCTAGTATACACTATATTTCACTTAATTTACGAAGAATTTGGAGGGATTTACGAAATATTATTAATCATTTCATTATTGTTTCTAACACGAGGTCAGCAATTTGTGGGGGTAGGAAAAGTTGATTATATCGACCCCAGTACTTGAATGGTACTTTATTTTATTGATTCCGGAAGGATGAAAGACAAAGTTGAACTCGATGGAGTTTGAACTCAGAATGTAAAGGACCGTCACTATATGTCACAAAGCATTTAATCGAATAAACTCAACAATTAATTAGCAAAAAGCCGGTCTTCTTTGAAAGTAGGAAAGAAAAACTAAAAAAAAAAAATAATCCACACATATTATAGAGAGTGGGTAAAGAGCTCCAGTATGGTCGTTACCATACATTCTCATATGATAAAACTAACGTGAAAGTAAGAAAAAATTAAAAGAAGTTAATCCATACATATAGAGAGTTAACTTTGCCTTTCATCCTTAAGGGGTCGATAAAATGAAGTACGAGTAATGCACTGGGTAATTGCTGGCCTTGTGCCTAAAGTAGAAACAATTAGAGAGAGTAGGCAAAGAGCTCCAGTATGGCCGTTACCATAATTTCTCACGTGACGATAGAACTAACGTGAAAGTAGTAGGGGAAAAAAAGAAAATCTAAAAAATAAATTAATCCACACATTATGTCCCCATAAAAGAGAGAGCAACTAAAGAGCTCCAATATGGCCGTTATCATAGCCTCAAATGACGAATGAAATAACGTGAAAGTAAAAATACATTAAGTCGAAGCTGGAGATGTAGAGGAGAATAAGAATAAAAAAAAAGCTGTTCTATTTTAATTCATAAAGCGTTCCTAAATGTTAGTGATGTCGAGTTGGCTAAAGGTCGACAGAATTAACTCTACATTCTCTAGACAATATTTAACCTGAATCACATAAAACATTGTTTTCTATGAAGTATCTTTCTACTGTCAATTTGAACCAGCATTTAGTTTTCTAAGAGAGCATTGCATTTAGAAGTGTCTTCTAACGTACCGAACCTACATTAGTACCTGTGTAAATAAATATACAGGCATACCTGCGCACACATACGCACACACTTGTATAGATTTATATATACATATATATATATGTGTGTGTGTGTGTGTGTGTGTGTGTGTGTGTGTGTGTGTGTGTGTGTGTGTGTGTGTGTGTGTGTGTGTGTGTGTGTGTGTGTGTGTGTGTGTGTGTGTGTGTGTGTGTGTGTGTGTGTGTGTGTGTGCACGCGTGTGTATATATATATATAGTTCTGTTCGCATGCCAACACAAGAGCAAGAATGAAGGGTTCATTCTACTGACATGGCTATAAAATTGAGGCTTGTTTGCATAATTGCAAACGAATCGAATGTTATTATTAATATTCGAAAAACTCAGATTACATTTATTGTATTCAGCCATGTAGAGCGAAAATGTTCTTTTATATATATATATGTATATATATATATATATAATATAAGATCAAAAGATGGTTAAAAGAGTTCCAAGTATTTTATTATGCGCATTTCAAAAACAAATGTCATCATGTGATGATATCTGCGTTCTCATCAGATAAAATAGGAAGACATGATATGAAGCTTAAAAACACTTGTGAGCAGTGAAGTTTTAAATCAACATGATATGTTGTGTATGAAGCGTTTTTTAAGCTTCATATCATGTCTCCCTATTTTATCTGATGAAAACGCAGATATCATCCCACGATGATATTTGTTTTTGAAATGCGCATAATAAAATACTTGGAACTCTTTTAACCATCTTTTGATCTTATATTATTTATACTCCAGTCCTATAAACTGTAGAGTGGTACTTATCCGATATTTGCATTGCTTTATTGTACTACAATAAAACTCACTGCCTACGTTATATATATATATATATATATATATATATATATATATATATATATATATGGGGGTGTATACATGCATGCTCTTATATGTTCATATATATATATACAAGCATGTATACCGTATACATATATACATGCTTGCATCCATATATACATGCATACATACATGCATGCAGTCACACATACATAGATACATACATACACACATACATAGATACATACATACATAAACACATACATACATATACACACATATACATATATACACACATAAATACATATATACATACATAATAACATATATATATATATATGAAATAATAAATTGCTCCGAAGAATCCAAACCTCGGTTTGGAGGAAACAGCTGTAAGCACAAAAATGTTTTGAACAGTTCTTTGATTCTTATATTTCATATAACTGCTCTGTAAATCATCTGATGTTTTTACATTGAGCTACTTAACTTACTGGTAATAAGGTAGTAATATATTACTGCCTACCACTATTTAGGGTTTGTATAAAAAAATACATATAACTGCAAAAGGTTTTTGTATTTACATAACCATAAATAGTATAATTAATACTATATATATATATATATATATATATATATATATATACCATTGCTCTACGATGCACATGATGAACCTAACAACGGATCAGACTCGATAGTAATTGTTTCTTCTTTTGGCACAAGGCCAGCCATACCCCAGTGCATTACTGGTACTTTATTTTATCGACCCCATAAGGATGAATGACAAAGTTAACCGCGGCCTGATTTAAACTCAGAGCGTAAAGAGCTATAACTCTATGCTGCAAAGCATGGTGTCTGACGCTCCACCGATACTGCCAATCCACCGCCAATCAGACTTGATAATGGTTTCTTATATTAGCACAAGGCCAGCAATTTTGGGAGGAGAGGAAAGTAGATTAAATCGACCCCAGTGCGTGACTGGTACTTTATTTTATCTACCCGCGTAAGGATGAAAGGCAAAGTTAACCTCGGCGGGATTTGAACTCAGAACGTAAAGGGCCATAACTCTATGATGTAAATCAACGTTCAACCCTCTACCGATACTGCCAATAGAGTTGATAATAATATCGTTGTTGTTTTGATTTTTTTTTTCTATTATTCATTAGACTATATTCCTCAATATTTGCACCCTTCTCGATTTTACTGTCTACCCAGACCAACCCAGTTACACACCCACAACTTATTGATCAGTCTAAGATCGATATTGACTGCATACCATTTCTGGAATTGCAGAATCCTGCTTCGTCTTTTGACGGAATATAAATCAAACAAGACTTTTCAGTTGGTTTGATTTTTTTTTCATTTTCTTTTGTTTTATTTTATTTTATTGTATTTTACTGAGAAACGTATAAAGTATCGATATATTTTCACCAGGCGCAACATAGAAAGATGAGTTATAATCGATTGTTGAAACTCAGATATACTTCTGGTACTGTGTATATATATATATATATATATGTTCAAGACCCCGGTGGCAGAGCTCAAGCCGTTTCGACGGCTATTTCTGGACTAAATTAGATTTTTAGCGTGGTAATAAATCCTTCTTTGGAACAACCTACATACATTTGACCTTGTGAGAAACAGCCCTTGTCTAGAAGGAGAACAACAACCTGCAGCGTTTGATCTTCGGACTTGTTAATGGTCATTGCGTGACTCTTACAGGAAATCTTACAATGAATCCTTCATTTATTCCCACGCTAAAAATCTAATTTAGTGCAGAAATAGCCGTCGAAACGGCTTGAGCTCTGCCGTCGGGGTCTTGAACATTTTCCTATTACCCATTCTACTCCCTAAGTATTGAGTACTCTGGTGCGTTATGGTCCACCTGGTTCCTTACCACACTTCCTTCGTTATATATATATATATATATATATATACGATATTAAATAAATGGAAACTATATTTATAAAACCATATTTATTTCATTATATATATTTCAGGGATATCATATAAAAAATATGGTATGCCTTCATCAGACAAAATACAATATAAACAGTCTTATAAATAGATAGATTTGACATACCTTACAACTTCAACTTCCATTTAAAATGGAAGTTGAAGTTGTAAGGTATGTCAAATCTATCTATTTATAAGACTGTTTATATTGTATTTTGTCTGATGAAGGCATACCATATTTTTAATATGATATCCCTGAAATATATATAATGAAATAAATATGGTTTTATAAATATAGTTTCCATTTATTTAATATCGTAAATATACTCCAAATACTTGTTGAGTGCTTTTATATCAGTTATAAATATTTACTCGTTGTAACCCAACAATTTAAATAAAACTTTGCATATATATATATATATATTTAAGGGCATTAACTCTAACATAGCTTTATATATGAAATATGTGAACTTGTATGTCTGGCGATATACGGTAAGTTTATAGATAAGCATTTTGAAAATCTTCAGCTATGAGTTTGAAAGCTGATAGCGTAGCGTCATCTAGTGTGTTCCAACAGAAGCTAAGGACGGGTAACTGGCGATAATGACGTCATCATTTTTTACCTTGGTCGTTATCAAGCTAGCGCTCCCGAACATCTTACTGCTGTAAATTAATATAAGCTAAAACATATAGTTTAGAAGCCTATCACATGGGCTGATCAGCCACATTTGCATATAGAGTATACGTCACACAACCTTGAATTGAAGAAGGGCGTAGTCATTATGCCTCACAGCAACCTCAACCAGCTTAGTTTGTGCAATGGGATGCGTATGGTTGTGATTGAACTACAGCCTCACGTATCGAAGCCAAAATTCTCATTGGATGTGATAAGGGAAACATCATATTTATACCTAGAATATCGCCAATACCAACAGATGTTCCCTTTCAATTCAAACGATTGTGTTTCCCTGTAAGAGTCAGTTACACAATGATCATTAACAAGTCCGAAGATCAAACACTGCAGGTCTCCATCTAGAAGAGGGCTGTTTCTCACATGGTCAATTGTATGTAGGTTGTTCCAAAGAAGGAAACTCCCATATATGCCTCGAAGAATAAAGTTAAAAACATTGTATTTAATGAAGTTCTGTAAATGTTTTATAATTTTCGGAGAAAATGTCGATTGCGAACATTTCGGAGGTCAGATTAATTGAAAACAGGAAAAACCTTAATTATTACCAATTTTATTTACTATGGTTAGAGGCTAACAAACATTTTTTTATAACTATTATAGATATTTATTTCTTCCACAAATATGTTTTATATTTACAGTCAAAATTCTTTTTCGCTTTTGTTTCATTATTTTCCATATCCTTCTTTAATTACAATTGTTTAATCAAAACATCCAGTACAATGTATCGGTTGATTGCTTAATGTGTTAAATATCCGAACACATCTTGTTACGGTCTAACACTCATAGATTGTGTTGTTAATATTTCCATCTACCGTTTTAGTGGTTTGGCAGAATCGGTAGAGGGTTGGACAAATGCTTTGTAGCACAGAGTTACGCCCCTTTCTGATCTGAGTTCAAATCCTGCCGAGGTTAACTTTGCCTTTCATCCTTACGGGGTCGATAAAATAAAGTACCAGTAACGCACTAGGTAATTGCTGGCCTTGTGCCAGAAGTAGAAACAATTATTATTGCTATTGCTGTTGTTCTTATTAATATCTCTCTGTATATATATATATATATATATGTGTGTGTGTGTGTGTGTGTGTGTGTGTGTGTGTAAAAGGTAAACAGAAATAACAACACAATCGGTACAGTATATGGAAGGAATATATTAGGTTAACGCTTGATATAGCAGGAAGAGGGTCTTAACGTTTCGGACGCTAGTCCTTCAGGAGAAGAAAGAATGAGAAATAAGATAGATTAAGGGGACGGGCGGGTTGGAATGGGAAAAAATATATATATATATATATATATATATATAGTGACGAAACATAAGTCAATTGCATGAACTCATAATCCTTTATTTACTGCTATATGTATTTCGATGATAGCCATTAAATGGCTATGACCTCATCAGGCAGTTAGTCAGTTCTTAGATATGCCACCTCTGTGTTTATAGTGTTGATGGTTTCAGAGCCTTGGGACATATGAGCTTGTTAGGAATAATTTTATGTTGTCAGCAGGAATAGTCTTGATTCTCGTTGGTCAGTTTGTAGATGGTAGTAGGGTTGGTATTTGACCTCAAAGAAGCAGGTGGTGTTGTAAAGTTCAAACCGTCAGGCAAGATGACAATAGTTCCATATGACTGATTTTCACAAAAAGCATTCCTGGTCAGATATATATTCAATTAAGGTTAATAGTATGAAATAGATACTACAGGTCATTCTTAAATTGAGGAATTTATGTGGAGTGGTGCTACTGAAATTTATGGTTGGAGTAGAAAATTTACAAATAAAAAGACTTATGTAGGTTGGCTTGCACGTACACTCACACCCACCTCCACAGACACACACACACATATCCACACATACAAATTGAGGAATTAATGTGGGGTGGTATTACTTAAAATAATGGTTAGAGTCCAATACTTAGATAGTTTAGAAAATTTAGAAATAAAAGGCTTATGCTGGTTGACTTGTACATACACTCACACCTACCCCCTCAGACACTCACACATTTTCACACACAAATCCATACATGTGTGTATATATATATATATGTATGCATGTATTTACGCACAAGTATATATATATACAATATATATATATACACAGAACATACATATATATAAAATATATACATATAAAATATAAAAAAAATATATATATACATAAAATACACACATACACAAAATATATACACACATAAAACATACATACATATATATATATATAAAATACACATCCATATACATATACATATAAAATATATACATATATATATACATACATATATATAAAATACACATATATACACATATAAAATATATACATATATACACATGATATATATATACATATATATATAAAATCAGGTTCAATAAAATGTGGTTTAGATGACTCCTAACCAGTAGAGGATCCGGTGGACCATCCACCATAGGGACCACAAACTATGGGTGGTTTTTGTTGTCCATTGGTCATTGGTACGGGGTGTAGGGGACCTACAGGGTGGGGGGGCGTTGTGGAAGACCGTAAGCGGGGTTTATCCATATAGCTTGAGGAAAGTTCCCGTCCTTAGGTGTCTGCAGGCACCGAATAAGTCGGTTCCGCCATGAAAGATCTCGAGTGTCTCACTAAGACCGGTTGCAAATACCAGACCCGCCTCTGTCTGGGATAACCTTTCTAACCACGGTCCAGACCAGAGAGTGCGGGGTCTTTTCAAGTGTGAGCTTCCAGATCAATTCAGAAAGGGCCGTACATTTCCTCTTATCTATTCTGTTAAAGGAATGGCGATGGTTATACCACCGATCTTTGAAGCTCGTCGCTGTGGATCCTATGTAGTGGTACTCCGAGTTAGGGGTTGTGACCTTGCACCTGTAGCCCACGTTTTTCATCATGCATTCATTACTAAGGGGGCATAGTGATGGGTCTCTGCAATTACATGACTTCTTAAGCCCCACCACATGTACTGCGTGGTTACCATCACTCGGGGTTGGCTGGGTAGCCTCCGCAATCAGCACAGGGTCGTTGGGTTCCGGAGTGCTAGTTGGACCTGTCCGGGTTCCAGTGCGTCCCGCGTGTTGGTTCTGTTGGGTGGCTCCTGGGTTTACGGTGGTATTAGAGGCAGTGAGCCTATTCCTATTTATGCCAGCTATGTGCTGGGTTACGGAGCGTATGGTTGAGTAGGAAAGTTTCACCGTGTGCCTGTTGAATATTTTATGGTACTTGTGGGCCCTAGGGAAAAATTTATCCAGTACTCTAAAGAATGTTCTAGCCAGGCTGGTACGTAGACCCACCGAGTACGGAGGGTTATACCATGTGACCTTCCTGGTCCTATTCTTGCGGGGTTGTTGGGTGTCCGCCGTGGGCCATCGCGTGGTTGTGCACAGCTCAGGTCGAGCTCAGTTGGTGTCACTCGGGTATGCGGAGCAGTCATTATCATGAGGGTTATATGGGCCCACCGTGGGGCTATAAACCTGCGAGGTGCGGCCTCCCTGCTGAATTAGGGTTCGGCGGGTGGTGGGGTCGGTGCAGGGGTGCCTATGCTCCGCAGCACAGTGGTCTTCAGCGTTGTAGGTATTAGACTGGTGGGGTATGCGGGACCTTCTACCGGGGGTGGTGACGGATAGGGGTCTGAGAGTGTTACTACTGGTCACCGAGGTATTAGGTGGGCGACTCATGCCCCTGAAGGTATTGGTCCGGGGTACCCTTGGGTCATCTCGATCATGTCCCTTATGGTTATAGCTGATCCTATCGCTGTGGGACGCCTTAGCTAGTGCTGAGTTATAGTAATCAGCGTTACTATTGAAGATCTCATTATTGGCCGACAAGTTAGAAATCCAATCAGAGACACTCTTAACTACGGCCTTAACTATAGATCTAGGGTGATTGGACCCAGCGTTGATATACACTAGCTTCTCATTGGTTTATGATATGGGTAGTGTAGCTTGGTGTTGAGGTTGAGGGTGGTGTCCAGGAAATTCACTACTTTTCTATTGGGTTCCATCTCTACGTTAAGTCCTACCTTGCTAAAGAAGTGCCTAATTCACCTCTTCATATTTTCGACCATTGTGGTGCTGTGGTCCACTACGGTGAAGAGTGCGTCGTCTCAGTACAGCCCGCCACCCAGGTTGGGTATTTCTCTCCTTATCTCGTAGAGTATGTATATCCCAACCAAGTCCGTTAGCTGCGCGGAGTCACTGGAGCCCATTGTAATGTCAAAATTATTTGGCCAGTCGCTCCGGGTCCATATGTCCCCACCTAATCGGATCAGGGTCTTTCTGGCGGCGTGTATGATTCGGACCTCGTCGCGTGTTAGGTCTGTCCTATTCATCGCGAATATGAGTGCCTTGTTCAGGACTATGGGCGAGATAGAGGAGTAGTAATTGTTGATGTCTAGTTGTATGAAGCTAGTCCTATGTTTGTCAAGTAAAAATGTAAACCAGTCCAGCACCTGGCTGGTGCAGGACCAGAGTTGTAACCTTATTTTACTCTTAAGTGTGGGCAGGATCCTATCTAAAATGCTTTTGCTAATAACCCCCATGTCTGACCGGGAGGGGGCTATCAGTCTGACCGGCAGGTTAGACTCGAAATTTGGTTTGTGGTTCTTAATGGTAATCCTCGGCTCCCTTGGTTGGTATGGGGCCGTCCTATCATCTATACCAAGACCAGATACGATCTCATAAGCCTTGATGTTGATATCCTCCAGGGTAGCCTCGGGCGTTTTTTTGTAGCTTTTTCTCAATTCCCCGAGGATTAGCTCATGGTAAAGTTGAACGTCCATGCTGTAAAGGTTGTTGGTTTTGTCGGCATGGACGAGTATTCCTGTAGATTCCTTAAGCTCGGTAATTCCATTTTCCAGTCGTCTAAGGTGGTATATATATATATATATATATATATATATATATATATATATATATATATACATATATATATACATATATATATATATATATATATATATATATATATATATATATATATATATATATATATATATATATATGAAAAAGTAAGTCCTTCATCAGTGGCCCTCCAACCGTCCTAGGCATTTCATCGCTTTAAGGGCCATATACCTCAGGTTGGTGCGAACAACGGCTAAAAAAAGTCGTTGGGACACGTAAATAAAGGGGACGTTAGGGTGAACAAACAAAATGGTTTAAGCAACAGAAAGTGAGAAGAAAGAGACAAGTCCCAGATTTCTATGAATATAAATTCGGTGAAATCGTGAACGAGAGAATAAAGACCATCAAACCTGGTTGAAATGTGAGCAAGGAAGGAATTTCGCACAGGTCTAACGGGGGGAAGAAGAAGGGGTCTGGTCTGCGAATTCGGTAAACATAAGTTCTGTGAAGTCGCAGACGAGAGAGAGAGAGAGAAAAAAAAATTCATACCGGCTTGGCCAAGAGCGCGCGAGAAAAGAAATCGGACAGTATATATATATATACCAATAAATATCAACCACTCTCTATAGAACTTGGCATTTCTGATGATTTCATACGAATGAAACAGTTCTAGTCCTGTAGAAGCCATTTCTCTGTTAAATAATGCATTGAGTACCTGTTTAAATGTATCATCTGAAAAATCTATAAAAGCCATCAGCTTATTTTACCTCAGTACTGAGTGAGTAAACTTCACTATAATACAAATCCCGAAATATTAGTGTTTGGCGTTCTCAAATGGCTACTGAAGGAGATGTGACATGGTCACAGCTTAAAATACCTACAATGAAACTTATATATGCTTATCATATAAATATATTAGATATGTGAATCACGCTATGTTAGGGTTACTGTTAGATATTAAAATAAACTTTGTGTTGGAAGTGAGTGGCATAGGTCTTTGACAATTTAAGTCAGAGAAATTGGCGTCGAATAAAAAAAAGAATATAATTTAACCTATGGATTGACTTTTGGATCAAAGGGAGTCAGCAGACGGTGGGTTGTATTGGTGTTGTTAATATGGACTTGAAAATATTAGATTGTGCGTGCGTATGTTTTACATGGACCTTATAAAATTGGTTGACTCCGCTTTTTGAAGCGTTAAGCTGTGATAAATGTACAAAAAATATAATACGTGAAGACGGTCGAGTGATATGTTGCGTAAAGAAGAACCCCAAAATATATGGTTAACTGTCCGATTAACCTTTACTTCTGCAGAACTGCGAAGATAAATGTTTCCACTTGCCTATATATTAAAAAGAATCGCAGACCCGAGATCCATTAAAACAATCGCTTCACCAGTTCTATAAAATGTACCAAAATGAATTTATAGAAGTATGTATCTGTAGATCATTTATTTGAATAATGGCTGAATTGGTTAAAAAGATCTTAAATTCAAGTGCGAGTAATCTATGACTAGCTAGGTCGTCATAAGTGGCTAGCTATTCAAAAGGCGTTCAATCGAATTATTGTTTAGCGTAAAAGAAACTAAATGAAATGTTACTAGTCTCTGCTGCTGACAGGGATGAGTGGGGGTGGTCTCCCTTGGAATTGTATTGAATATAACGCAGTAAATGACTTAACCGAGAAGTGTTTCATACGAACCCATTTTTTATACCTTACTACACACATAAAACTCAAATATATAAACATATGTGTACCAACTTCAATAGCAATACAAACACAACTACACACACGTAAAGGCACACATGCACACTTCATTGGCTA
>OZ024745.1:98482477-98492477 GCA_964016885.1 Eledone cirrhosa
TATATATATATATATATATATATACCCAATCAAAGATTGCTGTCCGCCAAGCCGAAGACCGCAAACTGTCCAAGTATCGATCGCTCTGCGATAGGTTTGTGGTAGAGCTGGTGGCAGTGGAGACCTCTGGCGTTCTTGGCCCCCGAACCACATCCCTACTCACTACTTTCCGAGTGGAGTTGTCTGCCCGCAGGTGTGAGTCCCGCGAATTTGCCGTTGCTGTTCCAGCACGTCCCCCTCGCCGTCCTCTGGAACAATATATTCTCCATCTTGTTTTATATATATATGGCTGTAGCTCGATTAGAATCTTCGATGGAACTTTATGCGATAAAAACCTACTACAAAACCTATAGCTCTCACCACGTGATCTCGTTTAAATCAAAGATTAACCGTTAAATAATATAAACACGAGCTTAACACTCCAAAAAAGGGGGATATCATCGCTGAATTGACTTCAGAACAAAATTCACTCGACTCGAGCGAAGCAATAGAGCCACTAAAATGCAAAGGGTTAGTGACAATGGGAAAGGACAAGGCAGAAAGAACATAATTCAAGTAGAGAAGAGATGGTGATTAATGTTGCTTTTGAATTTTTGCAAATTGAAGTTAGAGGTCAAGAAAGCAAGAAGCCGGAAGAGATTTCCATAGGTGAGATATGCAAGGTAAGAAACTAGCAGGATAGAATTTGCGATTACATTTAGGAACTTCAGCTGTAAATAGATAAGACCTAGCTGCCAATCCCGTGCTCCGTTTAAACGCGAGAAGACGAGGCAACAAAGAGGAAAGCTTATCAGAAAAATTCCCATGAAAATATTTATAAAAAAGACAGAGGCAACATTTCGATGGTGTGTTAGTGATTGAAGCTGACATAAGTCAAGACGAATAATGTTGACAATTATCCAGACTCTCAAGATGCGTGGCAAGAGCACCAGCCCAGTGAAGACGCGTGGCTTAGTTGTTCGGATGTTGGACTTACGCTTGTAATGTTGAAAGTTCGATTTCTTGAGTGGGTAGTGCTTTGTGTTCTTGAGCGAAAAATTTAATTCTAAGTTTCTGCATTACACCTAGTTGAAAATGAGTAGCAGTGGTAGCGGGGGTGAGGGAGTTAAACCTGGAATAGACTGGCGTCCTGTTTATGGAATAGTCGTTTACTCTCAGTTGCTTAATGCCGATGAAATTGGGATAAGTACCGGCTTGGTGAGCCTCTAGGCTTGTGACACAATGGATGAAAAATAGTATAACAAATGTTTATAAAACTGAATGAGAAAGTAAAATTTGCAATTTTTTCCTGTTCTCCTAATTATGAATAAACAATTTACCTATAATA
This sequence comes from Eledone cirrhosa, assembly GCA_964016885.1. Taxonomy (NCBI): domain Eukaryota; kingdom Metazoa; phylum Mollusca; class Cephalopoda; order Octopoda; family Eledonidae; genus Eledone; species Eledone cirrhosa. Next base: position 98,483,805 of record OZ024745.1, read on the forward strand.
CTTACTGCAGTTTTATATTAAATGAATAAAATTAAGAAACATGGGGATGGCCTGGAAGAAAATTAGATTTTTAATCTATTATTTCACATTCGGTACTTAACGTATCTTGTCAGTTAAACAAGTGTTGGGGGTCGATGGACCACCATTGTTTGGCTGTGTTCAAGAAATATGTTGGTCTTGACCGGACTCTGGGTTTATCGGGCTACTTAGTGAGAGATTGATGGTTCGAATTATATTTCATTGGCGCTTCATAGTGTCCGTGGTCAAGCTAACCGAATTTCATAAGACTCTACCCATCTTACTTTAAAGGGACACCGTGAACTTTGTACAGCTTGTCGCTGAATCCTGCAGAAGTACTCTACAATTATCAAGTGTTTCATTGACAAACTTGTTGGATTGGAATCTCATCATTTGTAGCGTCAACTTAAAATACTAGAATGATATATATTAGAAGAACGCAACTAACCACAGTAAGGTATTGAGTTCAGCGCTACAAATCTGTGGTTTTGTATTTAAGTAAGAAAGAGTTTTTTATATGTGGAAAACCGATTTGATTATAGTTTTATAACATATTATAAAATAAGTAAGTTTATGTGATTCTATAAAACAACCCGAAAACTAAGGATGTTTGCCTAAATTACCCATGAAGTGTGCTGGACTAAATCTGAGAAAACAAACCAACAAACAATTGCCAAATAAAGAAGCACCTGTTACGGAATCTACAAAGCTAAATAATTGCTTCTACTTTTGGCACAAGGCCAACAATTACCCAGTACATTACTGGTACTTTATTTTATCGACCCCGTAAGGATGAAAAACAAAGTTAACCTCGGCGGGATTTGAACTCAGATCGTAAAGGGACGTAACTATGCTGAAAAGCATGTCCGACTCTCTACCGATACTGCCAACTGAATGAGTGACGTGGTTATAGTTGTCTCTGTTTTAATAGGTTGTCTGTATGGTTAACAGACGAGAACGGGATACAATGTTGGTCAAAAGGACTCTGATATTCAATGGTGATATTAGTGTTAATAAGCACCGCTGGGAAGAACGGTACAGTTTGAAGGGTCCGAAATCGATGTGATTTCCAGTCGATCGCTGATTAAGGGGATTCCCAGCAGTACAAGCTGTGCATTGTTGACGAGCAGGACTAGCAGGAACTATGGTTGGTATTTTGGAAAGACAAGGTGATTCAGCAGAAATTCTTCTCAGAAAGATGAGATGACAGCCTAGCATGGAACGACAGCTAAGATAATATGAAAGAGCAACAACACAAAAAGAAGCCCCTCTTTGGCTCCTTATAACTACTGTTTAAACATCTGGATACGTGAAATAGATATACTAAATGTGGTTGGCTGGTTAATATATATAACTGTAAAATTATAACAAAGCATTATCAAATACAATGCAAGCAATAAATTCTAGGTTAGCGAGATGATACTATCTCAGCAAATAGACTACCATCGGCCATTTCCTGATAAGAGTCGCTAGCTATTGCATATTAACGACTAAATACTGTTGTCAAACTGTTTGATTTTATGTGTTGCTGTTAAAAGCTGTTGCTACATCAAAGAGACATTAACAGCACTGTACCGAAGTATATAATGTTTTCAGCTTTTATAATAAATTTTAAGAAATTGCAAATAGACAATTTGCTCACAATAAATAAATGAATGTGTTCGTTTTCATGATTTTTATTATGTGCGACGCAGAGCTAGCTGCAAATAAATATCACACTGCAGTAAATAGTCGCCAACGTAAGCAATGACAGGACTGCATAATTGATAAGTGTTTCATTAACTGGCAGTAGTAAGTTCAATTTCCTTTTATATGTGAATAGTGACGAGCTGAGTGCACCGACTGAATGACTTCGACCAATATACATAATATGTAAAAGGGGCTTTCAAGTGGTGCACTCAAAATTCACTGGTTTTTAGCCTCTCAAAGACACGAATAAAAACCAATCGTTAGGTGCATACAGTAACTGTCACACATGAACAAAATGTCAGTGGTAAAATCACTAATTAGAACAACATTTTCAATTTCTTTCATAAACTAAGCTTTAGATATAGAAATACAAAGAAAACTTCTTTCTGACATTGGCACAGGGACAGCAATTTTGTGAGGGGGTGGGGTGAAGATAAAATGCTTTCTGATTTAGGCACGAAGCCAGCAATTTTGGCGAAGAGGAAAGTCGATTAAATCGACACCAATGCATTACTGGTACTTTTTCTTATCGGATGAATGGCAAAGCTGTTTATCCGAGGAGTTTGCAGATCCACTATCCAAGTTACACCTTCAGCTTCATACCCATCATTATTGGAGCTACAGGTTATATATACCAACCAGCTTGAACCAAAGTATAATTGAACTTGCATTTGTGGACAAAGAGCGCAGCTCCCTAATTCATAGACTACAAATGGCTGCGATATCTAACACCTTCAAAATTTACAAAACATTCTGGTGATTCAAGGGATGACAATTTTCTTTTACAACCTTACCACCAGGAAGGTGGCAGGGCAAAAATGTACACGAAATTAAAATAAAGAGAAGCATACATACATACATACATACATGATAATCGCTGCCCCCTCGTTATCGAGTATGGCCATTGCACGATATACCATTATTAATAATTATTAATTAATTCTATCGTGCAATGCCTATGCATGAAGATATTTTTTAAAGTGAGGAAAGACTGTGCACTGAGCCAATCCCACTCTCTGAGCGACAGTAGCTATAACCCGAAAAGAAGAAAAGATCAACATCATCGGTAACTACTGAGCCGCGGGTTTTATATCGGAGTTATCCCAGTTTCCTGAGTTGCCTTCTCCTAGAAGAATGCCCTGACAAAGGCTAGGGGTCCTTCTCTCCCAGTGGTTTAAACGCGCGATCGGGAGTCCAGCCCGGCTATTTCTATGTCCCCGCGCATATACATACACATGCACCCATGTATATACACACACATATACATACATATGTACATGTGTATATACATATTTACACACTTTTGGATGGCCGTTGACTCTCATGAGTTCTTCCGCCCTTTGTCAGGTTTTGTTTTTTGTCCTGCAGGGTATCCAAAATCATCCTCCTCACCAAGTAAACTTGGTGGGGTTGCCGGTTTAGTCGCCGACGATCCGACTGGGTTACATGTTACCAGTAGCACTCAAGAGTGACCCGACATACATACATACATACATGGTGGCTGCCAACTCGTTTTCGAGTACGGCCACTACTTTATATCCATGTAGGAGAACCCCTCACGATGCGCTGATCGAGTGTGACTTTTTAGTCCAGCCAGCGACTTGAAAACACTGGTATAAACACTACACTTGTGACAATTATTGACACATAGTGCTGGGCTCATGGTACCATGTGACGATAAGTGCAGAGAGATCTCCAGATATAAAGCAATGCCTGTGCCGTGAAGCTTTTATAGTGAGCAAAGGCACTGCACAAAGCCAGTCCCACTCTCTTAATCAAGATGATATTTACCAAAAAGAAGAACAAGTCAACATCATTGGATACCATCAGGGTTGCAGGTGTTATATCAGAGTTTTCCTTCTCCTAGAATTCTGCCTTGACAAAGGCTAAGGGGTCATCTCTCCCGGTGATTTTGGATGGCCATTGACTCTTAAGAGCTCCTTTGCCCTTTGACAGGTTTTGTTTTTAGTCCTGCAGGATGTCCAACGTCACCCTCCTCACCAAGAAACCTTGGTGGGGTTGCCAGTTTAGTCGCCAACGACCCGACCATGAGACAGGTTGTACTGGGATACATGTTACCAGTAGCACCAACTGGTGACCTGACATACGTACATACATGCATACATGCATACATACGTACATACTTAATGTCAGTCATAAAATAATTAATTAGCAGAACATTTAGATTCTCCTCCACAAATAAAGCACTAAGTAAAGAAACCCAGAGAATTAAATAAACACTAACTAATGGATGGTATTCTTAGAAACTAGACTTTCCTACAAAACATGAGACACTATGCTAAAAGTGTAAAGTCTGTCTGGAGCCTGGAGGCTTATGAAGCCGGTGCTTAACTTGGTTTTTGTTGCGTTAAGTGACTGGGAGTACGAGAACCCTTCCCTAGACAGGACGCCAGTCCATTGGAGGGTTAAACCCCCAACTACTGCTGATACTCATTTTCAGCTGAGTATACTGGAACAACGTGAAATTTTCTTCTTTCTTGCCGTATGACATATGCGCAGTAGCTAAAGAGACAGGTGGAGATCAGTAAGCTAGACCAAGGTGTCATTTACAGCATTATGGATAGCCTCCAGGTTGCCAGGAAAACATCTGAGTGGGCAATCCTGAACCACATGCAGTACTGTCTAGTCAGGGTCCCCACAGTCACATGCTGGGCTGTCTTTCATTTTCCATGATGGGATGTCCTGGCATGTGTTGTGCAGATCCGATTAAGGGACACCCATTGCTTTCTGTGAAGGTCAAGGCCGGCTGGTTTAGATGTGGGGTCCTGGACGAAGTCTTGGTTGGCAAATTTGGACTCATCCCATGATCTTCGCCACTCTTCCTTTAGATCAATGTTATTATCCTGAAGGGTCTCCATCGGTTCCCAGAATGGCTATCGTGATTTCAAGCGCATGATGGGAAGGTTTCCAGGTCTTCATGGATAGGGGAAGGTTGGGCTTGGACTTGGAAAGAAGTACTGCCTCGCGGAGCATCGTGAAATGAAGTGTTTTGCTCAAGAACACAACACTTAATCCGGTTCAGTAATCGAACCCACGACATTATAATCGTACTACTAGAAATACACTAACCACTCTTAGGTGTATAATCCTTATTCAGAAGAGCATTAAGATTCTCCACCACAGACAAAGCACCAAAATAAAGAAATCTACAGCATATAACAAAAACCAATCAGCAATAGATATTTTAATAAGCCATAGAATTATATAAAAAGACGGCGACACATACCGCCAACACCACTTCATCCTGAAGATTAGACTGTAAATATCTAGAAATAGGTTAGACAAAGGAGATAAAACTAAAGAACTCGTATATTCGTTGCATATGTATGTGCATATGTATGTGCATATATATGTGTATGTGTGTATGTAGGTGCAATTGTTTTATAGTTTTGTGAATACTTAGTAATTTCTATGGACGCGTAACATAGTTTTGGTACCCTTGAAATATATATAATAGAATAAATATGGTTTTATAAATATAGTTTCCATTTATTTAATATCATTGAGTATATATATATATATATATATATATATATATATATATATATATATATATATATATATATTGGTAAACGGAATAGAAAATGCTGACAAATTGTTCACAGTTGAAAAATGGTTTAATTAGGAATAAAAGAGTATTAGTGATTGTATGGGTTAGTATTCAGTTGTGGTTTTAAGTTTTTAAGTTTTTACCGGTTGCGCATTTCTAAATGCTTTTCAAAAATAATTTTGAGATAGAGTGTCCGTGCTGTTATTTATATATATATATATATATATGTATATATATATATATATATATATATATATATTTATATATATATATATATATATATATATATATATATATATATATATATATGTATATGTATATATATATATATATATATATATATATATGTATATATATATATATATATATATATGTATATATATATATATATATATATATATATATATATGTATATATATATATATATATATATATATATATTTATATATATATATATGTATATATATATATATATATATATATATATATATATATATATATATGTATATATATATATATATATGTATATATATATATATATGTATATATATATGTATATATATATATATATATATATATATATATATATATATATATATATATATATATATATATATACATATATATATATATATATATATATATATATATATATACATATACATATATATATACATATATATATATGTATATCCAGTTTGACATAGGCAGTTACTATGCCTCTATCTGCCCCATACTCTTAAACAAAGCCCTTATTTTAACTACATCTAACACTAACCTCACTAAAAAAGAGATAGAGATAGTACTAGCAGCGTGCAGAACTATTATCCAGTTCGAGATTTCCCATTGGACCAGAACAATCCGTCCTGATAACTTCGATATCACGATGGGGTCTAGTGACTCGGCGCAAGCGACTGACCTGGTTGGAATATACCTGCTCCATAGACTTAGGGACGAGATCCTGGTCCTACAAGGAGGTGTATATAGGGACGACGCCCTATTTACCGTTACGAACCATAGCCCCCGCGGGATAGAGAACCTTAACAAGTGCATACCCAGGTTCTTCAAATCATACGGCCTATCCGTGACTATAGACCTCAACCACCAGATAGTTAATTTCATAGACGTGACGCTGGAGTTGGGTACGGGCCTGTACAAGCCATGCCATAAGCCCGGCGAGATTCTATCATATATAAATTATGCAACCAACCACCCTAAGTCTACTCTCAACTCCATAGTATATAGCATATCCCATAGGATCTCGAGGCTATCCGCCAACGAGGACATCTTCAACCAAGCGGCTGACTACTACAATAAAGCCTTGGTAGATGCCGGATATAACCGAATAATCTCCTACCTCCTTAACGCAGACTCTAGAAACCTCCCCCATCATAGGACTAATGTTATAGCAAGCCATACCTATAACCGAATACGCAGCAGTCATGATAGAGTCAATAATTATAGAATAGAGAATCGCACTAAGAAACACGGCCGTAGCGTTAACTACCTGGGTGGTGGCGTAGTAGACCTACCGCATAATAAGGCTCATGATACGGGCAACGGTAGCCGCTGTAACCTCCTAGAATTATTCCCTGCCTATAGGATTAACAATAGCGATGGCCTATTACTTACACCATCCAACCGGCGTTTAACTACACGTAAACGTAACGCAAGGAAAGCTAGTTACCTGAGCATAAAGTGAAGGGGATGCGCAGTAGGCTGAAGCACAGTAGCAACAATAAGAACGGTTACCTAGCCAACACGACCCGTAATAAGCCCACGGCTACGCGTAACCGCCAACGTAATGTCCTATGGTTCCATCCTCCCTACTCTTGGAGTGTGGCCTCTGATCTACCTAGAATATTCTTCGAAGCTTAGAGAAGAACTTCCCACCCAACCATCAGTACAGAAAAATCCTCAATAAGAACAATGTTAAAATATCCTTCTCCGCTACACCTAATCTAGCAGACATCATAGGGATAACTAATTACAGTAAACTCACCAAAACACGGCACCATAGCAGCGATAGGTCTAGACATGACAGCAACTCTAATAGCCTTAACGTTTCCCCAGCAGCACCCGATAATGTTGGTGGCAGCCTCAACGGACGCAACCGCTAAAATGGCGGTGAGACTGGGGAGCATACTGGCGACCAGTACGGGTCGCGAGGCGGCAACAGAAGGCGCTGTGGCGCGCGGAGTGATAATTGTACTACCCCGCGCGCCATTGGATATAATAGTACTAACTACGGAGATGGCGGCGGTTGTGTGGATAATAACGTAGGTAGTGATTGTAATACTCTTACTTCGGGCACTAGGAGCCACCGTAGCGGCAGCGACCGCGACCGACTCTGCAACTGTCGTGACCCAGGAAGCTGTCCGCTCAGGGGAAGTTGCCTGACAGACAATATTATTTATAGGTGTACTGTAACTAGCCATAATAGTGTCAAACATTATATAGGGGCCACCTCTGGCTCGTTCAAAACTAGATTTCGAACACATCTCCACTCTTTTAGAAACAAGAAGCTAAGGTACTCCACATCACTCACCAATTACATCACACCATTGAACGACTCCAACATCAGCTTCTCCACATACTGGGAAATTGTCAGCAGGGCAACACCTTACAACTTCAAGAGGAAGTGCCAGCTCTGTCTCATGGAGATTTACCATATCGTAAGAGCACCCCTAGATCTCATCAACAGCAGAGCAGAATCTGTGATAAACTGCGGACACAGAATACAGCAGTCGTTCTATGGTTGGACACCGGTTGGTATCTGAACACCATAAACCGGGTCCCTCTGCGCAAAACCATAACATGCCGGAGGGCGGGGTGTATAACTAAACATCTGTACACCAACTATGCCTCTTAGATCCGGCCTGACTAAGCAGTAGTAAATTGGCACCCATAAAATAGTAGTGGAAAACAATCATCATGTGAACGGATAATAAGCCATTTAGGGACACTTATTCAAACACCGGTCAGAGTTACTTCCCTTGCTCTGTGGTGTAAACAGCCATGTCTGTTTGAATCAAACATGAACTTCGATGTGGTTATCATCTTAAAACCCCTTCTGGGTTCTGTATTGAACACTCTCTAGATTTGTATGCCCTTGAGAATCCCTTTTCGGGCGAAACGTACGTAGGTCCTTATTGTATAAACATGTTCTAACAGTCTATATTCTCTTTCGTAATTCTTTCATTTGTAACCGCTCTGCTTATATTCTCGTCCACTAAATATTAACGCTTCCGATATTTAACCCTGTATGCACAAGTAATGAGCACAAATGCACCAGCTTATGGCAACTAGTTATATCTATCGCTTATCCCTTTAAACTTTCTACTCTCTCACGATACTAAAATATTCTATATATAGATGACGACGATGATGGCCGC
>OZ024745.1:98497477-98562477 GCA_964016885.1 Eledone cirrhosa
ATGAACAAATTCGTGGGTAAAATGGTGGGTAAAATGGTGGGTAAAATTGAATTGTTGTTGATATCGTGGGTCAATTGGTGTGAAAATTCAGAGAGGAAATAGTATTTAATATCAAGGATAAAAAATTATAGGTAAACTCAACTTTAACTTTTCTTTGTCATTTACATACCGAATACAAATGAAAATACACCCTAGACACACCACACCCCTGTGTCTCCTTCCTCAGCTCATCTTCAGTCCATAGATCATATCATTGGGAATATACACAGTCTGTTGCCAGTTGCAGTAGATGGATGCCAGTATACGGGGATCGACTGAAAAGGTTGACGAAGATACTCTCATGGAATGTGACTAAATGAGGTTTATTTTTCAACATAATCTCCCGTACAGTCCACACACGTCTACCATCGGTGTTGCAGTGCTTGGATCCCGTTGGTGAAGAACCTTTCATCTTTTTGGTCAAATGTAATCAACAGTAAATATGACATCATCATCACTGTGATACTAATTCCCAGCTGAGTGTTTTTTCTTGTGGGGAACAGATGTTAGTCATATGGGGCCAAATCAGGAGAATAGGGAGGGTGATCAACCAATTTACCACCACAGTCACACACAGCAGCCATTGAAACGAACGAAGGACTTGTGTGCTAGAGTATTGTCCTGATGAATCAAGACCCCTTCAGTTTTCCTGGGCATTTTGTCTTGATAGCCTTTTGTAACTGCCTCAGCGAGTTGGCATAGTACTCTCCATTGATGGTGTGGCTCTTTTGAAGATAGTCAATAAACATAATGCTTTTTGCACCGCCAAAGACTGAAACCATCACCTTTCCATCAAATGAAACGACCTTGACCTGCTTTGGAGCAGGTGGGGAGGGGGTGTTTCCACTGCATAGATTGTCTCTTTAACTCTGGCTCAAAGTGTTGAACCCCACACTCATCCTTGGTTACGAAACGGTCAAGGAAACCAGCTGAATCTGCCTTAAATAATGTCAGATTTTCTCGTGATGAGATCAGCCTAAGGCGCTTTTGATCAGGTGTCAGAAGACATGGCTCCCATCGAGCAGAATCCTTCATCATTCCAAGTTCATTGAGTAGAATATTCTCAACTCTCACGGGATGTGTTAATAGCATTGGCTATTTGATATATATTCAATTGCCTGTCATCCATCACTATGAGGTAAACACGATCAATATTTTCCTTGGTGGTGGCAGTTGCATGACGTCCAGACCTTTTGCATCTTCAAGATTCTCCCTTGCCCTCCTAAATTCAGCTGCCTACTTTGGCACTGTTGATAAAGCTGGACTGTCATCCTCTATTGTAGTAACCATGTCAGAATGATTGTCCTTGGGGAGTTTTTTCTGCAAGTACTTGATAATCATGATGCCAAATTTTGACCATTTTAATAGAAGTCGTTACTAGTTACATTTGAAGTCTTCTTTGAACAGTCAGATGTCAGTTTACCTGGATAAAAACAATGCAGTTATTAATAATAGTTGAAATTAATGCATGCAAGATTTCACAGCTCTAGCATCACTCTTTAATAGTCAGCCTATGAACTTTTCATCCCAGTAGCGAATGCATGTAGCATACAAGTATAGTTCATGTGGCAGACCATTTGTCTGCTGAAATTGATTTTTCGCAGCACCTAGACGTCACCCAAGTTTTTGTTTCTTTAGAAAGTTGAGAGGACTGAAAAGGATTGGAGCGATTTGCAGATCAAACGAAAGAAGATGAAAGATAGTTCGTTTAAGTGGCGAGAGTGGCAAGTGAAAGGTGTTAGAAGACGTAGTTAGATTTTAGAAAAGATAGATATTTTACGGGGGAAATGAAAGGGTTCTGAGGCTTTATTGTGGATCTAGGCTCGACCAAGCGCAGCATTGACTATTGATCCAAGTTAACCCCGTGTAACGAAGAAAAGGGGCCCATTTCTTCGAGTTTGTAAAGGGAGTCTGAGTGGCAACTACATATATGATTTTCGTTTCCATCGTTCTACTAATTCTACCAATCCATTTTCATTACCATTGATACTGGACTAAATAATATTAAGCCGTTATATAGCCGTTACTCACACATACATTGACTATCATTACTACATAGAAGGCCGGCTATTGACAGAATCTTTAGAGCAGGGGCATGCAACAGGCGGCCCGCGGGCCATAATCCGGCCGGCCAGACCAGTCAGAGTGGCCCGCGATAATCTTTTTTAATTTTTACCTTGTAGGTTTATTTAGAATTTCTTCCGTAACCGTAATACAATTTTCTGTTAGTTGAACTATACTAAAGGGCTTCACTGATAGGGTTATGTGTGTTATAATTTCCCAGTTCTATATTATGGAAAGAAGTTGTGGTGAATCTTTGGAATAGTGCTTAATAAATATTAATGGCCCTAATAGTTGTTCCAATGTTCAAAAGTGGCCCGCCGGTGGAATACGTTGCACACCCCTGCTTTAGAGCATTGGAAAGCCTATGTTCCGATATTTGATACCCGCTGAGGTATTCATTGCTTTTATTCTTTCGGGGTCGATAAAGAAAGTACCAAACTAGAGGTGGTGCAGTATTCTTTCCCTCCAACTGTCACATCCCAGGTGTTCCGCTGATTCCGACGAGAAGGTGGATGTATTTTTTCCGATTTGTAAAGGGAGTTTGAAATCCTTGCAGCATAGTTGATCTGTCATAGAAATTACGAAAAGCAGACAGCAATTTTACTGTGAGTAGAAATATGATTAGGAATATGATTAATCTAGTTAGGAATATGATTGAGTAGATTTGTAATGTATAGAGATTGAAATGAGAGGACTGTCGTTAGTGACGGATATGTCACAAAAAAAAGTGATAGACATGTAGAAAATGGTAGAGGGGTATTCCAAACCCGAATGAAAAATATAGTTGGTGCTAACAGATTTAATGTAATGAACTAAGAAATGTTAATTCATTAAAGTTATACCCGTAGTGAATAAAAAAAATACCATTAGCTTAAATGTTAATTCTAGTAAAATAAAAAAGAGAAACAACAAATAAAAAGTGATGATGTAAGAAAGAAAAGCATTGAATACCTCCATAGAGCTATAAAATAATGGTTTCTGATTTAGGCACAAGGCCAGCAATTTTCGGGTGGGGGGGAGGGTCGATTAAATCGACCCCAGTGCGTTACTGGTACTTTATTTTATCGACCCCGTAAGGATGAAAGACAAAGCTAACCTCGGCGGAAATTGAACTTAGATCATAAAAGGCCGTAACTCTATGCCATGAAGCAGGGTGTTCGACGCTCTACCAATACTGCTAATCTGCCGCCATAGAGCTATAAAATAATTGTTTCTACTTTAGGCACAAGGCCAGCAATTACCCAGTGCATTACTGGTACTTTATTTTATCGACGCCGTAAAGATGAAAGGCAAAGTCAACCTCGGCGGGATTTGAACTCAGATCGTAAAGGGACGTAACTATGCTGGAAAGCATGTCGTCCGACCCTCTACCGATACTGCCAATCCACCGCCCTAGAGCTATAAAATAATAAAACTAAACTACAGCCGTCACTTGCAAGCGAGTATGACTTGGTGGTAGTATGCTTTCGCTAAGGGTGTTAGGTGTCCATGCAATCATGAGCATGGGGACACATGATTTCCCCTTCCTCGATCCAGCGGTATATCTGGGATGTGACAGCTAGAAGGAAAGGGCTGCACAAATACTGGTCTGGTACTTTCTTTTATAGACTCCGAAATGATGGAAGGCAAGGTGAATCTCGGTGGTATATGAACTCAGAATGCAGAGACTCAGACTGCTCTAACGACTCTGCCAAATCGACCGCCTTCTCCTATAAATATCATGTAATTAGTGCATCTATTGTAGCTATGTTTCAACGTACGCTATGGAATATGTAGTATGTATAAAATCCGCTGTATGTTATCATGTAAGAATGCTCCACTCGCCCTCTAGTGACCAGTTTTAGAGCAGAAGTTGTAGTTAATGAGATCATTATCTAAATATATTGAAAACGAAATGTCACCGTAACTAAGTAATATTGATGGTGGATATCTTGTTCATAGACTGTTAGTTAGGTTCGCTTAGCGACCTCATTTTTACATGAATTGTTTACATTGGGGTGATGACACTAACGTACTGTTAAAACTCTATGTTGAATTAATGATGATTAATAACAATGGTGGTTTCTTTCGGGAGAGGCAGCTCTGGGAATATAGTGAAGAGAATTAAAGCGCAACAGAGAATAAATTGTTTTATTTATTAAATTCAAATTTTTTTTTAATATGTATATATATATATATATATATATATATATATATATATATATATATGAATAAAGTTAGTCGTTCATCAGTGATCTTCCAACCATCATTGGTATTTCATCGCTTTAAAGACCATATACCTCCGGTTGGTGCGAGCAACGGCTAAAAAAAAGTCGTTGGGACACGTAAATAAAGAGGACACGAGTGTAAACAAACAAAAATGGTGAAGCAATATATATATATATATATATATATATATATATATATATATATATATAATATATATTTATTAAATAACAGATTAAAGTTTAAGCAAAGACTCGCTGCTTTCACCCTTAACCGGGATCTTCTGAAACTAACAATGTCAATCTGTAAACGCAGAACTGGACTTTAATCTGTTATTTAATAAATATTTGCTCTACGGTTCTTATATATTTGATATATATTTATCCTTATCGAGCCCTCTTTGGATTTTAGTCTTTTATTATTATTACTATATATATATATATATATATATATATATATATATATATATATATATATATATATATATATATATATATATATATATATATATATATATATATATATATATATATATATATATATATATATATATATATGTATGTATATATATATATATATATATATATATATATGTATATATCGTACACATTTAGTTAGTCGATAGTATAATGTTATATCACTTTCGAATGCAACACTTTACTGTCAGATATATTTATATATATGAAAGCGGAGGGTGGTGGATTGGCAGTATCGGTAGAGCGTCAGACGCCATGCTTTGCAGCAAAGAGTTACGGCCCTTTATGGTCTAAGTTCAAATCCCACCGAGGTTAACTTTGCCTTTCATCCTTACGGGGGTCGATAAAATAAAGCACCAGTAATGTACTGCGGTCGATTTAATCGACTTTCCCTTCCCCCCAAATTACTGGTCTTGTGCCTATACGAGAAATTATATATATGAAGGCGGTGAACGTTGGATAGAATACTGTGTGGTATTTGTTCCAGCTCTCTGCGCTCTGAATTCAAATCCCCTCGAGGTCACCTGGCTTTCATCTTTTCGAAGTTGATAAAAAAAAGTACCAGTCCAGTAGTGAGGGGGATTCTCTTTCTCTCTCTATAAAAGATTGATTGTGTTCAGACCTGCGAAGGGGGTGAACTCTGCCAGATTTTAAATGTTCGAGAAATGCCGTATGTCACTACGGCATCCCAATGACTTCACCAGGAGATATATATATATATATATATATATATATATATCAGAGAGGGTGTGGTAAGATACCAAAAATACCAGATGGACCATAACATAACCCACCAGAGTACTCGATACTTTAAGTAGTAGAGTGGGTAATATGAAAAGATTCAGGACCCCGACGGCTGAGCTCCGGCCGGTTCGACAGCTAGATCCGAACTTCAAATCTAGCTGTCGAAACGGCCGAAGCTCAGCCGTCGGGATCCTGAATCTTTTCATATATATATATATATTTTAACTTTAATTATATCTCATAAAATAATACAACTGGCTTTTCCACATAATACATATTGTTAGCACCCCAAACACTTAAATTGGGTTTATATTAAAATAAATTGAGTGAGATGGTTACCAGTCAGAGTTTAGCTTTAAACTATCTCTGTTATTGTATTAAATATATATATATATATATATGAGTTTTTCAAATATTAATAATAATATTCCATTCATTTGCAATAATTATGCAAACAAGCCTCTTTTTTAAAGCTATGACAGTAGAATGAGCCCTCGTTCTTGCTTTTTTTTTAATTATATATATATAGAGAGAGAGATATAGATATATAAAATTAATTGTTTCTACTTTTGGCACAAGGCCAGCAATTACCCAGTACATTACTTGTACTTTATTTTATCGACCCCGTAAGGATGAAAGGCAAAGTTAAACTCGGCGGGATTTGAACTCAGAATGGCAAGGGCCGTAACTCTATGCGTCAAAGCATGGCGTCCGACCCTCTACCAATCCACCGCCAATCCACCACCCTTAGATATATAAAATTAATGAAGTGTAGTTTGTTAACTGATACGTCTAGTGTGATTATACACCCACTTCACCTGTCTGAAAGTAACTGTAACTTTGGAGGAATGTTATAATTCAATAAATTTTATCGATCACAGAATGATAAAACGTAAATTCTACCTCGGCGGTATTGAACGAATAAGATAGCAACTAAATGTGTTATTATTTCAATCGTTTTAATGATTCTACCTATCCACTGTCATTAGTATTTATCTTCGATTAAATAGTATAAAGTATTAAATGTATTGTGGCTACTGACGCACACAGAGAGACACTTTGACTATCATTACTACAATGTCATCCTCGAGTGATGGCTGTAGATTTTATTACTATGTATTACAAAGTAGGCGCTACTGTCCCAGGCGTGAGAAGGTCCAGGGGGCGCTGAGGCCTAAGGGAACGGTGGGGGTGGTAGAGATGATATAATAGTATATTAAATATCAAATGATAGATATATATGTAAATATAGTAAAATAAAAAATATTTATTTATACATAGTATATATTATATTATTTATTATATATGAATTAACGATTTTATTTATTATATATTATTTACAAATTGCGGGTTGGCAGGTCTCTCTGGAAATAGGGTTGAGGGCGCTGAGGGTACTACGTGGTCGGGGGGGCGGGGGCAGTTTGAGAACCTCTGATGTAGAAGGTATACTTGACACATCAAAACATCGAAAGAGTAAGAATCTCCAGCATATTGATTGTCTATTTGCATTCTGCATTGAGAATCACCTTATGATGTTTCAGAAAACCCGAGAAATGTACAATGCCAACTTACCTACAACTTCCAAACAACCAAGACTGCAGTTGTCTAGGACACAGACAGCTTAGACTGCAATGGATTAATACACAAACCAACTACTGTCTATATATATCATTATGTGACCCATGATCGTCCCTTTACGATCTGAGTTCAAATCCTGCCGAGGTTAACTTTGCCTTTCATCCATACGGGGGTCGATAAAATAAAGTACCAGTAATGTACTGGGTAATTTGCTGGCCTTGTGCCAAAAATAGAAACAATTAGGTGACCCATGAATACAATAATGCTTTGGTATTTCATCAACGACACATGTTATAAAGAAAACTCATCATTCTGTGGACTATATTTTGACACTAACTGCTTCTGTTGCTACATACATTCACGAAATGGGAGATAACCGAATCCTCAATAACATGCTACATGGAGATACGAATGTCTAGCGGGCGGCGGGGAGCCTGAATGGTTGCTCAACCTGTTAATAATGGTTTCTGATTTAGGCACAAAGCCAACAATTTTCGGGGGAGGGGAAAGTCGATTAAATCGACATCAGTGCATTACTGGAGCCTTATTTTATAGACCCTTTAAGGATGAAAGGCAAAGCTCACCTCGGCGGGATTTGAACTCAGAAGGTAAAGAGCCGTAACTATATACCACTAAGCATGTTGTCCGACGCTCTACCGACACTGCCAATCCCCTGCCTCAGCTTAACCTGCCAAATTTCCAACAAATCGCAACAGAGGACACATTAGATCTAGTCCTAAATAAAGCTGACCTTTCGAATTATAGGTACAGTCCATCCGAGTAGCTTCTAAACAGGTTCTATCTACCCATTTTCATTTCGGTTGGTTCGGTGCTATGTTAAACGACTCTCGCCCTAAAAGCCATCCGATTGAACCGAAATCCGTGACCTCGTGATCTTGAAGGGAATTTCTAAACTATTACTGTTGGGTTCAAACGTTTTCTCATCGAAAATCTGCGTTACAATGTTTGTAGAGTAGATTGTGATTGTGTGATGTTCATGCTATTTCCAAGTATATATGTGATGTTCGTGAAGAAAATAGACTTCAATGGTTAATCGAAACCAGATTCTTGCTCCACTTGTGCGGAAATATTAATTTCTTTTTATCTGACGAGTTAATTTCTGTTGGGAAGTAGTATAATTGGTCGAATTGACCCCAGCGCTTTTCTTATATATGTAGCTAAGTACTTTTTCTGCTGACTCACTGCCAGATGCGTGGCTAAATATTACCCATACTACAAGCAAGAATTCCAGGTCCCTTTAGATATTAAATTAGATGTTATTTTCCATGTGGTTAAACTTAATAGTATTTGAGAAGTCAAGTAATGGGTTTCCAATGAAAGGAGTTTTGTTTCTATGTGTGAGCGTAGAAGTGAGATTGGTCAGAAACGCCAGAAGCAGGAGGGCTAATGAATGCCGGAGAACAAGTAATTGAAGTATTGAGAAATGTTTAGATTATCAGGCATGAATCCGGAAATATCCACGAAAGAGCTTCGTATTACCGTTTAGAAGAAAGTTAATAAACCAAACAAATGGGAGAACAGACGCAACCAATAGAGCCATAAATTGATATCGATACAGTGATTTCTTTTTGATAATGGATAAAAGCTTTAAAGTTTAGGAGATGTAGATAAAGGAAGCTGTGAGCAAGGTTTGGGTTTAGAAATAAACAAACCTAACTACAGATAGTTTGCCTCACTTTCTGAAGAAGTCTATTAAAACCTTAGTTAATTGCTTCACCCGTTACAGGTTTATTATATTTTTTTATATTTATATAATCATCATATAATTTATAGTAATCTAATTAACAACAATTAACATCAACAAACTAAACTCA
Source organism: Eledone cirrhosa (assembly GCA_964016885.1). Taxonomy (NCBI): domain Eukaryota; kingdom Metazoa; phylum Mollusca; class Cephalopoda; order Octopoda; family Eledonidae; genus Eledone; species Eledone cirrhosa. The sequence goes on from OZ024745.1 coordinate 98,506,419, forward strand.
CTAAAAAAGATCATTATTTACACAAGTGCGATGGATTGACAGTATTGGTAGACAGTCGGGCGCCCTGCTTTGCACCATAGAGTTACGTCCCTTTTCGGTATGAGTTCAAATCCCGCCGAGGTTAACTTTGCCTTTCATCCTTACGGGGTCGATAAAATAAAGCACCAGTAATGCACTGGGATAATTGCTGACCTTGTGTCAAGAGTAGAAACAATTATTTATACAAGTTTGAAGGGCATTGTTTTGGTAGATTCGTTAGTACATCGGAAAGATATGCATTCCGGCATTTAGTCACGGTTCTTTACTTTCTGAGTTCAAGCAGTGGGATCGATTTAATCGACTTTCCCCTCCTTTCAAAATTGCTGGCCTTGTGCCTATCCTATATTACGAATCACTATTTACACAAGTTTATAGGATTTCGTTATTTCATAATCATGCTAAAATATGAACTCATTCTTATTTCATTTGTTTCCCTTATTCTCAGCTAAATATTGTCAAATAATTTCTATATGACCCCTGGTTTTAAGGCACCACCATGTCAAAGCTGGTGCGGATAAGGAAAATTCCAGCCTATTAATGGTGCAGTCATTTCTCTTTCCAGTTGTCACATCCTGGATGTCCCATTAGATCAAAGGACGAGTATCTTGATGACATCGTCTGTGTCTACTTACGACTGCATGGACGCTTAAAACCCTTAGCGAAATCATGGTGGATGCAACCAAGTTATACTTGATTACGGGTGACGGCTGTAGTAGTTTACTTATGATCACTACATGATATTCGTTGCAGAGAGGGAATGATATTTGTGATGTTCATGGTTTTCCAAAGTGCTTTAACCACGTATAAGAAGTCTGAAGTCATACAATTCTTGAAGATTAAAATACGAACTCATTACCTCTTTGAAACGATCTTAGCCTGCAACTGTTGTATATATATGCATGTACCCGTAACTCCTGGTGGAATTGTAGGCGTACAATAGTGACTGACATACAGCACGTCTTAGGCCTTTTTAACCTGACATAGCTTGTTTATCTCTTTTCTAGGCTTTAACATAGCCTATTTCTCACAGAAAAAGAGGGTGTGATGAAGAGGAAGTGAGAAAGAGATATAGAGGAAGAATCAACTCCATTACTGGACTAGTACTTCATTTATCGACCACGAAGAATCGATTCCATTACTGGATTGGTACTTTATTTATCGACCACGAAGAATTGACTCCATTACTGGACTAGTACTTTATTTATCGACCACGAAGAATCGATTTCATTACTGGATTGGTACTTTATTTATCGACCACGAAGAATTTACTCCATTACTGGACTAGTACTTTATTTATCGACCTCGAACGGATGAAAGGAAAAGTCAACATCGGTGGGATTTGAACTCAGAGCGCAGAGAGCCGGAACGAATACCACAAAGAAATCTATCCGACATTCTAATTTGCCGCTGTATATGTTAGTGTTATTAATTAACCCTTCGACTGACTTCATCGAACACATTTATAATCAAAGGAATTCAGCTATAATCACTCCGTTTTTATGCCAGCATTATGTGTCTAAGATTACATTATTGGCAGTATCGGTAGGGAGTCGGACGCCATGCTTTGTAGTATAGAGTTACGCCCCTTTATGATCTGAGTTCAAATCCCGCCGAGGTTACCTTTGCCTTTCATCCTTACGGGGTCGATAAAATCAAGTACCAGTAATACACTGGGATAATTGCTGGCATTGTGCCAAAAGTAGAAACAATTATCTTATGTATCCTTTCAGATAGATTTGAGGAAGATTTGGCTGCTATTTCTAACAGTTCGGCTGACCACATAAAGATTCCCTCGATATTTTTCCTCCTATGATTAATAAAAACATCTTGTCCATGTTCAAGCACAGTTTATTTTCATCTCTTTTGACCTAACTTCGTTTTAAGAACCACCTGGAAAGATTTAAAATATGGTAGTGCCAGGAATTTGACACAAAGACTAGGTATGAATTGTACTTAGTTTAAAGTCATAATGATTCTTTGAACTGGTATCTAAATGTTTGTTTCTGGTGAAGGTTATTAATGTTTTCTTCTAGTTTTATTATCCATCTGGGTTGCTTAAGTTGAGCTATTCCATTATCGTCTGCAACTATTCTGTGTGTTTTTTCTCGGTGATAGCAGCTGTGTACAAGCAGGATTGACTGTCTAATAGTTGTTACCACATATTTTCATCTAGCCTGATAGATTTGTTTTCTCTCTCTCTCTCGTTTTCTCTTTCCTGCCCCCCCCCCCTCTCTCCTCTTGTATAATCATAGCTTAGAGATATTGCAAAAATTATTCTCGAATTTTGATTTAAAATAATGTTTTAAGCTGTAGTCTTCTATGTCGAGCCACATGATGTTGACGGCGATAACGTCACCAACTTGTATACATTTTTATCATTCTCTTTCTATGTCAACTTTTGATTGATTTTGGTTGTCTTCAGAAAATCAACTAACCTCAAAGGAGTTGGAATTACAATTACTTTCTGTGGCAGCCATTTTTCATACAAGGAAAGTTAACTGAGGTGGAAGTTGCTTTAATTTTAGGTGGATTTCCGTCATCTACTACCCCATGACCATCGTGCCTTGTCCTAAGCCTCGCCTGACTGCACTGGACCGTTTTCTCTTTCACTTTTCGTGAAATGGATGCACTCCGATGGTCAGGCGGTCTATCTGCTGTTAACACCCGCTACGTGGAGGGTTGGGTATGACGTGGCTGATGATACGCAGACATGCGCTCAGGCTACGGTATCTCCACCTCTTCCTCGACGGTGAACGGGTGTGGTCGCCGTTTGCTAGACACGTTTTTCCCCAGCTCGTCTCCTTGACGGAGCTGCAGTTCTGGGTCAAGCGAAGACCGAGAGGAAGCGTTTGGAGACTGGAATGTCTTCAGGCTCTCACAGCCCTCGAACAGTCGGGCGATGCAATCGGTGGAAACTTCACTTTGGCGTTCTATATAGGGTTAGGGTTAGTGAAGGACAAGAACGACGAAGTCCTTGGGGAAACTCTGGGTGTCGACGAAAGTCAACCAGCTATTCTCTTCGGGAGGACTTTCGGTCATGGCAGTGTTACCGGGGAACGTTACCAGTTCGAAATAAACTTTACAGGCATGGAAGTGCCGTCAGCCGGACCTGTCCGAGATGCACATCGGGCAACGAGACCGTCCTGCCCGCACTCGCCCAGTGTCCGAGCACCGCTGACTTGTGGGTTTATGTCGAACATCTGCTGTCGCTTATAGGACGGATCCGGCTATCAGCTGAGTCCATCGTGAAGAATACTCTGCCGCCATCCTTTAACCAGGAGGAGCGGGCAGTTTTTATCTGCCTGGTGGCCACGGTAAAAGAGGTCGTATGAAGACGGACACTTCCCTCTTCGGAGACGCCTTCATTAACTTTTTCAGGTTTCATATGAAGAGGAAAATCAGGGTAGAGAGGGAAGTGCTTCCGTCCAGCTAGTTTGTTAAAAGGTGGGTGAAAGAGGCAAGAATGGCCCGTGTGGATGGGCCTGCCCTGAGCGTTTGCCAGTAGTATCGTAGAAGGAAAACTGGAGGGCGCTTGCCCTAGCGGTCAGGGTGACCGTGGCTTTTTTGTGGGCTTTCTCCACGAGTGACACCCGGAAGTCTCCCCCTCCCCATTAGGGAATTTTTTCTTGTTTCTTTTTTTGTAACATCCTATGTTTTTGTTTTTTTATATTGATAACTTTGTTTTTATTTTTTTACCCGCAGAAATGCCCATTTGTACCGTCTTGCACCGTCCTGTGCTGTCCTTAATGTTATACTTTATGTCAACCCTTGTGGTTAATAAAGAAAGCATTAATATTATTATTATTATTATTGGTCTGTTCGGATGTCTTTTTGCTCGCTCCCAGTAAGTCGCATTACTTACCTGTTATAATTATTTGTTGTTTAATTTTTCTTGTTGTGTAAGGGATATAAGCCCTTGGACTTTGCCCTGTGAAATGGAAAGTATAATATTTGGGCCTTTTGGCCCAAATATTTGAACAATATTTGAACATTTTACTTTTAAATTTATTTTATTTTTAAAACATGGCTGAGTCACGCCACCCCCCCCCCCCCCCAGCAATATGTCTGCTGTCGTGTGACAACGGCGTAAAAGTTGAGAGGAGGGTTACAAAAATTGATACAACAAACACCACCACAAACGTGAACAAAGAGAACAACACTGAGAACACTAATTTACCACACCAACTACAACAATAACAGCGACAACCAAAATACAGACAACAGAAAAAAATGACAAATACAACAACGATTTTAACACCACTAACAAGAAAATAAACAACAACAACACCAACAACAACAATATAAATTGCACAACGGTGGCATCAAAGCAACAACAACAGTGGCACCAAAAACACAACCAACTACAACAGTGATAACAGCAACAACACCAACAACACCGTTTGTAGCAGTTGCAACAGCAACAGTACCAACAACAAGACCAGTAGCAGCAGTAGCGGCAGCAATAATGGTGCCGCTAAAAAAGGGGCCTCTTCTTTCACAGGCGTGGCCCGAAATATAGAGACAGTGCTAGTCACAGAGGAGCAGATGGCAGTCGCAAGAGCCATGGTGACAAGAAATGACCATAGAGTTTCCCTGAAACCTCCACCCGATTTCTTCAAAGACCAGCAGCTGCGCACGGTGACTTCCTGCACCGTAAGCAAATTGTCACATCGGGTGGGGAGATCCACGGAGGCTCAAATCCAAAAGGCCTTGGGGTGCGTCTGGGCGCGCAAATCCCACATCACCCGAAGCAAAAAGTACGCCACAGTAGACATACTTTTCGCCCCGCCTCAAGAGGCGAAGTCTCATTCTTTGGAAACCCTAAAGAGTGAGGAGATGGAGATAGTCTTGGTGCCCTCCTACTACGGCCAGAAAATTGTGAGGGTCAAAGTGACCCAGGTCCCGCCCGACGTGCCCATACTTTGGCTGGCCGCGTCTGTCCTTGCTGTAATCGAGGACAGGATCACCATGCTGCAAGTACAGCGAATGGGAAGAGAGAACTGGACAGGAATAGGCATGCAAATGCTAATACAAACTAACCAGGAGTGCATCGAGGCCATCCCAAATATCATAGACCTCGAGGAAGGACTCCAACTCCCTATAAGCGTGGAAGGAAGGCGCCCAAAGTGCTATCTCTGTGGGCAGAAGGGTTACCCCAGAGCCTTCTGCCCGCAGAAGACAGCCAAGAAGAGGGCCCATCTCCTCCCGACGCCTGATCCGCTGCTACCAAGAGCAGGGCAGGCAACAGATGCAGAAAACCCTTCCATGGTGAGTAGGAGGGCAACGTCTGTGGCACCCACACCAAGGCCACGGACAACTAAAACAGCGGCAGCAGTGGCGGCAACACCAACAGTCGCCGTAGCTACACCGGCGGCAAAATCGCCGGAGCGGACTCCACTACCACCACCAACAGCAATGGAGCTCATTCCCCTCCCAGACGCCATGGAATCCGGCATGGAGTATGAGGCGGGAGGGAATTGGCAAACGGTCTGCCACAAAAAAAAACAAAAAAGAAAAAAACCCTTAGCTTCACCCTCCAAAAGCGAAGCATCGCAAACACAACAAAGCACACACACCCAAGAGCAACAACAAGAAAACAGCAACAAAACCACACCTCCTTCAAAAAAGTACACAGAAATAAACATGGCAAATAAATAACTCTTACAACATATAAAGCAGCACACAGACATCACACAAAAAAACTACTACACGCCACCAACACCAAGAACTCTCCCGAAAAATATAAAAATCATTGAAATTAAAATAGAACATTACAAACTTTTAAAACAAAAATTCCCCAACGCAGTTGGAGACTTCAGAGCGTCGGTTACCAAGAGGATATACACTGACATCCTCTTGGAAACACCCATGACCAGCCAAAGGGACGGTTCTACTGTCCCTTCCCCACACGATCAAGGTAAGTGATCATTTCTCACTTACCCCGTTTCTCATCCAACATGGCCGTAGTTAGAATAGGCAGTATAAATGTACGTGGCGTGGGGTCATCTTGCAAGCAGGGTCACCTGCTCAACGACCTCAGGTCACTAAACATAGATGTCGAGGCCATCAGCGAGACCAGAATCTCTGAAGCACGAGCCTTCGCACCGATCTTCGGCGGCTACGATGTATACGCATTTCCTAGCCGTCCAGGATCGGGGGAGGAGTTACTCTCCTTTTTCGGAGAGGCTTGGATCTCGCCATACGGGCCATCTTCCGGGACCAAAAAAGTAAGTCGGTGGTGCTGAACGTGACCGGCAGCGAAGGCAATGCTTTCAGGCTAGTAGCCGTCTACACCCCAACAGGGGCAGGACGGCCAGATTTCTTCAGACGTCTAGAGACCTTTCTTGGAACGTCCCGCTCTTTAGTGTTAGTGGGCGACTGGAACGGTATCTTAGATGTACGCTGGGATTATGTGGGGCTAGTAGACAGGGCAGGGGGGTGTAAAAGCCTCAACAACCTGCTCAGACGTTTTGAACTGTCTGACAAGTATAGACTGGTTTATCCGAATATGCCAATGTGGACATGGGCAAACCGTATCGGGTCATCCAGATCGTATTTAGATAGGGTATTTAGATAGGGTATTTAGATAGGGTATCTGTAGGAAAACAGATAACGCGTGTAGGTTGTCCACAATTTAAAGTAGTCGACTACACGGACCACAAATTTGTGATCTGTGAAGTTGACTTAGATAGACTCCGTAGGCAAGGGGCCGGCTACTGGAAGCTGAACGCGTCGTTCCCGGCGCGCAAAGCTTACAGAGACCGGATTAGCGAATTAGTTAAGCGTGCGTTGACGGGTGCGATCGTCAACAACAGGTGGTGGTTTACCCTGAAAATGGCTATTAGAGTAGAATCGATAGGTTTAGCAAAGGAGTAGTGATAGAGGAAAATAGAGTAGATGGAGAGTTAGTTAGAAAGCTAGAAGAGGCGTTTAGGACAGGCATCGCAACCGACGTGCTTGCGGCGAGGTTGGCACTCGACCAATTCTTCAACGCAAAGCATGAAGGATGCGTTGTCAGAGCTAGAGGGCGTGCTCTAAGACACTAGGGGACGAAAGCCGTTCAATGGGCCCGGGTCGTGGAGGCGCGACGTGGCAACAAGTCCACAATTCGGTCTTTGCCTGATCAAAACGGGTGCATGTTGCTCGAACCCGAGCAGATGTGTGCGGCTTTTCAACAGCACTTTGCTCAATTGTTCGGGAGCGACGGCGGGCAGGATTGGAGTATGGACTTCGGTGCATACCTCGACGGACTGCCGCGGCTCTCAACGACCGTAGCGCAGTGCTGCGAAAAGCCGATAACAGCAGGTGAAATACGGGAAGCGATGTCTGACAGCATCAAGGGGTAAATCATAAATTACTGCACAAATTGGAGACGATGAGGCGTGTCCCACGCGAACTGGGATGCGGGAAATCTATGTCAGCTTACGCCGGCGACGTCACCGTGGTGGTGTCGAGCACCAAACACGTCCAGATGCTCGGCACCGCTCTCAAGGAATACGAGGCGGTGACAGGAGCAAAGATAAACCAGGAAAAGTCGGTGGGCTTGCAATTCGGCACCTGGAGAGGCAAGTCCATGCTGTCCGACAGCGTCGTGGGGCGCTGGACGGAAGGGCCGGTTAAATTGCTCGGGGTCTGGTTCGGTCCTGACCTCTAGATGGAGAAAAACTGGAGCGAGGTGACGAGCAGGGTGGCTCTCTCACCCAGAAATGGGCCGAGAGGAGGCTATCTCTGAAAGGTCGGGTGGAGGTGGTGAATGCGTTCATAGCGTCCGTCATCTGCTACCGCCTGACCGTCGTACCTTCCCCCGCCCAACTCTTACCAAAAGGAAGCTCCTTCTCTTCCGCTTTTGTATAAGGGACGATCCATTTGCTGTCAATATCTGCTGCGTGGAGGACTAGGCATGCCATGGCTGATGATGCGCAAACATGCGCTGAGGCTGCGACATCTCTGGTGCTTCCTTGGCGGTGAACAGGTGTGGTCGCCGTTTGCCAGACGCGCTTTCCCCCAGCTCGTCTCCTTGATGGAGCTGCAGTCCTCGATCAGGAAAAGACCGAGGGATAGCGCTTGGAAGCTGGAATGTCTCCAAGCGCTCACCGCCCTCTACCAGCTGGGCACTAGTATCGGTGGAACATCCACCTCAGCGTTCTATAGGGGGCTAGTGGAGGAAAAGAGTGACGACGTTCTCGAGGAGACCCTGGGCGTCGAAGACGATCAGCTGTTCGCTCTCTTGAAGAGAACTTTCAGACCGGGGCCTATGGATAACTTCCAGAACCCTGGCCTGGCAATGCTACCGGGTAGCGTTGCCTGTTCGGGATAATCTCTACAGGCACGGAGGTGTTGTCAGCCGAGCCTGTCCGAGATGCACGCATGGCGACGAAACCGTCCTGCATGCTCTCGTTCAGTGCCCAAGGATTGCTGACTTGTAGAGCTATGTCGAACAGCTGCTGTCGCGTGTAGGACGGATCCGGTTGTCGACTGAGTCCATTGTGCAGATAGCCCCGCCTTCCTCCTTTAAAGAGGAGGAAGGGCAGGAAGTTTTCATCTGGTTGGTGGCCATGGCGAAAGAGATTGTGTGGTGGGCAAGGTTGAAAGGGTTGAAGACGGACACTTTCCTCTTCGTCCAATCCCTGATTAACTTTTTCAAGTTTCACTTGAAGAGGAAAATCAGGCTGGAGAGGCAAGTGCTGTCTTCTAGTAAGTTTGTTGAAAGGTGGGTGAAAATGGCGAGTCTGGTCCGACTGACCGGGCCCGCTCTGAATATCCGCCTGTAGACTGAGGAGTTGAAAACTGAGAGGGGGCGCTTGCCCTGGTGGTCAGGGTGGCTGTGGCCTTTCTGTGTGGTTTTCGCCACGAGTGACCCTCGGAGGTTTCGCCCTTTTTGGGGAATTTTTGTTGTTTGAATTTTTTGATTTCTAGCCTAAATTTTGTTATAACCTGTTTATACGACCAAAACGCACTTTGTATCGTCCTGTACTGTTCTGTGCCGTCTCTAATGTTTTTCTTCGTGTCAGCTCTTTATTATTATCCCGCCGAGGTTGACTTTGCCTTTCATCCTTACGGGGTCGATAAAATAAAGTACCAGTAATGCACTGGGTAATTGTTGGCCTTGTGCCTAAAGTAGAAACAATTATTATTATTATTATTATTATTATTATTATTATTATCATCATCATCATAGGACCTTGGTTGTGTTGTTTGTTATTTTAATTTTAGTTTTTTCACTGAATTTCTTTTTTGGTCGGATAGCTCATTCAAGACAGTTCTTTTAATGAGAGAAAATTAATATTAGATAGCATCTACTTTCAATTAAGATGATTATCTTTTAGAAGATCCTCCATCTATGTGATCAGATGTCTATTCAGTATTGATGATCATCGACTGATAGTCACGACCTGACGTTCCACACCAAACTCTCTTGAATATAATTAAATCCACACAAACTACAACATTTTTATATTTATAAGATTTGAAGATAATTTGCTGATACATATTATACTATGTGTAATAAGATATAACCAGAACTTTTCTTTATAATCATCAATACGAAAAAGGTTACACGAAACCTCTCCATTTTGTTCCTTACATTATTTTTTGTGTTTGTCACGACAAACAATTGCTGGTTTACATATTAAAGAAAAGCTTTCGACGGAAGATATATCTGATAAGGAATCATCACAATCTATAAAAAACAAAACAAAAGACATTAAAAACTCATTTATAATCTCTATATGGACATGTGAAAGAATGGTTTCTCATATAGGCACAAGGCCACCAATTTTTGTGTGTGTGAGGGAGGGGTCGATTAAATCGACACTGCTTGACTGGTACTTTATTTTATCGACCCCATAAAGATGAAAGGCAAAGTTAACCTCGGCGGGATTTGAACTCAGATCTTAAAAGGCCATAACTCCATGCTGCAAAGTATGGCGTCCGACCCTCTACCGATTCTGCCAATCCACCACCCTCGAACATGTGAAATAATAAAGTACAGGCGTTAAATCATCTAGTTTATGACAATCACAACCATCCCATCTTTTTTTTTTGGGGGGGGGGGGTATTTTCAGATGTGTAGCTGGATCTCCGTCACTTCTGGCGAAGAGTGTTCCAGTTGTTCGAACAACGGAAAATTAACGTGCATGTGATTAGGAATTCCATAGACACGTGTACCCTTCACGTAATTCTCAGGAAGATCCAACGAGACACAGTGAGTGACGAAGGTAGCCATTTGAGTTGCAGGTAAAACTTATATTTGCCAGCTGAGGGGACTGGAGCAACGTGAAATAAAGTATCTCGCTATAGGACATAATGCTCTGCCGAGAATTGAACTCGCGACTTTACGATTTTGTACCGAAAACTTTAACTACTAAGCCACGCTCTTTCAATTCGGATGTACAACATACAGAAATTAGTTTTCTAATGTTTTCTTCCTCTTGTAAGATGCAGGGTGAGATTAAAGAGAGATTTCGTTGCTATATCAAGTGGTTCCATAGAACAGAAGTTAGGCATCTAATTTGCATGAGGGATAATTACATAAGAACTTGTAAGGACACATTGGTACTACAAAAATTAATTAATCTTTAAATTTACAAATTCATAGGTTAAGTTATTATTTCGGTCATAAAGCTTAATCATTTTTTTTACAGATTTTTAGATACCTCCCAAGCGGGTAGCTTGAAGTTTAAATGCTAGGGAATTTTTTCACACAGATAAGGGAGTCTTGGACCCTTAACATAGAGCCCCCTCCTCCTCCTCATTGCTAATGTACAGGGTGGTCCGAAAGTCTTGTCACCTCTTGTCACATATTGTTTTAACTTCCATTATTTTTTCTTTTAAATCCCGCCGAGGTTGACTTTGCCTTTCATCCTTACGGTGTCGATAACATAAAGTACCAGTAATGCACTGGGTAATTGCTGGCCTTGTGCCTAAAGTAGAAACAATTCTTTTTTCTTTTAATAATGGTTTCTTATATAGGCACAAGGCCAGCAATTTGGTGGGAGGGGGAAGTCGATTAAATCGACCCCAGTGCGTGACTGGTACTTTATTTTATCAAACCCCGTAAAAATGAAAGGCAAAGTTAACTTCGGCGGGATTTGAACTCAGGTCATAAAGGGCCGTAACTCTATGCTGCAAAGCATGGCGTCCAACCCTCTACCGATACTGCCAATCCACCTTTAATAATATAATATATAATATCATTAATATAAAATCAAGTACCATTAATGTACTGAGTAATTGCTGGCCTTGTGCCTAAAATAGAAACAATTAATTATAATATATAATAATTGTTTCTACTTTTTGGCACAAGGCCAGCAATTACACAGTGCATTACTGGTACTTTATTTTATCGACCCCGTAAGTCAAAGTTATAATAGTATAATTTTCTACTTCAGATGGCTGACACAAGCTCCTATAATTTGGAAGAGAGGCTGCTTGCAAGTGTATGGACACATGATCGTGTACATTCTGGCAAGAGTATGGAGGATGTGTGACATGACTTCACTGCAAGATTCGGGCAAACCAACTCCTCCAAAGAGGACGTTACTGCGATGGGAACATATTTGGACAATGGCCATGCCGAAGTCGTTAGTTCATTAACTTTAGTCGTTCGTTCGCACTCTTAACACTATTCGTCAATGTATGTAGCGCGCCGGTATTGAGTACACCAAGCGGTTGACGAACACCTTTTGACTGGTTGCAGCCGTCTTCCGGATACGTATCCTCTTCGCGCTTGATTTCTTTCATTGTTATTAAATAGTCTGAGTCATCCCTGCTTGAACAGTTTTGTGACACATTGCTAGCTTACTCATCCAAAGTTATCGTTTGGTATGAGTATACCATTTGTTGTTTTTTATTAAAAATAGGGCGGTGGATTGGCAGTATCAGTAGAGCGTCGGACAATATGCTTTGCAGCATAGAGTTACGGCCCTTCACGGTCTGAGTTCAAATCCCGCCGAGGTTAACTTTGCCTTTCATCCTTACGGGGTCGATAAAATAAAGTACCAGGCAAGCACTGGGGTCGATTTAATTGACTTTCCCCTCCCCACAGAATTGCTGGCCTTGTACCTATATAAGAAACCATTCTTATAAAACATTGTTTTGAAATATGAACTTTACATATGTTGTCCTTATTTTAATGATGCTGAAAACATTTAGCTGCAACACTGAGCAGACAGAGTGACTATGTTGAATCTACCTCGATGGTTGTTTAACTGTCTACTAGAATGTCCATATGGATTATGTTGAAGTTTTAAAATGAGGTACAAGGGTGATTTGCAAGTTTTATGGGGCAGTTTTGAAGGGAAACAAGGGGAGAAATTATGGTTGTAGCCAACGTCTGTAATATACGAACATTTAGATAATAAAAAAATACCTGATTGTTTTAGGTAGAACAGTATAAGACCAACAGGTTCAAAGTTTATTATAGAACTTACTGATATAAGTTAACGATAGCAAGAACATGAAATTACGCTGTAACTCTGATGGCTTTTCGATACTATTAGTTTCATTGAAATTACCAATCTCCGGTAACAGATCTCATTACTAGCAGAAAACTAGCAGTAAATAGATATTATTGGAATCTTCAAAGGAGATTACCAGTTTATATAATAATTCAAAATCAGTCAAAATGGACAATGACGCGAAGCAGATGGATGAGTCTTTTGAGTTTACATAATTTTACAAAGTAGTTTAGGTGTACTACAGATAGAGGAAAAAAGTAATTGACTCTAAATATCATCTTCTAGAACTTCCTATAAAGTATTTGAATGTGTATAATTTAATATTAGAAAGAACTAATATCATTCTACGCTCATAATCAGTCGAAAATATAGATATTTTGGTTTTTAATGCTAAAGTATGAGAGCGAAGATGTTGATTGATATAAGAATATCTTTTGTCATCAACTAAAAGACAACTACAGTGTATGTAGAAATTACTTCTGAGTAGTATTCACTGGTTCATTGTATTCAGATCATACATTATCTATAGCAGTCGCTACAGATAATTTTATTTTCAATAATCCATCTCGTTCATTGTAACCAACGACTGAAATCTATAACCAGGGTTCGATAGCTGATTAAGGTAGAGTATAGGTTTGTTGCAGCTAATAAAAGATATTTAAATATTTGTTTCTACGTTAGGCACAAGGCCAGCAAATACCCAGTGTATTACTGGTACTTTATTTTATCGACCCCGTAAGGATGAAAGGCAAAGTTAACCTCGGCGGGATTTGAACTCAGAATGGCAAGGGCCGTAACTCTATGCGTCAAAGCATGGCGTCCGACCCTCTACCAATACTGCCAATTTAAATATTATAGATAATGAACACAACCACAGGGATAAGGTCTGAACGTGGAAGAGCCGAACGTGGTCAGAAACAAAGATAGGTTAAATATCCAGAGAATTCTCTAATTCTAGTAATACATCTTTCACCCCAGACACTATTGTTTGCGTATATCAAATTCTTTGATTAAAGAATTTGATATTTGTAACTTAATTTTTTATAAAATATGAATTTAATATGTGTGTGTATATATATATATATATATATATATATATATATATATATATATATATATATATATATATATACACACACACATATTAAATTCATATTTTACAAAAAGTTAACTTACAATTATATATATATATATATATATATATATATATATATATATATATATATATATAAATAAATAGCTTAGAGTTTAGACTCAATGGGGTCATTTACAATCATTTCAGCTCTAGGAATCGCTTCTGAGCAGTATAAATTAATATTTGATGAACATTTACATGTTTTAGTTGCAATTGACTAATAAGATCGCTAGAGTGAAAAATCTTAATTCAACAACATAAAGTCTGCCTGTACGATCTAAAAAAATAATAAATCAATACTCACAGACTCATATGGGCAAAAAGCCTTTTGCAAAAAGGCTTTTTGCCCATATGAGTCTGTGAGTATTGATTTATTATTTTTTTAGATCGCACAGGCAGACTTTATGTTGTTGAATTAAGATTTTTCACTCTAGCGATCTTATTAGTCAATTGCAACTAAAACATGTAAATGTTCATCAAATATTAATTTATATATATATATATATAAAAGAGTTAAACAATAACATCTATTTTATTAATATTTGAATTTAATATTATATATATATATATATATATATGGTGGCTGCCAACTCGTTTTCGAGTACGGCCACTACTTTATATCTTTGTAGGAGAACCCCTACCGATGCGCTGAACGAGTGTGACTTTTTAGTCCAGCCAGCGACTTGAAAACTCTGGTACAAACACTACACTTGTGACAATTATTGACACATAGTGCTGGGCCCATGGTACCATGTGACGACAAGTGCAGAGAGATCTCCAGATATAAAGGAATGCCTGTGCCGTGAAGCTTTTATAGTGAGCAAAGGCACTGCACAAAGCCAGTCCCACTCTCTTAACCAAGATGATATTTACCAAAAAGAAGAACAAGTCAACATCATTGGATACCATCAGGGCTGCAGGTGTTATATCAGAGTTTTCCTTCTCCTAGAATTCTGCCTTGACAAAGGCTAAGGGGTCATCTCTCCCGGTGATTTTGGATGGTCATTGACTCTTAAGAGCTCCTTTGCCCTTTGACAGGTTTTGTTTTTAGTCCTGCAGGATGTCCAAAGTCACCCTCCTCACCAAGAAACCTTGGTGGGGTTGCCAGTTTAGTCGCCAACAACCCGACCATGAGACAGGTTGTACTGGGATACATGTTACCAGTAGCACCAACTGGTGAACTGACAGTAATATATATATATATATATACATATATATATATTATGTAATAAACAACACAATATAATTATTCCATTACCCAAGGTTCCATGAAGTTAGACGTTTCTGTAAGAATCGTTTAACTTCGTAAAACCTTGGGTAATGGAATAATTATATTCTGTTGTTTATTACATAATTAAATAGGTCTGTATTATACATAGAGTACTCTTCTTTCCTTTACTTTTTCTACGGAAATACTTAACACACACACACACACACACACACACACACACACACACACACACACACACACACACACACACACACATATATATATATATATATAATTTGATTTTAAAAATGTATATATATATATATATATATATATATATATACATAGATTTTTTTTAATTAAATTGTATTAGAACTTGATTTACTCTTGTCACATCTAACAAAGGAATTCCTACTCGGACACTCAATTATTTAAATATCAGCCAAATCTTTCAGACATCACACCCGTAACATCTTTGTCGTAGAAACTGTAACTTTATAAACTCGGGAACAAAATGATGTTAGCTAACTAAACTGTACTGCTTGGCTAATACCTTCTTTTATTTCCAAATACAACTCTGCATTTGCATGCAAATCTCTGTAATAAATCTTTCTAGCATTGGCACAATGCCAGCAATTTCGTGGAAGAGAAAAGTCGATTATATCGCCACTAACACTTAACTGGTACTTTATTTGATTGATCCAGAAGGTTGAAAGGTAAAATTGACCTTAGCTGGATTTGAAATCAGAACGTAGAAAGTTGTAATTACCACAATGCATTTTGTTTGATGCTCTACTGATTCTGCCAATCCATCGCCATACCTATTTCTGTTATGATAAACGCCTCCAACTACTATTGCGAATATATATAAAGTCTAAAGTCTGTTTTAAGCCAGAAGGCTCATTTGGCCGGTGTTTATCCCGGTCTCTGGCGTGAAGCGACTGAGAGTACAAGACTCTCCCCTGGACAGGACGCCAGTCCATCGCAGGGTTTAAACCCCCAGCTACTGCTGGAACTCATTTTCAACTGAATATACTGGAGCAACATGAAATGAAATGTTTTGCTCAAGAACACAACACGTAACCCATGAATCGAACCCACGATATTATGATCATACGCCCAACACCCTTACCACTAGACCACGTGCCACCACTGCGAATATATTACTACACCGAAAATAGCTTCCAAGAACACATTTAGTCTATGGACACTAAAATCAAGTATAGTAAAACTTCATATGTACTGCAACGGTTGGTCGTTATTGGTTTATGGTCACATGTTTACCTCATTCCACATCGTTTACCAAAACATGGTGGAAATAATCATTAAATATATTCAACTACATTTACCAGTCATTAACTTTACACTCAATCGTTGTTTATTGCTGTCAACCAACAAACATATTTTTGTCAAAATTTGAAATATCTGTAAATGATACATCGTTATAAAGCTAAGAGCTTTTTCATTTATTTAAAGTGAAACCGGAAAAATCCGTTTCCTCCCCATTTGCTGGTGTTTATTATAACACTTTGACAAAGATACAATGATACAACCAGCAACTTCAGAAGTACACAATCCTCCTTCTAATCAATTTACACACAGTAAACTGCCTGAGTCCTTTCACGATATTCGATCCGTCTCTCTGTACTCTGAGCTCAAATTCCGCCCAGTTAAACTTTGCCTTTCATTCAAATAATGTTCTAATTCACGGTGATGGATTGAGGGATTTTTAGAGTGTCTTGTAATATTTGTTTCGGCCCTTTGTATTGTGAGTTGGCCTGTGGCGACACTCACGCCAAGCTTTATCAGCGTTTGTCTTTCAACAACATCGATGGCATCAAGAAAGTAAATGTGGGGGGGGGGGGCAGTGGTTCCCAAAGTGGATTCCATGAAACCCGAGAGTTCCGCAAATGAGTGTCTGGGGTTCCATGAAAAAAAGGGTAGAGGAGTATATTTATATTACAACCATATAACAGTATTAGATGAGGGGTTCTGCGTTTAAAAAGGTTTGGGAAATCCTGCTGTATGCAACTGCTGCTCTGCCACGAAACACATTGCTCAAATATGTGTCTCGCAAAGGAAATTTCCAGGTGCAGACAAATGGTCAGCCATGACCGAAAGGGGGTTTGGGCTCCAGCAATTGAGACAAATACCGTCAGATCTTTCTCCACGTTTACTTTCAACACAGAAATAGTAACCATATTTTCTCAAGTTACATACTATCACTTTTAAAAAGAAATAACACCTAAGGTAATGTTGTTGTAAATACACTATAGTACGTCTTTAATCAGGGGTGCTGCTTATTCAGGCTTATCAATGGCGTAAAACAATACCACAGATAAATCCCAAACGAATGCTCACGCTCAGAAATAATAAATCAAGTCCAAATTCAATATCTAAGCGTGGCAACATATGTAGTATCTGAGAGTATCTCAACTATTTCTCTCAAATAATTAATTAAAACATGGTGAGCCGAGATTAGATCTTTTTCATCGTCACCCATTTATCTCTCTCTCTCTCTCTCTCTCTCCCTTATCTCCTCTCCATCCCCCCTCCCCCTCTCTCTCTCCCTATCTCCCACTCCTCTCTCCCTCTCTCCTCCCCTCTCTCTCTCCCTCTCTCCTCCCCTCTCTCTCTCTCCATCTCTCTCTCCATCCCCCTCTCCCCCTCCGTCTCTCCTCACTATCTCCTTCTCCCTCTCCCCTCTCACTCACCTCTCCCCTCACCTCTCTCCTCACCTCTCTCTTCCCCTCTCTTCCCCTCTCTTCTCCCCTCAACCACCCCTCTCCCTCTCCCATCTCTATCTCCCCCTCTACCCCCTCCTCTCTCTTGACAATTTTAATTAAAAGCTCGATAACTTACTAACTGCATTGATGGATTCAACAAGGCTTGTTTTGCTTACATCCGACAACGTCCAATTCTGAAAACATAAATCAAAACATTCAGTATTATTATCGGTAGAGGGTTGGACGCCATGCTTTCTAGCATAGAGTTACGTCCCTTTATGATCTGAGTTCAAATCCCGCCGAGGTTAACTTTGCCTTTCATCCTTACGGGGTCGATAAAATAAAGTACCAGTAATGTACTGGGAAATTGCTGGCCTTGTGCCAAAAGTAGAAACAATTATTTAGCCACATGGGTGGATTGGCAGAAGGTCGGACGCCATGCTTTCCAGCATAGTTACGTCCTTTTACGATCTGAGTTCAAATCCAGCCAAGATTAACTTTGCCTTTCATCCTTACGGGGTCGATAAAATAAAGTACCAGCAATGTACTCGGTTATTGCTGGCCTTGTGCCGAAAGTAGAAACAATCATTTGGCCACAGTCGATTGGCAGGGTCGGACACCATGCTTTGACGCAAAGAGTTACTGCCCTTGCCATTCTGAGTTCAAATCCCGCCGAGGTTAACTTTGCCTTTCTTCCTTACAGGGGTCGATAAAATAAAACACCAGTCACGCACTGGGGTCGATTTAATCGACTTTGCCCTTCCCCAAAATTGATGGCCTTGTGCCTATATAAGAAACCATTATTTGGCCACAGTGGGTTGGCAGCATAGAGTTCCGGCCCTTGCCATTCTGAGTTCAAATGCCGCCGAGGTTAACTTTGCCTTTCATCCTTACGGGGTCGATAAAATAAAGTACCAGTAATGCACTGAGTAATTGCTTACCTTGTACCAAAAGTAGAAACAATTATTTGGCCACAGTTTCCCGGCTCTAGGAGTATTTTACTCGATTTTCTAAGCTATTATTTATAGCGATCAACTGTTGTTACAGTTAATTTCTGCTCTTGGGTTGACCCAAAATTTAAATTCCAATCACCAAAGCGCTTCAATAAGTAATAAGATATGAAAAGATTCAAGGCACCGACGGCTGAGCTCGGCGCTTCTACAGCTAGATCCGTTCGTATCTAGCTGTCGAAACGGCCAGAGCTCAGCCGTCGGGGTCCTGAATCTTTTCATATTACACTCTCTACTACCCCTCAGGCAGTTTTAATTAGTATGGTATAGACAAGTACATATGTTGTTGAGGTGTATAATATTGTCAATACTCTGATATGCCCAGTTCCTGGTTGGGTTGTTATTTCACTGAGGAACTGGAATCATATATGGGCATATCAGAGTATTGACAATATTATACACCTCAACAACATATGTACTTGTCTATACCATACTAATTCAAACTGCCTGAGGAGGTCACAGCCAAAGATGGCTGTCACTGAAATATATATAGCAGTAATAAACGAAGCTAAATTTTAATCATTTGACTTTTTATTTAACTTTATTTTATATATAAATATATATATATTTAAAAGAATAGAGGTGTAACACACGAGTTATGATATATTGGTAAAAAGAAAAGAAAATGCTGACAAATTGTTCCCAGTGAAAAATAGTTTAATTAGGAATAAGTAAAAATTAGTAATAAGTATTGGTTAGTATTCAGTTTTGGTTTTAAGTTTTTACCGGTTGCGCATTTCTAATGCTTTTCAAAAATAATTTTGAGATAGAGCGCCCGTGATGTTTGCTCTAAGGCCGAGCCTCAGGGAAACGCCAATGCGCAGGCTATGGTTGTCTAGCTGCGTGCCAGTGGAGACGGAGGGCAGGGCATGGAGCCAGGTACCACTGTGGGGTTTGGAGGCCGCACGAAAACAAGCAAAGCGGTGCTGGTCGAGCTGGTGCGTGAGCCTGTTTGAGGCCAGGCTGCACTGGATGGCATCCCAAGTGCGTTGGGTGGACTTGACGTCTACAGGGGGAGAAGGAGGAGGGACGTCTACTAGGCTAAGTCCCAGTCGGTCTCACGTCTCACAGGCGGTCTCGCGTTCTCTGAACACAAAGGGTTCTGTTGTGTTTTGAAGAACCCTGCTGACGAGGACGCAGCACGAGGTTACCGACGAAAGATACGCCGGCAAAGCTAATGAGATCGGGGACCGGAGGCCAAGGCCGCCATACCTGACAAGTAAAGTGGCCTGTTGCCACCCTATCTCATCAAACTTGACGTTGAAATATCTCCTCGGCTGCTTCTCGGATACAAGTATCGAGGTCAGCGAGGAGAGATGTCTGGGTGTAGCACGGAGCGCGGTGGAGTGTATGGACGAGCTTCGGCATGGCGAAGCAGTTACTCGGCAGAAAGAGAGCTGGGTGGCCGTCAATCAAGCCCAGTCGGCTCGTGAGAGTCTGGAGCTGTTGAAGTCTGCACCTGATGGTGGAGCGGATGGTCGGGGGGGGGGGGGGGGTTGATCGGTGACCCGAGATGAGGACATCCTCTTTGGGGGTTACCTGAACCTGGCGGAGAATGGACCGCACGTCCAAGACGGAGGCTGCAAAGCTCTCAGCATCGAGGCTGACATTCACCACGTCCGACTTGGCCGAGTTGACCTGAAGGCCGATTCCCGCCAGGGCAGGAACCACCGATTGAAGGTCATGGCAGACCGTCCGTACGGGCCCGCCCAACATAGCATCATCCAGATACCAAACGTTGAGAGGGGCCGTGATACTCCGGGCGATGTGGTCAATACCAAGGGCGAACAGGAGGGGTCCCAAAGGATCGCCCTGTTGGACCCCAGTAGCCGAGAGTATGACCGTATCGGCAGCAAAGTAGGCCAACGGGTAGGAAGAGGGGGTTCGGCTGAGGCAGGCCTCGAGCAGATGATCCCGGCGTAAAGAGTTGAAGGCATTCCTCATGTCAAGCTTGACAGTGAGGTGCCTGGAGTCCCTGGATGCCGGTTCCGATGAGCAGCTATTGAAGAACTGCCTGGTTGCATGAGCGGCCCTCTCATAGCCACCGGACACGCCGATACCCAGTTGCACCGGACTAAACTCATTACCCAGTTCGTGTGTTACGGACCTGTAGATCACCTTGGCAGCCAGCCTCCGGAAGACATTGCCCAGAGCAATGGGTCGTATGCCACCCTCTTTCTTCCTGAGAGCGGTGAGGCTGGCCGAAAAAAAATAGGCCTCGGGCATAAGGGTCCAGGGCGCCATGGATGAGCCTATTGGTGAGCGCCACAATTGCACTCAGAAGGCGGCCAGGAACAAAAACAGAGAGGCAGTACAAAAAGTGGTTTATTAGGTTCAAATTTTGAGAGTGCGGGTGGGGAACGACGTTTCGGGCATAAGCCATCAGGAGAAAAGTGGGTAGGAAGAGAGTTCCGAGGGGGTGTGGGGGAGTGGTGGAAAGACATTTAAAAAGGGGGGTGGTAACGATTTTTTTTTAGAAGTACAAATAGAAATAAAGAGTACAAATAAAAGTACAAATAAAAATAAAAATAAACATAAAAATAAACATGTGGTGGAAGGGTGTGAGGCGTGTAGGGGTGGTGGCGGGTGGAGTTAGGAGAGGGAGGCTGGGGATCCGAGCTGAAGGTGGTGTTTGTGGATGAGTGTAGGTGTGTGTGTGTGTGTGTATGTGAATGTGAGAGTTGGGGGAAGAACGAGGTTCTATGTTCAGGTATATATATATACGTATATATATATACGTATATATATATATATATATATAAATACATTAACGGAGAAAGCTAATAGCGATACTCCGGCCAAATCCCAGCTCACTCAACAAACATTAGGAAATAAGTGAGTATATTCCTAATTAAACGTTCGGGGTGCTAACTAATTGTATTGTGTGGAAAATTGGCTGTATTATTTCATGAGATATATCAAATATATTTCTTCCCAGACGGATGTCTCGTTTCATTATAAGATTCCTACAAGTTGGGTGAAATTATACCAATTTATGTAGAAGCTTGTATAAGATCAACAGATACTTATTCAAGTGGGCTCTTATAATTCTTCAGTGGGCGCCCAATAATATTAATATTGATAATCAAATCAACATCAATATTTTGCGATAATCACCATCAGTGCTTGAGGTAGCTGCTAGGTTGCTAGCCCAGCAGTTCTAAAGAAATTCTCATACTGTCTCAAAAAAGAGGAAGGTGATTACCGCAAAAAATATATATATATATAACGAAGGAGGTGTGGTAAGGAACCAGATGGACCATAACGCCCTAGAGTACTCAATACTTAGGGTAGTAGAGTGGGTAATAGGAAAATGTTTAAGCCCGACGGCAGAGCTCAAGCCGTTTTGACGGCTATTTTTGGTCCAGAAATAGCTGTCTAAACGGCTTGAGCTCTGCCTTCGGGGTTAAAAATGTTCCTATATATATATATATATATATTTCGTTTCTCACAAACACACACAGACACCCGGATGTGGCGCATGCGCAAACTGAGCACGCAACCCACACACAAACAAAATGGCGTAGGATAGAAGAAAGGAAAGGCACAGAAACGAAGAAAGAAATCCCCAGTCACTGAAGAGGTCACAGAGTGTGTGACGAAAGAACTATGACTATATATATATAAACAACTATCTGGTTGTGGAACCAACCAACCAACCAGAAATTTATAAATTTGTAAATTTATAAATATATATTAAATTAAATTGAAGTGAAAGCAACTGGTGCGTGTGTTTCTTATTGGCAACATGACCCTCCCAAAGTATAACAATATATATATATATATATATATATATATATATATATATATATATATATATATATATAGAAGTGGTTACACAACAGTTAGTTCACCATACCGAGAACAATTGTTTTACCTTCGCGGATCTTCAGCTCGGGATGTGTATGGTTATAACGATACACATCCCGAGATGAAGATCCGCGAAGGTGAAACTGTTGTGTAAGCACTTCTACCTAACTCGTCCCTTGGACTGAGTGCTCTACCACGTCGATGCTCTTACCAAGTACGTCCTTGAAACTGAACCACAACTTCTTCCGGACCAACGTCGTGCTTACACCATTGTTGCCGACCATGTGCGCCACAGAAAAGGAGGTATGTTCTTTCTGGATGGTCCTGCAGGGACTGGCAAAACATTTTTAACGAGACTCCTCCTTTCAAAAGTCAGGAAAGGACATTGCGGTTGCTGTTGCCTCTTCTGGAATTGCTGCCACTTTGTTGCCCGGTGGCAGGACCGCACACTCCAGTTTTAAATTGCCTCTCAATTTAACAACGTCAGAAACGCCTACTTGCAACATCAGCAAGACCTCCGACCAGGGCCAAGTCCTCAAACGATGTCAACTCATTGTGTGAGATGAGTGCACCATGGCCCATAATGGAGCTCTGGACGCATTAAAAAGAGCTCTAAAGGACATCAGAGGCTGCCAGGCTCTCATGGGAGGTGTTACGCTTCTGCTTTTGGGAGACTTCAGGCAGACTCTTCCCGTCATTCCCAAAGGCACAAGAGCAGATGAGGTCCAAGCATGCCTAAAGTCCTCTCCTCTGTGGCTCCATCTCAGGACACAGATTCTTACAACCAACACGATAGCTCAATTACACGGCGACCAAACGTCCGCGGAATTTGCACAGGACATTTTGAAACTTGGCGACGGCAAAATAACTCTGGACGCTGCAGGAGAGCTGGAAATGTGGCCATTTTCGACCTCAGTTAATTCTGCAGGGGAGCTGAAAGACAAAGTGTTTCCAGATTTGAGAGAGAATTACCAGAATCACGCATGGTTGTGTGAAAGAGCAGTGCTAGCTCCAAAAATCGTCGCTGTTAACAAAACCAACGACCAAGCACTTCACTCTCTTCCTGGTGTTCTTGACACTTACAAATCTGTTGACACGATGCCAGATCCCAATGAAGTGGTGAACTTTCCGCCGGAGTTCCTCAATTCTTTGGAGCCCCCAGGACTACCGCTTCACAAGCTTCTCCTTAAAGTTGGCACCCCGGTAATGCTGCTGCGGAATTTGGAACCACCAAGACTGTACAACGGGACACAGCTGGCTGTAAAAAAATTGATGGCACATGTAATCGAGGCAACAATCATTTCTGGATGCAGAAAAGGTGATGTTGTCTTCATTCCGAGAATTCCTCTCATTCCCTCGGGAGCAGAAATTCCGTTCACCTTCCAAAGACTCCAATTTCTGCTTCGGGTCAGTTTTGCTATGTCCATCAACAAGTCCCAGGGCCAGACTCTTTCTGTGGCCGGACTTCTTCTGGCAGAACCGTGTTTCTCCCACGGACAATTGTACGTTGGGTGCTCTAGAGTGGGCAGCAGGGAAAGTCTTTTCGCATTTGCACGCCGAGGAAAAACAAGAAACATCGTTTACAACGAGGTGTTGTAAATACAACAGCGAGGAGATAGGTCCGTAATCACCATTTCTTTAGCCAGCCTGATGAGCTTTTAAACAGTCCCTTAACTAAAACGTATGTTTCCCTCGGTTTAAGGTGATCGCCTTCGGAGAGGAACCCAGCTTGACAATCGGCGCGGGAATTTAAGGCGGCTGAACAAATCGTGAATGCATACAGGGTCATTCTAATGGTTGCCAATGAACGCAACTGAAGTCTTTTTTGCGGCCGTTGGAGAACGCAGTCAAAGTCCTTTCAAGGGCTGCAAGTGAACGATCAAACGGCCCTTTTTAGGGCCGAAATTGTTGATGGTGACCCTTCATTTTTAGGGCTGTCAGTGAACGCACAGACAACCCTATTTAAGGGGCCCTACTTGAAATTGTTTGACGGCTACCGCAATGGTCAATTCAAGTGGACAGACAGGTACCTTATCGCTCTTCTTAACAAGCCCGGTTTACCTTTACTTATTTTTCCTAACAACATTTGCTTCCTTTGGTTAAAGGTGAACATACACACGAGCCTTTCTTAGCCCCCCCCCCCTCCTCCATGGTATCGGAAATTTATTTTGCTCACAACAATTTTTTTTTTTTATGAACTCAGAATTGATTTCATCGTGTGTCCCAATTGAAGAATAAATTAAATTTAGAATAACACATTTCTATACAACATATTTTGCTCTTTTCTTCTAATATGTAAGGAACAATTTCATTCCCGGGCAACGCCGGGTGCCTATGCTAGTATTTAATAAAAAAAAAACAAATAATGAAATATTACGTGTTATTGACGAAATAGGGGATGAATATTTACGAGGGACAAAACCCCCAACATTTTGGCAAATCAACGCCTGTTTGTATGCCTTAGCAACGACAATGAAGCATTATCTTGGTGATAGCAGAGATATTAACAAGAACAAAAAACCACCAAGAATACCATCATAAATAACTAAAATAGAAAAAAAGATTGCTGACCTACGAAAAACCATAGGAAATGTGACAATGATCCTTACATGCAAACAAACACAAAAAAACTTCATTCCTCACCAACAAAGAGTGGAAAATAAAATAGAGGCGATGTTTGGTAACAGTAGACCCAGAACTCTTCAATATAAGCTGATCACCCTCAAACAAGAATTGAGAGCTGTTAGCGAAAAACGCCGATACATGAAGAAGGTAGATGAAAGAAAAGTGCTGAATAAGAGATTCAGATGAAACCAAACATTAGTCTATAGAGATATGAAGAGCAAAATAGTAAGTGTCACTGAGGCCCCATCCGAGAAAGACAGATTCCTTTTGGAGCAAAATATGGGGTGAAAAGAAGAATTTCAACCAAGATGCAGTGTGGCTAAAAGAAATCCGAAAGAACTATTGCTCCTACACTTCAACAAAAACATACGAAATAAGTGAGGGTACCCTTGAGACTGCGATAGGAAAACCCCAAGATAAGAAAACACCAGGAAGAGACATGATTGTCGGCTACTGGTACAAAAAACTGATATGCTGTCGGAGGTATTTCACTGACCTCTACCAACAAGTTCTTAAGGGAGATACACTTATAACAGAATGGTTTACATTAGCACAAACATTACTGGTCCCCAAGAACAAAGACACACACTTCGCAAAAAAACTAGCGACCCATTGCATACCAGATCCTGATGTATAAGATGTATACAGCCTGCCAGCACCTGATGTATAAGATGTATACAGCATGCCTGAACCTATTCCTCCAAGATCACTGTGAAAATAACATCATCATCACAGATGAACAAGCAGCTGGAAAGAAAGGGGTTTGGGGATGTGCTGAACAACTCCTAATCAACAAAATTGCGATGTCGGAGGTGCGAAAACTTAGGAGGAATATGGTTACAGTCTGGCTGGACTACAGGAAAGCCTTCGATTCTGTTCCACACTCTTGGACGATAGAGGCCCTCCAACTTGCTAAAGTCCCAGACATTATTATCAAAGCCATAGGGAAGCTGTATTCTTCTTGGGCTACTATCCTAAGGTTAAAGGCAGAGAAGAAGGACTCTATTTTCACTGATAAAATAAAATATCGCACGGGTATATTTCAGGGAGACAGTCTCTCTGTGATATTATTCATCCTGTCATTAAACCCCTTGTCCTTTCTGCTCAAGAAATGTGAAGGATACATCATTGGCTCACAGGAGGACAGAAGTACGAACCTAACCCATAATTTCTTTGTGGATGATCTGAAACTCTATGCCAAGAACATGGATGGGATGAAGAAAAATCTTGACCTGGTTACAACGTTCTCAAAGGATATAGGAATGGAACGTGGCCAAGATAAATGCTCTTATATGACTGTAAAGCGGGGAAAAGCAACATCGTCATCAATGGCCTAACTGTTTCACCGATATCTGATGAGGACTGCTACAGGTACCTGGGGGTAGATAAGAACATATCCTATATTGGTATCTGTAAGAACGCGTAACCAGGGAATACTACACCCGATTAAGAAAGATATGGTCATCGAAATTCTCTGCGCGAAACAAAACAGTGGCTCACAATGTGTTTGCTGTGCCTGTCCTAACACCAACGTTTGGAATACTCAATTGGACGATAGACGAAATCCGTGCAGTTGATGTTGGAACTCGAAAAATACTGAACAACACCGGCAACTTCCACATCAACAGTGACATAGACCGCCTTTACTTGAAACGTAAGCAGGGAGGCAGAGGCCTAACATCAGTCCAGACAACATTTGAATGTCGCATCATATCTCTCCGACAACATCTACGAACCTCTAAGCGTAGGAGCCCGTTTCTCGAGCTAGTCTATCTGCATGAAACAGAGAAGATCATGAGAGTTGGGAAGGAACTCCTCGAGAGATATTCCCTGTGTGATAATCAAAAACTCACACCCAGGGATGTCGCTCAGCAGTATCGCAGTGAATCCATGTATGAAAAACTGCATGCCTATCAGCAAAAAATCATGCATGGATATGTTGCCAGGAAGCTCCAGAGTTAGAGTAATATAGATAAGGAAAGTAGTCTATCTTGGACCAACAACCGCTATATTGGCTCCCACTTTGAAGGATATGCTTTTGCAATCCAAGAACAGGAAATTAACACGAAATACCTGATTCACAAAAGAGATAGGGATGCAGGCAAAACACCTAGATGTGATAACAAGTGCAGACTCTGCAGAATTAACATCGAAGATGTCACCCATCAGCAGCTGTCCAAAGATGTCATCGCGATACTATTTACCTATGAGGCATGATGTAGTGGCCAAAACACTGTACAATGCAATCCGTAGAAAAGATAGCCCCAATAATAAACACATTAAAAGCTACAGCAATGTGGAAGACATAATATGAAAGAGTACTGGTGGAATGTTCCAGTAAAAACCCCAATAAAATGCAGGCAAAACAGACCAGATATTGTGATATGGGACAAGAAAAAGAAAGCATGCACAGTAGTGGAAGTTAGCTGCCCAGCGGATGCCAATATAATATCAAAGATTAGAGAAAAGGAGAATATTTATACAGAACTGATGAGAAATCTGCAGATATTAGACCTGATTACACCTTCAGATTTATGCCTGTGATTATTGAGGCACTGGGGTATGTTAGTAACTGCCTCAATACAAATATTGAGAAGCTAGGCTTCACAGGAACAGAAAGAACACAACTAGTTAGGAAATTACAAGTACAATCCATTAATGGAAGAGTAAAAATATGTAAAACATTCCCAAAATTTTGCATCTAATAACTGCATATACACATGTACAGATACAAAGCATATACACATGCACACATACAACTCAAAACATCAACATCCACACATACATAACCTACCTAGTTGGTGTTGTGTAAATTCCAATGAGAGAGTCTTGTGTCTATGATAGAAACCGACTCTCTCTCTATTGGGAAAAAATTTGTGAAATTATAAAACCAGAAGAATATACATACATACATGGTGGCTGCCAACTCGTTTTCGAGTACGGCCACTACTTTATATCCATGTAAGAGAACCCCTACCGATGCGCTGAACGAGTGTGACTTTTTAGTCCTGCCAGCGACTTGAAAACTCTGGTAGAAACACTACACTTGTGACAATTACTGACACATAGTGCTGGGCCCATGGTACCATGTGACGACAAGTGCAGAGACATCTCCAGATATAAAGCAATGCCTGTCAAAGAGCAAAGGAGCTCTTAAGAGTCAATCGCCATCATAAATCACCGGGAGAGATGACCCCTTAGCCTTTGTCAAGGCAGAATTCTAGAAGGAAAACTCTGATATAACACTTGCAACCCTGATGGTATCCAATGATGTTGACTTGTTCTTCTTTTTGGTAAGTATCATCTTGGTTAAGAGAGTGGGACTGGCTTTGTGCAGTGCCTTTGCTCACTATAAAAGCTTCACATACATACATACATACATACATACATACATACATACATACATACATACATACATACATACATACATACATACATAAATTATATACTGGGTGCTTTAACCTGTTCTTACAGAATCACTGTGCTACCAACAACATCATAACACCTGAGCAAGCTGGTGGAAGGGGGAGGTGCGGGGTTGCATAGATCACCTACTAACTAATAAAATGATTCAGGAAAAAACAACAAAGAATCGCAGAAACATGACTGTGTTGTGGCTGGACTATCAAAAAGCATTTGATAGTGTACCTCATGGGTGGATTATTAAGGCTTTACAGTTAGCTAAAGTCCCACAGCCATTGGTAGCTGCTGTTGAACGCCTGACCAAGAACTGGTATACCAATTTGATCCTTAGAGGTGAAAAGGTGCAAGTTAAGACTGATAAGATACATTACCAGAAGGGCATCTTTCAGGGTGATAGTTTGTGAGTGCTACTCTTCGTTCTCTCACTAAATCCACTATCTTACCTACTCAGGAAACAAGGTGGACAAAGAAGTGGGTCCAGAAGTATCCCCCATCTTTTCTTTGTTGATGACCTGAAGTTGTATGGGCCAAATATCAATGACATCAAGAAACAATTGGACCTCATTACACAATTTTCAACAGACATCAAAATGAAATTTGGTGAGTCCAAGTGTGCATATTTGGCAGTAAAACGTGCCCTCCTCTAGAAATCTAGAGATGAACGGCCTGACAATACAACCTCTACAGTCAGGTGACAACTACAGATATCTTGGACAGGATGAGAATGTCAGATATGATGGACCCATAAATAAGGAGAGAACCAGAACTGAATACCTCAGAAGAGTAAAGAAAATATTGTCATCAGAACTGTCAGCGTACAACAAATACATTGCCCACAATACTTATGCTGTGCCAATTCTAACGCCAACATTTGGCCTGCTGAACTGGTCATTGCAAGAACTAAGTGAGATGGATGTTAGAACTCGCAAACTTCTCAGTGTTACTGGGAACTTTAACATCAATGGTGATGTGGATAGGCTATACTTCTCGCGCAAGGAAGGTGGCCGGGGTCTAAAATCCATATTAACAACATATGAGACCCGGATAGTAACACTGAAGCAACACCTTCAAAAGAGGAAAAAGGTTGGCAACCATCTTGCCCATGTTTATGAGCATGAAAAAAAAAATATCATTAGAATAGCGACTGATCTGGAGGAGAGATATGGAATAAAGCCTGATATAAATCTCTCACCCAGAGAAATCGGAAGATCCTATTCAATGTTCAAACAAGATGAAAAAATTGACCAATTTACAGAAAAAGTTGTGCATGGATACTTGAGACGTAAAACACAGACCATAGAGGGGATAAACCACTCAAAAAGCCTGGCATGGAGTTCCGACAAGTTTATGACATCACACCTTGAGGGATATCTCTATGCAATACAGGAACAAGAACTCCCTACTAAATATCTGCTGCACAAAAAAGGAAAGCCAGCAGCTGACAATAAATGTAGGCTATGTAAAACAAAGATCGAGGATGTAAGCCACATTGTTGCCAGCTGCGAAAGAATGTCATCTCGCTACTACCTCCCCATGAGACACGATGGGATAGCTAGAACCATCTGGAACGCACTTCGGAAAACAAAATTAACAACAAACGAGGAAGAATATATTGAGACAGATGGCACTAAGGAATACTGGTGGAACCTGAAAATAAAAACTGCCACCAAATTAAAGCACAACCGGCCTGATATTGTTGTTTGGGACCACACATTGAAAACGTGTTCTGTTGTGGAGATCAGCTGCCCACTTAATGTAAACGTTGTCAGAATAATACAGGAGAAGGAGGACTCTACGGACCATTGATGAGGAGTTTACAAATCCAGTATCCAAAATACACCTTTAGCTTAAAACCCATCATTATTGGAGCTACGGGTTATATACCAACCCGCTTGGACCAAAGTATGACTGAACTTGGATTTGCGGACAAAAAGCGCAGCTCCCTAATTCATATTCTACAAATGGCTGCGATAGCTGGCACCTTCAAAATTTGCAAAATACTCTTGCGATTCAACGGATGACAATTTCTCTTCTTTTACAAGCTTGCCACCAGGAAGGTGGCCGGTCAAAAAAATATACTCGAAATTAAGAGAAAGAGATAATAACATACATACATACATACATTGAAGATTTCAAGCACGGGTAAATTATGCCTGAGTAACATTAAAATGTTTTTCATTTACTAAATTATTCATTGGATTTCATGCTTACATTAGTATTTTCATAATGATTGAAAATTGTTCACTTTCTATATTTAATAATTAATATATTTATGTCAGGTAAAATTATGTATAAGATGTAAAAATTTCATGATTAACATTTACAATTCTTGTCATATAAATCACTGCTAAGAAGCTAACAAGGAAACGTATTACTGATACACAGACACACACATGTGTTTATATATATATATATATATATATATATATATATATATATATATATATATATATATATATATATATATATATATGTATATATATATGTATATATATATATATATATATATATAGAATATATATATATATAGAATATATATATATATATATATATATATATATATATATATATATATATATATATATATATATATATATATATATACACATACATACACACAGAGATATAAACGTGTAAACATGTATTTATGTATGCGCGTGTATGGTTGGGGTTTTGTATGTTTAAAGAAAATAAGATTTAATGTAAATATACACCCACATATTCATATATATATATATATATATATATATATATATATATATATATATATATATATATATAACTGTATGTGTATGCGTGTATATATATATATATATATATATAGGATACGCTTTTGCAATTGAAGAACAGGAAATTGACACGAAATACCTGATTCACAAAAGAGATAGGGATGCAGGCAAAACACCTAGGTATGATAACAAGTGCAGACTCTGCAGAATTAACATCGAGGATATCACCCATATCATAAGCAGCTGTCCAAAGATGTCATCGCGGTACTATCTACCTATGAGGCATGATGTAGTGGCCAAAACACTGTACAATGCAATCCGTAGAAAAGATAGCCCCGATAATAAACACATTAAAAGCTACAACAATGTGGAAAACATCCATGTACATAATATGAAAGAGTACTTGTGGAATGTTCCAGTAAAAACCCCAATAAAATGCAGGCATAACAGACCAGATATTATGATATGCGACAGGGTGAGGAAAGCATGCACAGTAGTGGAAATTAGCTGCCCAGCAGATGCCAATATAATATCAAAGATTAGCGAAAAGGAGAATATTTATACAGAACTGATGAGAAATCTGCAGATACTCCACCCTGATTACACCTTCAGATTTATGTCTGTGATTATTGGGGCACTGGGTTATGTTAGTAACTGCCTCAATACAAATCTTGAGAAGCTAGGCTTCACAGGAACAGAAATAACACAACTAGTTAGGAAATTACAAGTACAATCCATTAATGGAACAGTAAAAATATGTAAAACATTCCCAAAATTGTGCATCTAATAACTGCATATACACATGTACAGATGCAAAGCATATACACATGCACACATACAACTCAAAACATACACATCCACACATACAATAACATCCATATCTACACATGCATACATACATATCTACCTAGTTGATGTTGTGTAAATTCCAATGAGAGAGTCATGTGTCTATGTTAGAAACCGACTCCCTCTATTGGTAACAAATTGTGAAATTAAAAAACCAGAAGAACATACATACATACATACATACATACATACAGACAGACAGACAGACAGACAGACAGACAGACAGACAGACAGACAGACAGACAGACAGACAGACAAAAAGCGCAGCTCCCTAATTCATAGTCTACAAATGACTGCGATAGCTTTCACCTTCAAAATTTGCAAAACATTCTTGCGATTCAAGGGATGACAATTTCTTTTCTTTTACAACCTTGCCACCAGGAAGATGGCCGGTCAAAAAAATATACTCGAAATTAAGAGAAAGAGATACATACATACATACATACATACATACATACATACATACATACATACATACATACATACATACATACATACATACATACATGTATTTGTCTATGGGAACGTATGAATAAACAAGCAGACAGACAGACTTACCGGCGATATGAATGAATTGATGGGAAAATCATATGGCAAAAAGACAATGCAAGCCATTTACCAAAATAGTAAAACAAATATATACAACACACACACAGACACACACACAGATACATACATACATACATGCATACATACATACATACATACATACATACATACATACATACATACATACATACATACATACATACATACATACATGGTGGCTGCCAACTCGTTTTCGAGTACGGCCACTACTTTATATCCATGTAGGAGAACCCCTACCGATGCGCTGAACGAGTGTGACTTTTTAGTCCAGCCAGCAACTTGAAAACTCTGGTACAAACACTACACTTGTGACAATTATTGACACATAGTGCTGGGCCCATGGTACCATGTGACGACAAGTGCAGAGAGATCTCCAGAAATAAAGCAATGCCTGTGCTGTGAAGCTTTTATAGTGAGCAAAGGCACTGCAGAAAGCCAGTCCCACTCTCTTAACCAAGATGATATTTACCCAAAAAAAGAACAAGTCAACATCATTGGAAACCATCAGGGTTGCAGGTGTTATATCAGAGTTTTCCTTCTCCTAGAATTCTGCCTTGACAAAGGCTAAGGGGTCATCTCTCCCGGTGATTTTGGATGGCCATTGACTCTTAGGAGCTCCTTTGCCCTTTGACAGGTTTTGTTTTTAGTCCTGCAGGATGTCCAAAGTCACCCTCCTCACCAAGAAACCTTGGTGGGGTTGCCAGTTTAGTCGCCAACGACCCGACCATGGGACAGGTTGTACTGGGATACATGTTACCAGTAGCACCAACTGGTGACCTGACATACATACATACATACATACATACATACATATACATACATATATACATACATATACATACATACATAGATTTACATACATACATACATATACATACATACATATACATACATGCATATATACATACATACATACATGGTGGCTGCCAACTCGTTTTCGAGTACGGCCACTACTTTATATCCATGTAGGAGAACCCCTACCAATGCGCTGAACGAGTGTGACTTTTTAGTCCAGCCAGCGACTTGAAAACTCTGGTACAAACACCACACTTGTGACAATTATTGACACATAGTGCTGGGCCCATGGTACCATGTGACGACAAGTGCAGAGAGATCTCCAGATATAAAGCAATGCCTGTGCTGTGAAGCTTTTATAGTGAGCAAAGGCACTGCACAAAGCCAGTCCCACTCTCTTAACCAAGATGATATTTACCAAAAAGAAGAACAATTCAACATCATTGGATACCATCAGGGTTGCAGGTGTTATATCAGAGTTTTCCTTCTCCTAGAATTCTGCCTTGACAAAGGCTAAGGGGTCATCTCTCCCGGTGATTTTGGATGGCTATTGACTCTTAAGAGCCCCTTTGCCCTTTGACAGGTTTTGTTTTTAGTCCTGCAGGATGTCCAAAGCCACCCTCCTCACCAAGAAACCTTGGTGGGGTTGCCAGTTTAGTCGCCAACGACCCGACCATGAGACAGGTTGTACTGGGATACATGTTACCAATAGCACCAACTGGTGACCTGACACATACATACATACATACATACATACGTACATACATACATACATACATACATACATACATACATACATATACATTTACATTCATACATACATACATTCATATATACATACACATATATATATATATAAATATATGTAAGTCTGACTGTGTGTGTGTGTGTAAGTGTGTGTGTGTGTGTGAATGTAAATGTCTGTGTGTGTCTGTCTAGTATGTATATATATCTAGTATTAAGGATACTATTTATGGTTATGTATATAATAAAACCTTATATATTTATATATATTTTAAACCCTAAATACTGGAAGACAGTAATTCATTACTATCTTATTACCAGTAAGATAAATAGCTCGATGTAATAACATCAGTTGTTTCACAGAGCAGTTATATAGAAATTATTGTTTCCTCCAAACCGAGGTTTGGATTCTTTGGAGCAACTATTTAGTGATTTTTACATACATGACCTCCTTTTCAACACAAGAGACATATAAAAACATATGTATATATTGACCCACAGTGGGTTGACATCCATCATAATAATATAATAATATGGCAATTTACATACATTCATATTAAAGGACAAAATTAAAGTTAAAATTAAAATTAAAATAAATAAAAATAAAAATAAAAATAAAACATTGGCAGTTTATGAAGATAAAGCAAGAGGAAAGTTTAGAGTAGTCAGTGTACGAAATAGTCTCACGTGTGGCATGCACGCGTGTCTTATTTATACAGTATTATAGTGCGGCAGATTGATACATGTAAAACAAGCAGTTAAAGCAGGCAATCAATAGCATCATGGGGTCTGTATTGTTAAAGCATTTTTCACACACACCTGTACGATATATACGTGTAAGCCCGTTTGTAGAGAAACACCAAAAATATAACAAATGTAACAAATATATATATATAATGGCTACCCTTTAAATTTCATTGATATATATATATACTACGGTGAATTGTCAATATCGGTAGCTGATCGGACGTCATGCTTTGCAGCAAAGAGTTACGGCCCTTTATGGTCTGAGTTCAAATCCCGCCGAGGTTAACTTTGCCTTTCATCCTTATGAGGTCGATAAAATAAAGTACCAGTAATACACTGGGATAATGCTGGCCTTGTGCCATATGTAGAAACAATTTATATATAAATTAAGACGTTGGTTAGGATGATTTACGGCAGGCATGTCAAATATGCAGCTCTTTCCAAGCACACCCGCGGCCCGCACAAAGGTTTTTACAGCGCGAGCATGCTTTATCTTCGTAAAATAAATTTTTTTTTAATTTGTTGTAATGTTCGCAATTAGTTGTTGTGTGTGGCCCTATGTGGCCCTCGGAGGACCCTCAGTTTGACATGCCTGCTTTACTATATTCATTCCAACTCATTGGTCAACTTTGCCTTTCATCCTTTAGATAAAAAAAGTACCAGTTTGGTACTGGGGTCGATTCTTCCTCTATAGAAAAAATCGGCTGTGTTTAGACCTAGAGAGGGTTGGGCTCCGCCAGGTTTAAATGTGTTCTTAGACACACCGTATGACAGTGCCTCTACGACTCCACAGAGAATTATGGGGTCTTTATCCTATCTTTTATATATATATATACTAGCAAAATACCCGTCAAACGTGATGGGTTTTATTGTAAAAAATATTTTATATAATATTTTTTTTAAAACAACATTATATATAAAAATGCTTGAATCCTCGACTTTTCCTGTTCCTTTTCACTCTGCCGTATTTCATTTTACATCATGCAATTTCAATCCTATTCTTCCATTATTTTCTTTAATCATTATTAAACATATATATACTGGCGGTGAATTAGCAGTATCGGTAGAGGGTCGGACGCCATGCATTCTAGCATAGTTACGTCCCTTTACAGTCTGAGTTCAAATCCCGTTGAGGTTAACTTTGCCTTTCATCCTTACGGGGTCGATAAAATAAAGTACCAGTAATGGACTGAGTATTTGCTGGCCTTGTGCCAAAAGTAGAAACAATTATTAAACATATATGCACTAAATTATTTAATTTATGATATATACTGCTTGTATTTTCGTTGTGGTTTTATCCCCTTAACCACAGTTTTCAATTTGTCACGCTATTTAACGTATGTTTTTTACTCTGAGATGTAACTTATCGATTTCTCGATATCTTCTTATTGAGTGCTTCGTGCAAAGCTTCCGAATGTTGTTTTTTCCGTGGATGCTGGCCGATCGCTGCAACTTCGATTTTACTTAGTTTCATTTATATATATATGTGTGTGTGTGTGTGTGTGTGTGTGTGTGTGAAGCCAGGAACTTTTCAGCACCCCGGTATATATATATGTATATATATATATGTTTGTGTGTGTGTGTGCGTGAAGCCAGGAAGATTTCAGCACCCGGCATATATATATATATATATATGTATGTGTCTATATATGCATGTGTGTGTGTGTGGTGTATGGATGGATGGGGGAGGGGGTAATATATACAAAAACAACAAATGCAAAGCAAAACAACACACGATTCCACCCACACACCATAAACAACAGCACTAGCGCAATTAAAATTAGACATACGCAGCAGTTTATAAATAGTCGAATGCATATAGATACACAAGAAGATATTTGTGTTAGTGGTGCTAGTGCGTAGAGATTGCAGAAATTGTGCGGAGTTACAAAAGAACCAAGAATTGAAATTTGGGCCAGGTCAGGCTGTTTATCTTTAATGACATCTGCGGAGAAATGCGTAAATAAGATTTGTTTACATATAAAAAAAAACCTGTGTTTCCATACAAATCTTTAGCAGCTTCGATCAAATCATGTACTGTTTCTGTATAGATACGTATTCATAGTAAAGTCCAGCTGCTTCGATCACAATTTAATATATATGAGTGCTACTGGTTGCATGTAAACCAATACAAGCTGTCGCATGGTCGGGTCGTCGGCGACTAAACCGGCAACCCCACCAAGTTTACTCGGTGAGGAGGGTGATTTTGTACACCCTGCAGGACAAAAAACAAAACCTGACAATGGGCGGAAGAACTTATAAGAGTCAACAACGATCTAAAAAAAATCCTGCCAAATCAATGGGTGGCAGTAGTTCCAGCTGCACACATCGAAAGACTGGTGTAGTGGTTCTTAGAACGATGCGGCTTTGCAGATGATCAATAAAAATTGACAATGGAAAGGCGCTCCCGCTCGAGTTAGAAGAGAACTATTGACCTTCATGAGAAGCAGCGACCCCTGATTGTATTCAGCAACCGAAACAAATATGAAGTACACCAAATCCAATACTCCTGGGAGCGGCCCTGGTTCTTCTTATTTGCGAGTGTAAACTCGGCCAGATTAGATTGAATTAGCTGCCACCCCAAACCCTAATAAATGTTTCTACTTTTGGCACAAGACCAGAAATTATACCAGTGCATTTCTAGTACTTTATTTTATAGACCCCCATCAGGATGAAAGGCAAAGTTAACCTCGGCGAGATTTGAAATCAAACCGTAAAGAGACGTAACTCTATACTGCAAAGCAGGGCGTCCGACCCTCTACCGATACTGCCAATCCCAAGCCATAATAATATGCAAATAGGCCCATCTATTTCACTTTAACTGTCACATTGTATAGGTTGCTAAAGCATTTAGCTATGTATTTCTTCGTGGACTCTGAAAGATGTAGGTAGTGTCTGAAGGTGATTCCAACAAGAACCAGAACTCAGGTTAAACTGTTTCATCATTTTTTTTTTTCTTTTTCAATTCACGGAAAATTCGTAAATAGTACATGTTAATATGTTTTCATATATATATATATATATATATATATATATATATATATATATATATATATATGTGTGTGTGTGTGTGTGTGTGTGTGTGTGTAAGAGGTGAGTTTTATTGTAGTACAATAAAGCAATGCAGCTATCGGATAAGAAGCACTCTACAGTTTGTAGGACTGGAGTATAAATAATATAAGATCAAAAGATGGTTAAAAGAGTTCCATGTATTTTATTATGCGCATTTCAAAAACAAATATCATCATGAGATGACATTTGCGTTTTCATCAGATAAAATAGGGATACATGATATGAAGATTAAAAAACACTTGTGAATAGTGGAGTTTTAAATCAACATATATATATATATATATATATATATATATATATATATAGAGAGAGAGAGAGAGAGAGAGAGAGAGAGAGAGAGAGAGAGAGAGAGAGAGAGAGAGAGAGAGAGTTTTTAAAGCATTCCTTTTTCTTTAAATCCATCAACCAATGACCTCCACCCATCCGAATCACCACCCTCTCCTACCACCAGAAAAGCTACTCTGTTGTTGAAGAGTATTTTTTCTACAGCGGGATATGATTTGGTCATCTGTCATGTACACAATAGATCTTTTACGCTGTCAGTCAACTATGATCATATCTACAGGCCGGTTATATGATGCCTGTGTGAGATGCGCGATGCTGCATGGTAGTGAGACATGGGCAGCAACTGCAGAAGATATGCTGCGGCTGGAGAGAAATGAAGCAAGTATGCTCCGTTGGATGTGCAATGTCAATGTGCGTGAACGACCAAGCATAGACGAGTTGAGAAAGAAACTGGGTATAACAGGGATAAGCTGTGGTGTGCAGGAGAGAAGGCTGATATGGTATGGACATGTGATGCGCATGGAGGATGACCGATGGATGAAGAAGTGGCAGGAAGTCCTAGTGGAGGGAAGACGCAGTAGAGGTAGACCACGAAAAACATGGGCGGAGGTGGTGAGACCTTAGATCGCTGAAACTCACGGAAGAGATGACAAAGGACCGAGACGGGTGGAGAGATGCTGTGCTGAATAGGACCCGCCCAACCCTTGCAAGCAGGGAAAAGCGGACGTAAGTCTGTATTTTATCTATACAAATGCCATTATATAACATAACTCGGCAGTCTAGAGTACAATCTATTTAATATAATTATTATCTCTAACTTTTATTTATAATATTTATCCGAAGAGGAGAGAAAGTACCCATTTATGCAGTTGGCTTTAACATGGGCGGTAGGGGAACATAAACAAATATGTGTAGCTTATGTGGTTGATAATCGGTGTCAATATTTCTGGTTAATAGTTAAAAGATAAGGAATTATATTATTGTTATTTGGCGGAAGAATAGGGACCAACAATGGTTTAATGTAGGGTTCACTATTTGAGTGTATGGGGCGAGAGGAGTAACAATATAGATTTGAACATAAAATTTGAACATTCATGGGAGAAAAATCCGCTGTGTTAGCAGTAGTATGGTTTCGAAGGTTTATGAAAATAAAAATATATATAAAGTAGATATTTACATCTCTCTCTCTCTCTCTCTCTCTCTCTCTCTCTCTCTCTCTCTCTCTCTCTCTCTCTCTCTCTCTCCCTCTCTCTCTCTCTCTCCTTTTCTTGCTCTTTATGACACACACACACACATCTAAATAGATAGACACACAGACGTTATCCAATGTGTCCCGTTTTTAAAAGATTAGAGGAGATTTCTCTGCTATTTTTAGCAGCTCACACGTAGAAGTTCTTCTTCATTGATATCTGTTGCACCCTGTTTCTCTCTCTCTCACTCTCTCTATCTATCTATCTATCTATTTCTCTCTCTCTCTCTCTCTCTCTCTCTCTCTCTCTCTCTCTCTCTCCCCTCTCTCTCTCTCCCTCTCTCTCTTTCTTTCTCCCTCTCTCTTTCTCTGTGCGAACTCAGAGTGAAGTGAGTCGGTCAACAGCCTACTAAAATGATTAGTTATAAAATCGACTGAATTAACTGAATCTAAGTCAACAAAGTTCAATGATGAAGATAATATTGAAACAGTTTTACCTTTGGCTTTTTCTCTGAAAGAATAGATTTTTCAATCAGTGACCTCTGCTTTATCTTTGGTTTAGGATCTTTTGATATAAAAATAAAAGAGAAAAAATCATAGCTTAATTGTTAAAAATTGTCGTTCAGTAAAATATTATATTTGTACATAATTACTTCATTTACTCCACTCCACCGCATCCTTGTCCTTGATCTGCTAGAAACGTTAGCCAAATCTCCGGAATATAACGTGCCAGAAAAATAACAAAACAAAAAAACAAAAAGCGAGTCAATTACATCTGGAATGCGGATAAACGGTAAAGAATTGAGACTCAGAAACGGTTAAAGAAACAAGAAGTCTAGCTCGGCATCTGTGGGAATCTTGAAGGGGTGACTATTTACGAAACAAACTTTGTATGCCTCAGAACTGCCAACCTCTAAAATCCCAAACGGGGAGTTCCGTGAAAAAAAAGTGCCCCAATACGGAAAAAAATAAGGCAAAGAGGGAAAATTTTACATAATTGTTTCTACTTTAGGCACAAGGCCAGCAATTACCCAGTACATTACTGGTACTTTATTTTGTCGACCCCGTAAGGATGAAAGGCAAAGTCAACCTCGGCGGGATTTGGACTCAGATCGTAAAGGGATGTAACTATGCTGGAAAGCATGGCGCCCGACCCTCTACCGATACTGCCAATCCACCAATGAAAGCTATACCCATTTTCACAAGAGAAGACATCCCTCATCCACCCCATAGTGGGTGGGAGATCTCCCCGTCGGACGAGGAGAGTTGACAGATCTAATGTATGTATGTGTTTGTATGTGTATGTTGATATTTTCTTCTTTTCGGGTTATAGCTACTGTCGCTCAGAGAGTTGGACTGGCTCAGTGCACAGTCTTTCCTCACTTTAAAAAAATATCTTCATGCACAGGCATTGCACGATAGAATTAATTAATTGTTTCTACTTTTGGCACAAGGCCAGCAATTATCCCAGTGTATTACTGGTACTTTATTTTATCGACTCCTTAAGGATGAAAGGCAAAGTTAACCTCGGCGGGTTTTGAACTCAGCCCGTAAAGGGACGTAACTGTGCTGCAAAGCATGGCGTCCGACCCTCTACTGATACTGCCAATCCACCGCACGATAGAATTAATTAATAATTATTAATAATGGTATATCGTGCAATGGCCATACTCGATAACGAGGGGGCAGCCATCATGTATGTGTGTATGTATTTATGTATGTATAGGCTCGTGATCCCTGGTGCAGTCGTAGTGACATTTGGCGTATTTGGGGTGTTTTAAATCCAGTCAAGCAACCCCTCTCCACGTTTGAACACAGCCGATTTCTTCCAGAGAAAGTGAGAGAAAAAGTGAGAAAGAGATGTAGAGGAAGAAACGATTCCAATACTTGACTGGTGCTGTTTTACCAACATCGAAGGGGTGAAAGGCAAGGTTAACCTCAACAAGTTTTGAACTCAGGGCGCAGAGAACTGGAGCGATTAACAAAAAGCATTCTATCTGACACTCTAACAACTCATAAACAAACTTTAAAATCTATATATAAATTTGAACGACTTCCGCCCGTCCATCCGTCACACAATGTGTTTGTGGGGATATGTGTGTGTAAAAGGAAGAAAGGGGATGGTGAAAAAACTATAGCAAAACCGTGGCTGATGTTTCATTTGCTACGCTCTGTGTAAGTGTATGTGTATATTGTGTTTGTGTAAATGTATGTGTGTATGTGTGGGGGGGGGGGTGAATGTATGTGTGTGTTTGTGTGAATGTATGTCCGTGAGTGTGTATTTTTGTAAGTGTATCTGTATTTGCGCGTTTATATTTATATACTCATACATATAAATGTATGCATGTTCACATACACAGACGCACGCACATATACACATACGTATCAGCGTGTTGAAAAAAATCCTAGTCTGTAAAATGGTAGACATTATATAGCCACATTCACATAAATGGCATCATTACTAAGGAAAGGAAAGAAACCGATTGTCTGATAGGATCAAGAAACTGTTTCCATTGGTGATAATTTCTGTCGGTCGCATCTTCAGGCAAAAGCATCACTTCTTTTCTGGCAACAGGTATTGGGATCTGAACTCAAAACCAGAACATGTACCACAAATCATATCGTTCGACTCTTGGTACTTTTTTTACCGACCCCGTATGAACGAAAGGCCAAATTGGAAATCAGAGCGTAGTTAGCCGGAACAAATTCCGACGTTCTGACGACCCCTATACTTGACTGATACTTTATTTTATCGACCTCGGAAAGATGAAAGGCAGAGTTAACATTGACGGAATTTGAACACAGAACTTAGAAAATCGTAACTAGATACCGCAAAGACGTTCTACTGATTCCATCAAACCACTGCCCTACTGATGAGTTTACTATTAAACCACACAAATAAGCTAACAATCTGGAGCCTATATAGTGACAACATTCAAAACATTACCAGAAAGCCATTATTGTTGTCACTAACATAAATCAAATACAAATCTTTTCAATTTATGTTACTGACCTTGAACACACAGAATGACAACATCCAAAACATTTGCTGCACATTTTAATGCCTTATGGACAAAAGGAAATACCAGATATATTAAATATGGTTCTATTCTATTAACATAAACTAAAAATTCCTCCCGACTTTCAGAAAGACTTCTTATCTGTCAGTTTTGATTTACATTAAAACCTTTTGACATTATCCAAAGAAAAAGAGCCTGGACGTGTAGAAGAAGGCTTTATCGACGTGTTTTATCATCTGTAAATAAAGGTTAATCCCCACTATCTTGTAAGTTCTGAAGAAATTCGTTCCTATTATGTTAAGAGAGTGAACCATTTCACTGATATAATTTATCAGTAAATTTCTTTGGTAATATTATTATTATTATTATTATTATTATTATTATTATTATTTTTGAAGGATTTAATAAAACCAGATAAACTAAAACAAACTATAGTATGAAAATATTTATTTTCCTAGATTGGAAATCACAATTATTAGTGAAATGATAGATCAGAGAAAAGAGCAGTTACTTTAGTTGTCAGTAGAGAACATCCCCTGTAGACAAAGTTTAATCAGAAGATGATGCTACAACTAAAAACGGTTATAAAATAACAAGCTGAGAGATTAGAATTTTCTGCATATATAATTACAGAAAGCTATCGAACGAGGAAGTATTAAAACAATTTTAGACTTACTTGTGATATTAATAGAAAGACTCATACATATGGAAGTGAACAAAATACACGGACTTTTCCACATTGTGTGTTGTTTATTTATTGATCGTAATATGTAGTGATGATTTTTATTATATATATACATATATGTTTGAGTGTGTGTATGTGTGTTTGTGTGTGTGTGTGTATATATATATATATATATATATATATACATACATATATATGCATATACACATACATACACACATCGCATACATGCACACACCCACAAATATCTCTTCTCTCTATATATAAAACGGAAGATGTCTGTCTGTGTGTGTGTATGATTTTTATGCATTTCCACATTTCTCTACCGATTTTGATGATTTTTTTCCCAATGTGCTCCAAATTTACCAACGATGGTCAACGCATAATAAACTTTGCAAAAGATTTCCTGCTTCTATAAAACAAATCGATAAAACTAAATACATGCTGTAACCTACTCTCTTACACGCTTAATTCCTTTCTCTACTACCCTAAAAAAAATCGATGAAACTACATACATGTTGCAACTCTCTTTAAAAGGTTCATCCCTCCCT
The DNA here is from genome assembly GCA_964016885.1 of Eledone cirrhosa. Classification (NCBI taxonomy): domain Eukaryota; kingdom Metazoa; phylum Mollusca; class Cephalopoda; order Octopoda; family Eledonidae; genus Eledone; species Eledone cirrhosa. Next base: position 98,550,106 of record OZ024745.1, read on the forward strand.
CTACTCTCCTCTCAATCTCCTCTGCAACTCTAACAGCGACAAAACTTCGTTCAGGAACGCAACATAAACTTTGAAAACTATGCAACACATCAATTTATACAACAACAAACATAGTCATAACGACGCTCATACATCAAATAACAAAACTTAAAAAGCCGATAAAATAAATAGATTTCATTCAAAAAATTTTCTAAGTGAGTTAATATCTGTATACAACAACTACAACGGTACGCGATGGGGCCCACCCACAGCCCCGGCGGACAGAATGGAGAAGGCGTTTCCCCGGAGGACGGCAAGGGAGACGCGCTGGAAAAGCCACTCCAACTCGCGGGGCTCACACCTGCGGCTGGCCAGCTCAGCGCCTATGGTGATGAGTAAGGAGGTAGTCCTGGGCCCGAGGACACCAGAAGTCTCCACTGCCAGGGGAACGACCGCAAACCTGTCAGAGAGCAACTGGTATTTGACCATTACATTTTACAACCATTACATTTTACATCAAATAACAAATATTCAAAAGCATCAGATGAATTTATACAACAAACGTAGTGATAACGACGCTTAAGCATTTATTTACTTGAATCTCAACAAAGACATATTTTATTGTCCTTTTTGTAATTTTTTTTCTTTGTTTTTAGCAATATGAGACAAAAAAATAATGAGAAAACTTTTATCAGGAACGTCCGATTTTGATGATTTTTTTTTCCAGTATGCTCCAAATTATCGCCCCTGTTTACGCTCTTTTGTGCTATAACTCAGACGGGCTTGGCTTACAGGTTTGTCCTACTATTTGACGTGCATTCTTCATACAACTTACTTAGTACTCACTTTCCACTTATTCACTGTTCAATTGAAATTTGTTGGTACCCCACCCCCCACCCCCACCCCTACTTCCTTGCTTACTCGTATTTACTTTCTTTGCCTCAATAATCATAATTGAGTGGAATCATTAAGAGTACTTTAAAGCAATTAAACTCCGAGCAATGCCGGGCACTTCTGCTAGTATTATATATATATATATATATCATATATAGATAAATGTATATATATATATATATATATATATATATATATATATATATATATATATACGTCATATATATATATCATATATATATATATGTATGTATGTATATATATATATATATATATATATATATATATATATATATATATATATATATATATATATATATTACTCGTTCCTATATATATATATATATATATATATATATATATATATATTCCATTTCAGAAACTAATTAGTTGGGAGTGAAATTTTAGTAAGTAAGTTAATTTTATAATTTTCTTATTTTACGTCTCTCATATATATATATATATATATATATATATATATATATATATATATATATATATATATATATATATATATATATATATATATATATATATATATATATCATATATCATATATATATACATATACACATACTCTTACTATCCACTTTCCACAGTGTGACACAGTTTCAGACAGTTTACACCACAGACACACCACCTTTGATATAAAAAATATTACATAGATACCATGTTGTAAATCAGGAGCAATTTTGATAAAATGATGACGCCTATGAATTATCTCCTTAGGCCGCTTTCTCTTGTGTGATTCAATTGTATCGTCTTCCTATTAGAAATAGATGGATCAACCATTAAACAAGCAGTTAAGTTTTACTGAATTAAATTGTGAATTATAAACCAGTATCGGTAGAGGGTCGGACGCCATGCTTTGCAGCAAAGAGTTACGGCCCTTTATGGTCTGAGTTCAAATCCCGCCGAGGTTAAGTTTGCCTTTCATCCTTACGGGGTCGATAAAATAAAGTAGCAGTAATACACTGGGATAATTGCTGGCCTTGTGCCAAAAATAGAAACAATTATTTGATTGTCAGAGTTGTTAAAATGCCTTGCGGTATTTGTTCTGGTTCTTTATATTCAAATTCCACTGAGATCAACTTTGCTTTTTATCCTTACGGTGTTGGTAAAATAAAGTTCCGTATAAAGTACCGTAAAGTAAACATAAATATTTGTGAAGGCGCGTGGCTTAGTGGTTAGAGCATTGGGCTTGAAATTGAGCGGTTGTGAGTTCGATTCTCGGACCGGGTGATGCGTTGTGACCTTCAGCAAGACACTTTATTTTACGTTGCTCCAGTTTACTCAGCTGTGGAAATGAGTTGTGACTTCACTGGTACCAAGCTGTGTTGGTCATTGCCTTTCCCTTGGACAACATCGGTGGTGTGGCAAAGTTAACCTCGGCGGGATTTGAACTCAAACCATATCCCGCCGAGGTTAACTTTGCCTTTCATCCTTACGGGGTCGATGAAATAAAGTACCAGTAATGTACTGAGATAATTGCTGGCCTTGTGCCAAAAGTAGAAACAATAAAATAACTCCTTCGAAATATAGTAACTCCCCAATATAGTAACTGTTAAAGCTTAAGTAAATCTATTCCACATACCACCATAAATGAAACTTAAGGGTCAGTCCGTCTGTTTGTTCCGGCGGAAATGTCTGAACAAAGCTGTTGTTATTGGCCTAGCTGTTACCAACAAAGATATTGTTAATAGCTTGGCTGTTGCCAACATAAATGTTATTGTTGTTGTTGTTCTGTTTGTTGCCAACGAAGATGCTGTTGTTAACTCAACTGTTTCAAAAAAGCATTGGTTTTAGCATAGTTATTGTCAATAAAGACCTTTGCTAGTTTCCACGATGGTTTTCTGTGCTTCTACAAAATGTTGTCGTCTGAGGTGATGGGAAGCTCACAGTTTCTGCCATTGTTCTTGTTATCGAGCTTTTATTACTTTCACAGGTTTTTTTTGTGGTGGTAGTGGTGGTGTTGTTGGCGGTATTTTGTTTTGGCAATTTTCAGTAGCGGCAAGGTGTCATATTCCACAGTGGTTTCTTGTGCTTTGTTGTTGTTGCTGGTGGTGGTGGTATAACTACCTGTTGCAAATGTGGCGACAGCAGTGTGGAGGATTCTGTGTTTGGGAAGTGTGGGCAAGGGGGTCGAAGAAGATGACACCATCTTGTAATATTATTGAATTTTTTAAAACAAAGTCTCAAAAAGTATTTTGAAATTCCTGCCCCGGGGGCGAGTGACACAGGGAAACAACCATACCCTAGTTTAACAGCACTCTGGAAACAATAGTTCGACAATAATTGTTTCTACTTTACGCACAAGGCCAGCAATTTTCCTCAGTGCATTACTGGTACTTTATTTTATCGACCCCGTAAGGATGAAAGGCAAAGTTAACCTCGGCGGGATTTGAATTCAGACAGTAAAGGGCCGCAACTCTATGCTGCATGGTGTCTGACACTCTATCGATACTGCCAATCTACCACCCTCAAGACTTAATTGTGTATGCTTCAAACCAGACAATAGTAGTCCCTAAACGGGTAAAATTTTAAAAACAATATCGAAACTTACGGTTGCAAAATAAAGCGTGCTACCAGCTAAGAAAACAAATATGACAATAATTCTTTCCAGCGTTGGCACAGTGAAGGTAGGCGGCCTAGTGGTTAAGGCATTTTAACTTACCACTATAATGTTGTGGGTTCAATTCCTGGACCAGGTGGTGCGTTAGCTTTTATTATCAAAACACTTCACTTTACTCCAGTAGACTCAGCTGAAAATGAGTACCAGCAGTAGCTGTGGGATTAATCCTGCCAAGGACTACTGTCCTTTACTAGGGGGAGTCTTGTACTCTGAGTTTCTTAACAGGGGGGGGGGGTAACGCGGATAAGTACCGCACTAATGGCTTGGGACGGACAGATTAACATTTTTAATGTTGGTACAAGCCCAGCAAATTGGGGGAAGGGAAAGCCGATTATTTGGACCCCAGTACTGGGGTAGTACTTTATTCTATCGGCCCTGCAAGAATAAATGGCAAATTTGATTTGATCGGGATTTGAACATGGGATGTAGAGTGTATAAAGATATATCGCAAAACATTTAATTCGACATCCTAATAGAGGTTTACAATTTAGGCACAAGGTCAACAAGTTTGGGTGGAAGGGAAAGTCGATTAAATCGATCCCAGTGTATGACTTGTACTTTATTTTATCGACCCCGTAAGGATGAAAAGCAAAGCTAACCTCGGTGGGATTTAAACTCAGAACGTAAAGGGACATAACTATATGCCGCAAAGATGGTGTCCGACCCTCTACCGATACTGCCAATCCACCACCCTACCCTAATAATTGTTTCTACTTTAGGCACAAGGCCAGACCCTACCCTAATAATAATAACTGTTTCTTCTTTAGGCACAAGGCCAACAATTTGAAGGGGATGGGAAAGTAGATTAAATCGACCCCAGTGCATTACTGGTACTTTATTTATCGACCCCGTAAGGATGAAAGGTGAAGCTAACTTCGGTGGGATTTGAATTCAGAATGTAAAAGGCCGTAACTCAAAGCTGCAAAGCATGGCATCCGACGCTCTACCGATACTGCCAATCCACCACCTTAATACCCTAACAATGGTTTCTTATATAGGCACAAGGCCAGCAATTTTGGGGGAGGGGAAAGTCGATTAAATCGACCCCAGTGCGTGACTGGTACTTTATTTTATCGACCCCCGTAAGGATGAAAGGCAAAGTCAACCTCGGTGGTATTTGAACTCAGATCATAAAGGGCCGTAACTCTATGCTGCAAAGCATGGTGTCTAACGCTCTACCATTATGGCCAATCCACTGCCTTAATACCCTAATAATAATAACACTGTCACATTGTAAGTGATTATGACATACAATAAGGTAAAGGGAGGTAATATAAGTTGAAGTTAACTTACTATATCATGTCCTTCTTTCGCTGAATTCAATATGTGTGTGTCGCGTGCACTTACCGAACCTTGTAAAAGAAGAAATTGAATAGATTGACTAAAATAAATTGAATAGATTGACTAAAATAAATTGAATAGATTGACTAAAATAAATTGAATAGATTGACCAATAAATTGAATAAATTGACTAAAATAAATTGAATAGATTGACCAATAAATTGAATAAATTGACTAAAATAAATTGAATAGATTGACCAATAAATTGAATAAATTGACTAAAATAAATTGAATAGATTGACCAATAAATTGAATAGATTGACTAAAATAAATTGAATAGATTGACCAATAAATTGAATAGATTGACTAAAATAAATTGAATAGATTGACCAATAAATTGAATAAATTGACTAAAATAAATTGAATAGATTGACCAATAAATTGAATAAATTGACTAAAATAAATTGAATAGATTGACCAATAAATTGAATAAATTGACTAAAATAAATTGAATAGATTGACCAATAAATTGAATAAATTGACTAAAATAAATTGAATAGATTGACCAATAAATTGAATAAATTGACTAAAATAAATTGAATAGATTGACCAATAAATTGAATAAATTGACTAAAATAAATTGAATAGATTGACCAATAAATTGAATAAATTGACTAAAATAAATTGAATAGATTGACCAATAAATTGAATAAATTGACTAAAATAAATTGAATAGATTGACCAATAAATTGAATAAATTGACTAAAATAAATTGAATAGATTGACTAAAATAAATTGAATCAATTGACTAAAATAAATTGAATAGATTGACCAATAAATTGAATAAATTGACCAATAAATTGAATATGTTTGGCACAAGGCCAGCAATTACTCCAGTGCATTACTGGTACTTTATTTTATGACACCGGTAGGATGAAAGGCAAAGTTAACCTCGGCGGGATTTGAACTCAGAACGTAAAGGGCCATAACTATGCCGAAAAACATGGTGTCTGACGCTCTACCGATACTGCCAAACCACCGCCCTAATACTGATTGAATATTAATAGGTAAGGAGTGATTACGAAGGCTTGTGGCTTAGTGGATATGGGGGTTCGGCTAACAATCGTAAGGTTGTCAGTTCAATTCCCTACGATACATTGTGTTCTTGAGCAAGACACTTTATTTCACGTTTTACTAGTCCACTCAGCTGTCAAAAGAGTGTTGTATTGGTAATTCAAAGGGTTAGCCTTGTCATTCAGTGAATCCCCGAAAACTACGTTAACGGTAGACGTTCCTGTGGAATGATCCTCCAACGCCCACCACCACCACCACCACCACGCTAATTTCGCAAGTAGGGTGCTGCTCGGTTGTTCGAACAACTGGAATGTTCGTCGTCGGAAGTGACGGGGGTCCCCGCACTCCTTCTTCAAGCAGTGTTGAAACGTTGATTTCTGGGTTGATGGCTCTTAATATGTAAAGCGGTTTGAGTGAATTGTGGGAACAACTACTGTTGATCGTGTGTACTCACGCGCACACTTTTGTGTGTGTGTGTGTGAGTATGTGTATGTGTGTGTGAGTATGTGTATGTGTATGTGTGTGTGAGTATGTGTGCGTGTGTTGTGTGTGTGTATATGTGTTGTGTATGTATGCCTGTGTGCATGCGCGTCTTTACATATGTACGCACGATTAATTCTATTCTTAACATCGCACGGCTAACGAGACAAAATATATATAAACACCCACACCTACACAGACTACGCACATATACACACACACTGATATATAAATATAAATAAATATATATGCATACAAGTGCGTGTAGGTGTGTATATATTTGGAAGTGTATAATGAGAAACGAGGAGAGAAAGAGAATATATAAAGTCACACACACACAAACACATAACTAATCGAGTTCCTGCATACAAACACAGTCAGGCATGATAGGTGCATACATGATCAAACGATCTCACAGATTTAACTTAAAATTTGGAAACACCTGGAAAGGTCATAGAGTGAAAGAAATACTCCTTAGTGTTGACTTTACAAGAAGATATGTAAGAGTTATTCCTATGCCACGTCAAATCAACTCGTTGACCTAGAGTACTAAAAATACACTCGAAACCTGAGTGTATTTTAATGAGTATTTGGGATAGTGCGGCTTCGGAAGCATCCGATGATGTTGACAAGTTCTCCTTTTCAAGGTAGTGTTTTCGATGCTCAAAGGGTGGGATTGGTCGAGTGCAAGGCCTTCCTCACTTAAAAACCCTTCAAAGTACAAGCATTGCTTGTTCAGGATCTGTTACAAGCGATTGCAATACTCTTAGCAGAGTCCGCAACCATCATTTGAGGTAGTACCTGGTAATTCAATGCTTTTACTTTATCAAGGTATCCTCGACATAACAAACCTTCAGTATCTTAACACTCATGCGCAGTGCACACATTCTTTCGCTTACCTTTCAGTGATTTCGCAAGTTCCTTTAAATTTTCCAGTTGCGCCGTCGCCATTGCCCTCAATTCGTCGTTTGTTGATAATTGAGCCGCTTTGATTGCCAGAAAAGCGGTCATTTCTTCCGTTAAATCGTCCAAGTTCACCTTCTCTTTAGCAAGTTCAGCTGAAATAAATAGTTCATGCTGAATCAATTTCCAATTAATATTGGTGATTGGTATTGTATTTATTTATTTAGGCAAAATAATCAGTAAAAATCTTTTTGTATCTTAATAAATGTTGGGAGCAAAAACTGATTCAAATGAAGTTGTTTTTGAACCCTAAATGTCTCTACAACAAACGAATGAGTAATACCTATCTCCGTACTGGACGCTGGGCTCTAATTTTTACCTCCGTATTGGATGCTGGGCTATCATTTTTAACTCTGTATTTGACGCTGGGCTATCATTTTAGTATATTTAATTGAGAAAATGGAATTCAACACTGCTAGCCAAACTTTTATGCAAACTGTTAAACTAGACTCTTCTATTATATAAACTTACTTTTTTATGGCTTCTTCAGAATAGGAAGGGTAGCTACCACACCCCTTTTCAGGGTCTCGAAGATTGTGGGAGGAAGGTATGAAGTTACCTGAGACTTGTCCCCTATACTTGCAACAGAACGGACTCTGTTATAGGTTAACCTAGACTTGGTAGGAGTGTTACGTCAGACGAAAGATTTAGAAACGTCTACAAGATTTCCTATTGACGAATACACGATAATATGTCACTGAGTTTCCTTGAGCGTTTCTACTGAAGGTATTTTGTAATGGACCAGATATACGGTCTAATACTGGATTTTATTATGTATGTGGTTTCATGGTTAAGGTGTTCGGTTCACGATCGTAAAGCCCTGATTTCGATTCCCAACCGCGCGTTATGTCAACTCAGCTGGCAAAATTGTGTTGCACCTGTAATTCAACTGGCCAGCTTTGTCAAAAACTGTACCACACTGAATCTCCCTGAGAACAATGTTTAAGATACACGTGTTTGTGGAATGTTCAGTCATTTCACGCTAATTTCACGGCTGTTCCGTTGATCGCATCAACTGGAACAATCATCGTCAGAACCGACGGGGGTCCAAGTTATACACATACGTGTGTGTGAGAGAGTGTTTTGTGGTCTCACTGGCGTGGTATGCAATTAAGTACTCAATACAGTTAGATAGGGTTCAATAACATTAATTCAAAATGAACCTGTGTTAATTGGTTGTTCCCGATCTTTAAGCAAACTACTAAAAGCGACTTACTCAGCTCTGTCTGCCTGCCTGCCTGCCTGCTTGCCGGCGTGTGTGTGTGTGTGTGTGTGTGTGTGTGTGTGTGCTCGCGCGCGTGTACGTGTGTGTGTGTAAAACTAATTACAATATTCACTGACCATTTCCATTCTTTTAGTCGGTCACCATTAAAATCTCCGATGTTCCCGCCAAATCGGGGAGAGGGCATTTCGCCTACAGAAGGAGGTGGAATGGCTAACACAGCGGGCATCACTGGCTGTTCTTGATGGCAATGCTTTTGTCATCTTGACAACCAGGGATGTAGACATTTCCCCACTTCCCATTTTTTGCCCTTTTTTTAAATTATTGTTTTCTTTCTCTCAGTTTATAAAAATGTAGAATTGAATATGAATTGCTATATAAAATAGATTCTTTTACTGTTTTCAGTCATTGGACTTGTGCCAAGCTGATTTGATATGTAAAATTGAGGGGTTTGCTGTGTATTCTAATTTTTTTTTTTTTTGTGTATGAGGGTCTACCCAAACCTGAAATGCCCTGAGCCCCCAGTGACTTCATCCCATCTGAACTCCGGCTGTTACTATCCTGTTCAATGCATTCCAACGTGGAAGGTGGGTATGAAATGATGATGATGATGATGATTTTCAAATAATCATATTGCATCATAATAAAACCAGAATAGTTTCAGGTAGTTTCAGGTGGTCTCTCATCAAATGGGTTAACTATTTAAAGCCTCGTTACTTTTTAGACACTCGAGCTTCCGTTGCAATCGAACATCTTCATCTCGCAAGTCCTGTCTTCGTTTTCGAAATTGTTTTATATATTTGATGAAAAAGTCCTTCTCGTCATTTAAAATGTGCAAATTATTTTCCAACTCAGCTACCGACCCTGGAAAACAGAAATAGGAGACAAATAGTTAAGACTCTTGCTGCATATTTCTAATAAAAGATCATGTCTATAATTTTGGAATAATTTTAAAATAATCAAGAATTTGAAAGGATTTGGTAATATGATTAACTTTCTCGTTTTTTAACCTTGTGTTTGGAACAACATAACAGAGGTTCTTACAGGAAACTGTAATGGGAGGTTTTTAGATAAACTTTCTTATTTAGTAACCTTGTGTTTGGAACAACTTTACAGAGGTTCTAACCTGAAACTATGGTGGAAGGTTTTTTAGATAAGATTTTTCATTGTTTAACCTTGTGTTTGGAATAACTTTACAGAGGTTCTTACCTGAAACTATGGTGGAAGGTTTTTAGATAAATAACATCACTTAAAAACAAACAGCTTTGTATCATAGAACTAAAGGATTATCAGGCGGTTTTGGTATCAGTCATTAATATATAATGCTCTCCTGCTTGAGAGGAAAGTAAAGGGGATAGCCATAATTTAGCGGGGCTGGGGTGTTAACTAAATGGTAGTTATGGCAAATAGGAAAGGTCCTAGTAAAAGCATAATTAGGATGTTAACTCAGAATTCACAATTGATGCCAAAACCCAAGAAAACCCTTTTTAATGTCCTACTGATTCAATTCCCCCAATTCTAAGAATCTAATCTATTCTAATCTGGCCGAGTTTACACTCGCAAATAAGAAGAACCAGGGCCGCCCCTTAGGAGCATTTGGTTTTCTATATTCATATTTGTTTCGGTTGCTGAATACAATCAGGGGTCGCTTCTTCTCCTGAAGGTCAATAGTTCTCTTCTAACTCGAGCGCCTTTCCATTGTCAATTTGCATTGATCATTGTTCTCAGAGCCACTACACCAGTCTCGATGTGTGCAGCTGGAACTACTGCCACCCATTGATTTGGTAGGATCGTAACTCATTTCTACAGCTGAGTAAACTGGAGCAACGTGAAATAAAGTGTCTTGATCAAGGACACAACACATCACCCGGTCCAAGAATTGAACTCATAACCTTTCGATTGCAATCCCAATGCTCTAACCACTAAGCCATGCGCCTTCACTAAGTAGGCTTCATGATAAGTATGTTACTCCTTTAACAGTTGCAACACAATACGAGTTTTATTGTTGTTGTTTCTGCTGAGGATGAGGCTGATGCTGTTGTTGTTTTTGTTTAGCCCCCAGATCAGCCCTGATCGAGCAGGGAATGTGCATGATTAAAAGCGTTCCAGTCATGACCATATCGTCATAATTATCTAGGTCTACATTATCCAACGTCTTCTTCATCATTTTAACACGTAAAGCTGTGAATTGAGAAATCTTTGGCTGATATTTCTTGCAGATCAAGCAACTATGTAGAGATATTCTCGTTAGTTCATGTTTCTTTAGTCCATCTTGTAGTGAGTTGGAAGAATCGGTATTTTGTGGCATTTAGTTATGTCCCTTTGCGTTCTGGGTTCAAATCTCACTCGGGTTGATTTTGATTTTACATTTCCTCCTTCTGTGGTCGATAAAATAAGTCACGGATAGTGGCGTAGATAGAGTGTGTGCCACCTAGGGCAGACCTTGAGTTTGCACGCACACATACCCTGTATCGGCTGCCTATACAGGCATATACAACAGACCCAAAATGCTATCCCTATTGCCCCCTAGCTGCGCTACTATGATACAGACAAATTCCTGGGTTAGTTTTAATCTATTAAAACACATGTATGACCAGATTTCAATGACTAAAACTAGTAAAATAACCATTATATCTTAAAATGGGAGGTTTGTCGGGTTTATCTACCCCGGGTGAACTGTATTAATATGGTTTCTGTGCTTATCAAATGCCCCCAATAGGTTGTGATACGGAAGTGTTTATAACAAAGAAAGGGAGCCGTTCATCAAGCTGGACCAAGGATATTATATCTTCGCTGGTTTTTCCATTGCTGATACTAACTAATGGTCGTCACTAGTGACAGAAGGAGACTATCTACCAGTCACTAGTGACAGAAGGAGGCTATCTACTAGTCACTACTGACAGAAGGAGACTATCTACTAGTCACTAGTGACAGAAGGAGGCTAGCTACTAGTCACTACTGACAGAAGGAGACTATCTACTAGTTATTAGTGTCTGAAGGAGGCTAGCTACTAATCTTCACTGGTATCAGAACGAGGCAAGATTTGAACTCAGAACATATAAGGCAAGATCAGATACCGCAAAGTACCCTATCCGATTCTTTAAGTATTCTTCCAATCCTCTAGCGCCTGACAGATACTCTATTTATCGACTCCTAATGGATGGAGATTTAGACTCAGAGAACCAGAACAAACACCGAGGCCTTTACTCCGACACTCTAACGACCCCATTATAACAACTACATACAACTTCAACTGTAAACTACTTCTGGAAGAACAAAGCGATTAAATCTAGAGTCAAAAGTAACAAATAGCTAAGTACAAAACATGGAATCGACAACATAAACAGTGTGTCAGTGAGGAATGTTAATGTAACTTTAGACAACCTGTCAGTTGTTGTTGTTGTTGTTGTTGTTGTTAGGGGCAGTGGTGGTGGTGGTGTGACTGCTACTGCTGCTGTTATTGCTGTTTTTGTTGTTGCAGAGTTTCAGGTCAGTTCTGGTCCAACAGAAATATGATAAGTAAATTTAGTCGACAGAACGAATACGTGCAGCTGCAGGATTCATTGTTTCAGATATAACGTCTCACCACATAGCTCACCACCAAACTACAGTTGTTATTTGTACAGTGCTGTAGTCTAAGCATACTTTACTTCAGTGGTTCCCAACCATTTCACTACTAACGTTCGCAATATCAATCTTTTTGATCGCAAACCGCCTGTTCTACGATACATAACTGTTTGTTTTAAAGTGCATATATTTAGATTCTATACAGCACAAAACACTTAGTATGGTTCTATAGAGAATACAACAAATAGTTTAGTTCTATATATCATATTAGTTCTATATA
>OZ024745.1:98567477-98579977 GCA_964016885.1 Eledone cirrhosa
GTAGTGCACACGAGCACTGTACACAATAATTTCATTATTATTAATATGTCGGCTCAACTAGAGTGGGAGAGTCGACAGGAACTAAACAATAATATTTATGAATGAACATGTAGTAAACAATAGAAATTTACTATGAATTATGAAATCGTTTAAAATTCAAACAAGAGATGATGTTGTGTGGAGGTGGAGGAGATCTTAAGCAGTGTAAGTAGTATTTCAGAGATTAAGTTGATAGAGTAGAGTTTTAGTGAGAAGGAACGGTTTCAGCTGGAGAAGTAAGGTGTCTCGACTAGGATAGGTTCTCTTCTCAGGAAGATAAGTGGATCTGAATGAATGGGAGGGCGTATAAATAAAATAAAAAATGAGCGGAAGTAGAAAGAAAAACAAAGATAAAAGGAAGAAGCGAGGAGAAACGGAGAAAGATACGAGAGCAGAGAGAGAAGGATTGAGAAAGAGACAAGGACAGAGACAGAGAGAGAGAGAGAGAGAGAGAGAGAGAGAGAGAGAGAGAGAGAGAGAGAGAGAGAGAGAGAGGGCAGACTGAGAAACAGAGACAGGGAAAGGGAAAGAGGGAGAGAGAGAGAGAGAGAGAAAAAGAAAGAGATGAAGAGAGAGACACACACAGAGACAGACAGTGAGAGGGAGAGAGAGAGAGACAGAGACAGGGAAAGAGAAAGAGGAAGAGAGAGATTAAGAAAGAGACGAAGAGAGATACAGAGAGACGGAAAAAGAGACAGAGACAGGAAAGGACAAAGAAGGAGAACGAAAGAGAGAGAAAGAGGTGGAGAGAGATACAAAGAGAGATACGAAGAAAGAGAGAGACACTGAGAGCGAGAGAGAGAGAGAGAGAGAGAGAGAGAGAGCGAGAGAGAGAGAGAGAGAGAGAGAATGAAAGTAAAATCTGCCAATCAAAAACGTATTCATTCATAGATACATCAAATACTACAGTTAATTACTACATATATTCCCGTACCACGGCTCCTCATCTGGGATGCTACAAACTATGACACCTCCCTTTGCTACCCGGTGTGTTTGACTATCAGACCAGTCTCTGCTGCCCACCATACCAAAAAGAGCAAACTGTCCAAGTATCGGCCGTTCTCTGATAGGTTTGTGGTAGAGCCTGTAGAAGTGGAGACTTCTGGCATTCTTGGCCCCCAGACCACATCCTTGCTCAGTTATCACAACAGAGCTGGCTGAGCGCAGGTGGGAACCCCACGAGGTTAAGTGGCTTCTTTTCAAACCTGTAGCTGTGGAGACTTGTGGCGTTCTTGGCCCCCAGACCACATCCTTGCTCAGTTATCACAACAGAGCTGGCTGAGCGCAGGTGGGAACCCCACGAGGTTAAGTGGCTTCTTTTCAAACCTGTAGCTGTGGAGACTTCTGGCGTTCTTGGCCCCCAAACCACATCATTGCTCACAGCTATCAGAACAGCGTTGGCTGCCCGCAGTTGTTGAAATGTTATTGTTACAGTTGCTGTTGTTGATGCTATTGGTGTTGTAGTTGTTACAGTTGTTGTTGTACTGTTGAAGTTGTTATAGTTGTTGTTGTTGTTATTGGTGTTGTACTTCTTATAGTAGTAGTAGTAGTAGTAGTAGTAGTAGTAGTAGTAGTAGTAGTTGGTGACAAGTCATTGTCATTGACGACGTGTTGTTATTGCCAGCAATGGTGATTTGGTATTTTTATTTCTATTTTATAGTTTATCAACAAAGGTAAAAAGACCAGAAAGTTCAGAGAGAAGAATAGTCTAGAAAGGAGAGATTATTCGGATAGATAGATAGATATGTTTCATTATTAGCCACAGGGGCACAAAAGAAGGGGACAAATACAAAGAGGAATGTTTACATACAATAAAAACATGTAAAATACTATCACAAATGCAATTTAAAAATTAATCGATTTTCCCCAATAGGGGGAGACATTTCATATGGGTAACATACCTCCGAAAAAAATGTGCAACCCTCATCTCCAGGAGTACGAAGAGTTTGTACCCCTTTCCTCTCTTCCTCTTTTTCCACAACCCAGCGGCTGATATAGAGAGAAGGCCCATTCACTCGGGACATTCTCGCCGCTTTCACCCACCTTTCATAAAACTTGCTGGGGTACAACACGTCTCTCTCCATCCTGATTCTTCTTCCAAAGTGGTATTTGAAAAAAAGAATCAGTTGTTGGCCGGAGAGAAAGGTGTCTGACCTCAGCTCTTTTAACCTCGTCCACCATACAACCTCTTTCGCCATAGCTATCACACAAAGGAAAACCGCCCCTCCTTCGTTTTTGAAGGAGGGTCGTGGTTTGATCATGACAATGGACTCGGTGGTCAACCGGATTGGTCCCACCCGCGACAATAGTCGTTCTACATAGCCCCACAGGTGGGTAACGCCCGGGCAGTGTATGAATGCGTGCGCGACGGTTTCTTCGTCTCGCACGCATCTCGGACAGATCTTTTTCGAAGGGTCCCTGCCCGGGCGCCCATGTCTGTAGAGCTTGTCTCGAACTGGTAGAGCTCCTCGGTAGCACTGCCAGGCCAGGGACTTTTGGAAGTTCTCCATCGGTCCCGGGCGGAAGGTCCTACCGAACAGACTGGCCAGTTCGTCTTCCTCTACGCCTAGAGTTTCTCCGAGCGCGTCGTCGCACTTGCTGCGGATCAACCCTCTATAGACTGACGAAGTGGAGTCTCCACTGATCGCCGGGTCCACTTGCCAGAGGGCTGTGGGCGTCTGAGGACATTCGATGTGGCAGTCGCCCATTTTCCTCGGTTTTTTCTTGACCCAGGACTGCAGCTCGGTCAGTGAGACGAGTCGTAGGAAGGCTCGCCTCACGAACGGGGCCCACACCGGTTGTCCGGTGAGGAATACGTAGAGATGCCGCAGCCTGAGCGCGTGTTTGCGCATCGTCAGCCACGGCATCCCCAGCCCTCCGTTGGAAGGGTGTTGGCAGCAGATGGATCTTCACACCAAAGGAGCCCGCTTCTTCCAAAGGAATTGGAAGAGCGCGCGCTCCATTTTGGTGAGCGTTTTGGCTGGACAAGGCACGACGGTCAAGCGGTAGTAGATGACGGTCGCTATAAAAGTGTTCGCCACCTCCGCTCGACCTTTCAAGGATAGTTTGCACTCGGCCCACTTCTGGGTGAGTGCAAATACCTTGGCCGTCACCTCGTTCCAGTTCTTCTCCACCTGGAGGTCCGGAACAAACCAGATCCCGAGCAGCTTTACCGGGCCTTCCGTCCAGCGTCCGACGACGCTATCGGAAGGGATCGGTTTGCCTCTCCACGATCCGAGTTGCAAACCGATGGACTTATCCCGGTTCAGCTTCGCTCCTGTGAACCTTTCGTATTCCTTCAGTAAGGTGCCGACTTCCTCGATTTGCGAGGTGCTCGACACCATTACTGTCACGTCGTTTAAGAGTTTGCCCTGTTTCCAGGGAATCCCCAGGCCGCGTACATTCACACATCCAACTCTTATATTGGCCATGTTGGTGCTGAAAAGTTAAAAGAAGAGGAAAAGAAATCACTCACCTCTTCGTCTCCTGGGGACCAGGCTGCACGATTTCCATGGGGGTGTTGGAGGGGTTGTCTAGGTGGGTGGTGGTTTCCGGCGGGGTAGGGACGGAGATGTTTGGTGGGGAGAGGGTGTCTGGTGGGATGGGGGTGTCTGGGGTGGGGAGACATTTGAGAAGGACGCGATTAAGTGGTTTCACGCAGGAATTCCCCACATCCTTTTCAAATGTTTCTTTTAGGGACCTATAAGTTTGTATAGGGTCCCTAATCAGTTTTAGGTTCGGTTTTTTATTATTTTTATTAGAGTGTGTTTATTATTTTTATTAGAGGGTTGTTCGTGATGCTCTCCATTAGTGTTTTGTTTTCAGTGTTTATGTAAGTGTAAGTGTAATTTTCTTGTGCTGTGTTTGTTTTTGTCTGTAGTTCTTGTGTGTGCTTTCGTTTTGTTGTAGGTATTTGTGTTTGGCGCTGGGACACATGTGCGTTCAACAACACGTATTTCTCAGTCTTCTTAAGTATTTTGAAGCGAAAGATACACATTTTCCTGGATACCCGCAGAAGAGCACAGGAATAGTAACTTTCACTTAATTGTTGCGAAACAGATTTAGAATTTGTCCGGGTATCACGGCCATTGCCAATATAGGTTTGTTATTTTTATTGATTTATTATTTTAAATCGAGACAGGCAAACCATATTATGTTAAATTAGTATTTTTCAACCTAGCTAACTTGGTCATTTGCAATTCGAACACATGTATAATTGTATAGTTGTTCATCCCTCATATATCCATTTGTATATATATATATATATATATATATATATATATAGAAAGATTTGAATGGATACAGTTTAGTTGAAAGGAATTTATTGACACGTGTTTCTATAACAGTTACATAACCTAAAACAGCTGCTATCTACAAACTTTTAGTTATGCAGACATTCAATATTTCAATGTTATTATTTACTGTCATTTCATCAGAATAATATTACTGAGGACCTATTTAGTTTTTATAGAGAATATTAGGAGGGAGGGGTGAAGTTGTTAGAAGAATAGTTGAAGGAGTGGTTTTTCGATAGCAGTGAGAATTCTTGGTGGCAGTGAGTAATTAGATTCCCATCTGTTGTTTTGACATTTTTTATAGAATATATTATTGGTTATTTTTCTAAATCTATAGAAGGATTAGAGATAGTAAAGATATGCGTGGTTGGTTTTGTGTTTGCACTTAATTAACATTCAGACTTAAATTTTTCTTTCAAATACGTAAATGTTGGGTCTAACCACCCCATCTCTATAATTAAATCTATCCCTAGAAATATTTCCCTTAGAATCTCGGGTCTATCTTCTAACATACAAGTATTTAAGTAACACGCCGAGTACTACGATAACGCCCTTAGTAAAGCAGGCTACCTCAACAAAATAGAGTACATAGATGGGAACAATCAAAACACCCAAAATAAATCCCACATAGGTAGATATAATAACACAACACCAAACCACACTTACTACCATAGTATGCACACCAGTAAACCAACGAACAAAACTAATAGAAAGCGATGCAAAGAGTACTTATGGTATAACCCCGAATACAATAGTTCCATTAGTACAAATTTACCAGTACTCTTCTTTAAAATAATTAAAAGACATTTTCCCACATCACACAAATACCACAAAATCCTAAACCCTACCACTATAAGACTGTCATACTCTACAGCGTTAAACCTTGAACAACACATAAAAAAGATCAATACTAGAAGGTTAAACGAAAACACTAAGAACTTAAGTACAAAGAACACAAAAAAAAACAGTAGACAATACACTACAGAACATAAATAAACCACACCTAAGTTCGTCCGCAATACTACTCCAGAGAAAACCCAACGTACACAACTGTAACTGCACCTATCCTGACAACTGCCCCCTCGGCAATAACTGCCTGGAAAAAAATATTATTTATAAGTGTACCATTAAATCCGGAGGCAATGAGTGGTATTACGTGGGATCAACGGCAACATCGTTTAAATCTCGATTGTATAGGCATTCTTACTCAATAAAACACCAGAGCCAAAGAAATGTAACAACTTTAGCAGAAAAAGCTTGGACGCTCAGGGATAGCGATCAAAAGTTTACCCTAAAATGGGAGAAATTAGCTTTTCCAGGAGCCAAAATTTCTGCAAATTGTGTAATCTTGAGATTTATTACATAATCACACACAAGAAGAAACTGCTGAATAACAGAATTGAACGAACATTATTCTGCCGTCACAGAACTAAAACCCTTTTTTCCCACTACAAGCCGAATATTACATAAAAGAGGGACATCCCCCAACTATATAAACATTAATCAAGCTAGAAAAATATAAAAACAATCTCTTCTCAACATATATTAATAACCTTAAATTACCACACTCATAATGGAAATATATGCTGATGAGAATAGGTGCAAATATGCGATAATGAATGTGTCTAAAAACGTCCATAAGTATGTATATATATGTGAAAATGTATATAAATAAGTAAATATATATATATGTTTGATGTGTATAGTTAGATGTAAGTGTATTCATGTATTAAAGTGCTTATATATATATGTATATGTATGTGTATATATATGTGTGTATGTGTGTATATATATATATATATATATATATATATATATATATATATATATATATATATATATATATATATATATATGTATATATATGTATATGTATGTATATATGTGTATATAGATGTGTATGTATGTGTATGTGTGTACACATGGACTAGAGTAAGTATGTATATATGTGTGTGTCTATACGTGTGTATATAAAGATAAGTTGAGTATGAAAATGTATACACATGAGCGCGTATGTATGTACATGAATACATGTGTGTATATATATGTGTATGCATGTGTATATATATGTAAGTATGAATATGTGAATTGTGAGTATATGTATTTTGTAGAGGTGTGCAAATATATTTGTGTCTGAATGCGTGGGTGAAAGGATACGTACACTTGAAAGAAAAATTTAAGTCTGAATGTTAATTAAGTGCAAACACAAAACCAACCACGCATATCTTTACTATCTCTAATCCTTCTATAGATTTAGAAAAATAACCAATAATATATTCTATAAAAAATGTCAAAACAACAGATGGGAATCTAATTACTCACTGCCACCAAGAATTCTCACTGCTATCGAAAAACCACTCCTTCAACTATTCTTCTAACAACTTCACCCCTCCCTCCTAATATTCTCTATAAAAACTAAATAGGTCCTCAGTAATATTATTCTGATGAAATGACAGTAAATAATAACATTGAAATATTGAATGTCTGCATAACTAAAAGTTTGTAGATAGCAGCTGTTTTAGGTTATGTAACTGTTATAGAAACACGTGTCAATAAATTCCTTTCAACTAAACTGTATCCATTCAAATCTTTCTATTTTTCTCCGGATTACTTTTGGAACTACAACTGGAACCGTCGAGCAAACTCTACGTGAGCTGATAATCTACTGTGTGTAATATTTATATTACAACACAACGGAAAATACTGTATATATATATATATATATATATATATATATACATTGTAGGTTGGTTTAACCCGTCTTTTATTATTCAAAAAACTTCTTGCCAATAAATATTAACCCTTTGTGCGCCATTAATTTAACTGTAGACCAACAAACGATGGCGAATGAATATTCGAGATAAGCAGTTTCCTCCCGAGCTGTTAGTTCACGCGGGATTCTCTGCTACGCCTTTTCGTAATAATACCGAACAACGTACTGCTGGTCACTCCTTCCTCCAAAATCCGTACAAAGCATCTCTCTCTCTCTCTCTCTCTCTCTCTCTCTCTCTCTCTCCCTCTCTTTCTCTCTCTCTCTCTCTCTCTCTCTCTCTCTCTCTCTCTCTCTCTCTCTCTCTCTCTCTCTCTCTCTCTCTCCCTATATGTATATATCTGCGTTCACAGATTAATTTTTTTTATTTTCAGAAGATCCCGTTAATGTTGAAAGCAGCGATTCTTTGCTTAAACTTTATCTTCTGAAACTAAAAAATTTAATCTGTGAACGCAGAAGTAAATATTTCGAGAAACGTTGCAACCGAAGGAAAACAGGAAGACGATATTTTGGTTCGTGAAGACGTTCCTAGCAATGAACGGAAAAAAAGCGAGGATAATACGTCGTTATGTGGAGCGTAAAGAACAATTTCATGCAAAGACAAGACCAAGTTTTTGGTATAAATGGAGTCGTTAGACTAATATTCTATTTAAAATAACCGAATGATTTCCAGCCCCGGAGTTTAAGAATGATGTAAATAAAGTTGAAAACGAAAATGACAGAGGTTATTAAAATAGTAAAAGTAAATAGTGAAGATTTAGGCCAGTGCATACGTATGCGCCGACGGACATACACATACATATACATACGCACACACAAATACATACACACACACAAACACACACACACACACACACACACGCACGCACGTGCGTGTGTGTGTGTAAGCCTTATGCATTTCTACAGTATTTTCACCAAACTTAAGACATAGGTTACTTATGTACTTCGGATGGTCATGGGCACTTTCATTTTTCCAGATATTGATTATAGGGCCTTCCGGCAGATAACCCCCTTCAACTGCTTCCTTGGAGTCGACTGAAGCACTGCAGTGCAATGCAACAAAACGTCATAACTTCTGGAGTTCGCAACCGATTTTCACAAAACTTAACACATGGGCTACGTTTGTTCTACAGATGAATGTCAATTGGCACATATTGAGTAAGGGACCCCTGGGGGCAGGAACCACCTTTGGGAAAAAGCCGATGATTTTGTAAAAGTATAGTTTTCGAAGCAGCACTGAAGTATTGACATAAATGGTATACATAACTGCTATTAAATACCCGAGCAACGCCGGATACCTCTGGTAGTATATATATATATATATATATATTCTAGTCGATCGACTTTCGTCAAATCGGACCGAGGAAACTATGTTTCCGTTGGTCTTTCCAATTGCTAATACTATCTATCGGTCGCAACTCCAGGTAGAAGGAGCAACGTGAAATAAAGTGTCTTGCTCAAGGACATAACGCATCTCCTGGTTCAGGAATCGAACTCACAACCTCACGATTGTGAATCCAATACTCTAACCACTCAGCCACACGCCTTCACTATATATATATATATATATATATATATATATATAACAAACCCTACAGGCAGAAATCTGGGACCGCTATGGGAACGAAAACAGCCCCCACTTATGCCAACCTAGTCATGGGATACCTGGAAATCACCCTCTACACTAAAGTCCTAAACAAATTTGGAAACACCCTCCACTTACACATTGAAAGGAACTGGAAGCGATATCTAGATGACTGCTTCATCCTTTGGCACGAAAACATCGAAAAAAAAAAAAAAAAAAAAAAAATATATATATATATAACAAACCCTACAGGCAGAAATCTGGGACCGCTATGGGAACGAAAACAGCCCCCACTTATGCCAACCTAGTCATGGGATACCTGGAAATCACCCTCTACACTAAAGTCCTAAACAAATTTGGAAACACCCTCCACTTACACATTGAAAGGAACTGGAAGCGATATCTAGATGACTGCTTCATCCTTTGGCACGAAAACATCGAAAAACTTAAAGAATTTCACACCCTTATAAATGGGCTCAACACAAATATTAACTTCACGATGGAATACAGCCATCAACAACTCCCCTTCCTCGACATCCTCATTAAGATCCATAACAAAAAAATAGAAACAGACATATACTACAAGCCCCCAGACTCCAAGCAATATCTCCCCTTCAACTCTTGCCACCCTAGACACGTTAAAATTAATATTCCCTACAACTTAGCCAAGAGAATCTGTACTATAGTCTCCAATAAAAACATCTGCTACTTACGGCTACAAGAACTAAAGGACACACTCATAGGCAGGGACTACCCTGCATCACTAATTGACAATGGAATCCAACGTGCCCTAAAACTCAGTACCCAGGACCTTAGACACCCTAAAGTAAATCAACCAAAACTAAAAGCTCTTCCATACATCTCCACACACAACCCCTTCAACAATGAGGCCTTTGACACCATCCTCCAGAACATCCCTGTATTGAAAAAGGACCATAGAATGAACCAAATTCTACGAACACATGATATCATAAAGAGCAAAAGACAATCCAAGTCAATGAAAAACATCTTAACACATGCCAAAGTACTGCCAACCACAACAACGAAACCCACAGTAAAAAAATGTGATAGACCCAACTGTGGCATTTGCATCAACCTAATAGAGGGTTCTGAATTCTATTTCAAAGATGGACAACGTTTTATAGTAAAACACAATTTCACATGTGCATCGGAAAATCTAATATATGTATTAACTTGTTCAGGTTGTCGAGAACAATACATAGGCCAGACCAAAAACAGCCTCCGCCAACGCATGACTGTCCATAGATCCCAAATCAAAATACGGGAATACAGAAAAATACCACTGAGTGAACACATTGATACCTGTGCCGCCCAAAATCATCCCAACTTCAGAATCTTTCCCCTCTACAAATTTAAAGATAATGCCACCCACACCCAGCGCATCAGCAAGGAATCTTACTTCATTAACAAATACGGACCCCGTCTAAACACTTCTCCCTAAGACGAACCCACAACATACATACGTCAACATACATACCTACATCAGCACACATCTCTACCCACATATAAACACAATGACACACGTAAACACACATGCTCAATGGTGCAATACAAAAAAATATATGTGCATATATATGTATGTATATATGTATATATATATATGTGTGTAGTGGATATATGTGTGTATATATATATAGTGAATATCATTTCACACCTTTTATTGTTAAGATTTTTGATGTTCTATTAAGAGAACCGATTTTACTGAAAAAATCGAATAATGTACACCATTTTACCAGGGGGAAAAAAATACTGGTCCACCCCTACACACCCATTTATATTCGCCATATATATATATATATATATATATATATATATATTAAAATAACAGATTAAAGTTTAAGCAAAGAATGGCTGCTTTCACCCTTTCTTTGCTTAAACTTTAATCTGTTATTTTAATAAATATTTGCTCTACGGTTCATATATATTTGGTATATATTTATCCTTATCGAGCCCTCTTTGGAATTTAGTCTTCAAATTCATTATTACTATATATATATATACTATCTGGCAGATGGGTAAACGGTGCTGATGATAGCTAACAAGCTTGAAACTAGTACATCGTTCCTGTGTCAGTGTTGAATAAAAAGGTGACGTGGTTGCCTTAACACCGTATGGCATAAATTCAGGCTGTTCAGTTTGTTGACAAACGAACAAAGCGGCGTTATAATAAGCGTCCGCTAAACTGATGCGTGCATATATATATGTGTACCTGTATGTATATATATGTATATATATATATATATATATATATATATATATATATATATATATATATATATATATATATATATATATATATATATATATATGCATGCTACTGTACGTCTGTATACATATATGTATGTACGTATACATACATACTTACATTTAAGTAAGTGCCATACTAAGAGTGAGAAATGAAATTTCGTTTTCATTTTTTTCAACTTATATATATATATATATATATATATATATACATATATATACATATATATATATATATATATATATATATATATATATATATATATATATATATATATATATATATATATATATATATATATAATTGTTTCTACATTTGGCACGAGGCCATCAATTATCCAGTACATTACTGGTACTTTATTTTATCGACCCCTTAAAGATGAAGAGGAAAGTTAACCTCGGCGGGATTTGAACTCAGACTGTAAAGGGACATAACTATGCTGCAAAGCATGGCGTCCGACCCTCTACCGATACTGCCAAATGAGAGGATTTATGTATCGTAAGAGAGGAGAAGGGGGAGGAGGAGAGAGAGGGAGTGAGAGAGAGAGTGAGAGAGAGAGAGAGAGAGAGAGAGAGAGAGAGAGACGTGATACAGTATGCTAAATGCTGATAGCTAAAGCGAGGTGAGCAGTGTTAAATATTAAACAGGGGGTAATATTTAATGAAGGAGTAAAGCAGAGCAGGTATAAGCAAAATGAATAAATGAGGGAGTTGCAGTTCGTTTAAAACCAAATGTTGCTTCTTACATTATGTTTCAACTATACCACAGCAAGTAACGTTGTTTACGCACATGTAAGCTGTTACCGCCGTGGTATAGATTCCTTAGAGAAGATATAATTGTTAATACAGATGCCAATGGAAGTTGGTCTAACCAGCCAATCTGGTGTTGTGTGTGTGTGTGTGTGTGTGTGTGTGTGTGTGTGTGTGTGTGTGTGTGTGTGTGTGTGTGTGTGTGTGTGTGTGTGTGTGTGTGTGTGCGCGCGCTTGTGTGTAAAAAGTAAAGAAATCACAAAATAAATGACACAGTACAATGAAGAAATATTTTAGTTTAACGCTTAATATATAGGGTCCTTACGTTTTGGACACTAATCGTTCATCAGAAAATATAATTAAAAAAATAAAAGGTTCAATAGAAAGATAGAGAGGTTTAGAAAGGGAGGTAATTATTGTATATGTTAAGTGAACATCCAAGTACGTGTGTGCATATGCAGGGGCATGTGTGCACGGGCGTGTGCGCGTGTATGTGTATGCACGTGTAGGTTTGTTCGTTTGTTTACCCAACGATTTGAAGGATGGACGTTGAACTGAGACGGGGCTGGCTGCTGTGAGAATTTGATTTGTGAGTGAGTGCGCGCGCGTGAACTGACCAACTTAGGGAGGTATATAAATATCTATATAAAATTCTGCGTATACATATGTAGCAGGAGTTGCCTTCCTTGTTGTGACACTCATATCACCAATAGAGTAACGCTCGCTAGACAGGAAGTAGCTGGAGTTGCTTCCCGTTGGGGTGATAGAACCCTTTTTATCACTTCCGGCAGAACCC
>OZ024745.1:98582477-98585779 GCA_964016885.1 Eledone cirrhosa
AAGTGATAAAGTGGTAGAAGGAATAAGATGGTAAAGGAACAAAATAAAATAAAATAATCGAATAAAATGTGTGTGTGTGTTATACCCATCTCAATGTTATAAAGATTTGTAAGGTCAAACTTCCCATTGGTCAGTTTTGAGAGCATTCCTCAGTCCAAAGTCTATAGAAATTATTTCTGGGGTGAGGCTCCCTGTAGTGTTTGTGTTTGCTATTGTTAAGTACATCAGACCTCTACCCTTATTTTGGTAGTGTTGTTGGTGTTGTGGTCAGCTTATGTCTTGCTGCTGCTGACAATTTAGAAGTATCTGTGTGTGTGTTTCTTCATCCCTCCTGCCACCATCTCCCGTGGTGGTGGTGGTGGTGGGGGGTTTATGCCATGAATATGAAGAAATAGAAGGCAATAAAATGAAGTAAGCAGAAAATAAATAATAGATAGAGAATAAATGAAAAATTAATGAAAAGGTAATGAAAAAGTAATGAAAAATGAATATGGAAAATGAAAAATGAAAATGAAAAATGAAATGGTGGCAGGAGGGATGAAGAAACACACACAGAGATACTTCTAAATTGTCAGCAGCGGCAAGACATAAGCAAACAATTTAACCTAAAATGGGATATAATAGTACTGCCCCTGCATATTTCCAAGGACAGAAATTTTGTAGATTGTATAATATGGAAATATTTTGTATTATGAAATCCAAAAATATTTTATTAAATAACAGAATAGAGCGATCGTTATACTGTAACCGTCGCTTGAAATCTACATGTTCATATTACAAACGCTACTAGGATTGAACGCCTGTCTCCATCTCCGTTTGATTGTCAAAATACATATTAATATTCTCCATTAGTTTTAATTCTATCAACACTTCTATTCTTTATCATCTATATATATAAAACTGTGGTTGTCTGTCTGTCTATCGATTTTTGGCACACATCTCCTCTTAGAATCTCTCACGGAATTGCACCGAAATTGCTAGACTTGTACATTGAGCCCTAGCGAAGACATCGGGAAAAAAAATTTCAAATTGACCCACCCTATGTGACGAAATCGAATATAATGTATCGATTTTTGAGCGTAAGTTATCAGTTATTTCCCTTTGTTCTGTTTACATTGAGCGTCTTACGTAAAAAATTACGCTGGCTTTCTCAGCGTTTAAAATGACATTAACACAATACACGAACAGACAGTTGTCGAGCCAGCAAAATATTGACCTGCAAAATTCATCAGTTCGAACACTAAGCTTCCGTTTTGCTTCATTTCCATTTAAAAGCATTTTAAAACAATATTTTTACTTGAAAACAAGTCTATTTAAAGACTACGTAAAACAAGCAAATATTTCGTCGTTAGGCGTGCAGACAGACAGTCGTGCAGACAGACAGTCGTGCAGACAGACAGTCGTGCAGAGAGGTGATATACGCGTGCAGACAGATAGTCGTGCAGAGAGGTGATATAGGCGTGCAGACAGACAGTCGTGCAGAGAGGTGATATAGGCGTGCAGACAGACAGTCGTGCAGAGAGGTGATATAGGCGTGCAGACAGACATAACTGATAATTTGGTTACGCTAATGTTTTTCTCTGCGTTGCAGTGTTTACATTTTCGATCTTTGTTAATAAATAACCAGTGCAGTTTTTATCCCCAGCATCCTCTTTTGTTATAACATTCGGGTTATCGTTATGTTTTCTTAACTTCATAAGGCATATTGTTGGTTGAGGGAATATTAATCAAAAACACCACATGCAAGTCTGCACAGTAGACACTACAGTTTTTAAGCCAAAAAAGAAACTTAACATTGTAACTTTAACACAGCTACTGAGCGACCCCGAGCAACGCCGGGCTTTACTGCTAGTTTAATATAAAATGCTATAGATAAAATAAGATTTCTCAATTCAATTCCCTAAAGCATATGCCAGCAGGCTACCAGCATTGTTGTTATACAGTAGCAGTGAAAATCTCTCTTCCTTACTTGACACCTTATATCTGTATTAATACTACTACACCAAACCACCAGCCCTGTCCATTGTTCAACTGGTCAGATATAAATTAAAATAGGCACTCCCAAAATTCTTATTTAGATAAAATAGGCCATATACACATTGTAATCTCATTAAAAACCTTCTATACACTTGTTTACCATCAAATTGGATTGCCATATGTCATATACTTTCCCCCTCTCCTCTTCTTTTCTTACAACTAATATAAATACTTTGATTTTTCTGATTTTTTCCAATTTATCCAATATCTCTGAAGAAGTGACAACTGGTTATACATTTGCTATCCATTACGTGCTAATATTATATGATTACGCAAGCAGCGATACATAGGTATTCCGTCTGTTACAGAAACATATGTCAATACCTAATAAATTCCTTTATAAAAGCACTTTCATTTGATATTCATCTTTTCTCTCTCTCTCTCTCTCTCTCTCTCTATATATATATATATATATATATATATATATATATATATATATATATATATATATATATATATATATATTAATAAAAGGAATTCCAACTTTGTCTGATTTACTCGTTTTATTTACAATCCTTTAAAATTTATAATGGTATTAGAAATGAAATAGTATGGTAGAATATTAAATGTTAAGTGTTAATTGAACAAGTACTTTCAGGCTTTCGCAATCTTCAGGTTCATATTCTGTGGAGACAGTCAAGTTTGCAATTTTCGACAGTTAAAAATTGCAAACTTGATGCCTCGGGATGTTGTCTCCATTTTGTGCTTATAAAAAAAAATTCGTCGTACATTACCAGGGGGGGGGGGGGTCCGTGTGAAGAAAATCAATACTTTATCGCGGAATAAATACTTTTGTTTATATTTTGTTATTGTGTATGCAAAAATATCTGTACACGAATATATAATTATATATATATATATATGGAGGAAGTTATAGTTCACTTAAAACATTGTGTAATGAGGTATAAACGTGTGTATTTGTAAGCCAAAACAATGCAGGTATGGACATAGAATAAAAAATGCAAATGCAAAAGATATTGTTGACAATTAGTGTTTTACCTTAGATTTATTTAAATGTCCTTAATTTTCGAGAAAAAATTACGGACATTTAAATAAATCTAAGGTAAAAGACTAATTGTCAACAATATGTTTTGCATTTGCATTTTTTATTCTATTCATACGTGCATTGTTTTGGCTTTACAAATACAAACGTTTATATATATATATATATATATATTAAAATAACAGATTAAAGTTTAAGCAAAGAATCACTGCTTTCACCCGTAACGGGATCTTCTGAAACTAAAATAAAAAACATCAATCTG